>JAUMHR010000079.1:9423318-9448986 GCA_032361145.1 Enteromius fasciolatus
CATACAAATATATTATGTAAAGAAAAACTTTTATTTTGGATGCGATTAATCGCGATTAATCATTTGACAGCACTAATAACAACAGAAAATTAAATAGAAGAATTGGCAAACTGAAAAAATAATTAAGGAAAAAAAAATCAATAAATCAATAAATAATTTATTTAAACACACACACACACACACACACATATATATAAATACTGTATGTGTGTTTGTGTGTAAATAAACTGTTATATTCTAATATGTAAATAAATAACAAAAAGTATAAATAAACAGAAAATGCATTTCAAGCAATAAATAAACAGACAGAAAAATAAACAAAAATATAAAAACAGAAAACAATTAACTAAATAAAACTAAACAGAAAAAATACAAATAAATGAAATAAAAAAGAACAATAAATAGATAACCAAACAGATAACTAAATAAATTGAAAAAAGTAAACAGACAAATAAGTAATGAAAGAACAAACAAGCAAACCATGTTTATTTGCCCTAAGTTAACCAGCTTCAATAGCACCAAACCAAAAATAACAATATTAAGCTACACTAGACTTCTAAGCCGTGAATATCAACTCTTTGTGCTACAGTTTCTTTCTTTATCCTATCTGTTACTGTAAACATTCCACCTGTTTTAATTCCCATCAGTCTGCTTTCCAGTTCAAGTGTATTTAAACAGGACTGAGCAGTGAAACCCGTCTCTCTCTCTCTCACACACACGCACACAGACACGTGCGCAAACACACACTCATCTCCTTTCCACCATACATCCTAAGAGAAACATAATACAGCATGGCCCTTGCATAATAGCAAACGTATCTAAGTGTAGTGGGCACCAACTCAAAACATGCTGCTTTAGAGACGAACTGGAGTCTCTGGATTGCACGCAAACATATCACAGCCTGAGGAGAAATGGTCAGACATTAACATGCAGGTTAATAGGTCAAACTCAAGGCTGGCACTTGCCTTTTAGTGTGTGTGTGCTTTTCGGCTTGTTCTGGCTTTACTTTACTGCTATGTTCCTGTCTGCTGCAAATGCTGAACTGGGCAGGCAGGCAGGCAGGACAAGAGAAAGGGAGATGGGTAGAGAGGAAGCTGGCAGGCACTTTGACCCCCTCCCCTGCTCTCCGTCTGCCTGCTGTGTGTTAAAATATATCTGTGCACATGTCTCCCCTTCCAGAGTCACTAGACATTACCTTATAAAAGAACCAGAGGAACTCTCTCTCTCTCAACCCTAATCATAGCCCACCCCTCGACTCCATCTGCATTGCAAAAAATCACTTTCTTAAACTAATTTCTTAATACTTGTTTTCCAAGTAAACATATTTAAAACAATCCTTGAAACAGACACATTTACTATTGCTATTTATTAATTTGAAGTAGTAGTATTTATTTTATTTATTATATTAAATTTGTGTTTATTTTTATAAGAATTTGATTTTATTGCATATATTTTATTTATTTATTTTTTTAGCTTTTATTTAGTTTGTTTTGGTTTTATTCCCATTATTTAGGAACAATATATATAATTATATTATAAACAATAATTAGATTTATACCGAAAACTTTTTCTGAATTTTTCCTCAATTGTTTTTTAGGACTACTGTTTTTTTATTATATGAATATTAGGAACAATAGATTAATGCTGAATGTATTTTCTTATTTTATTTTATTATTTCACTTCCCCAAGTTATTTTATTTTATTATCATTTACTTTATTTATTTATTTATTTTTTTGCCAAAAAAAAAAGGTTAGAAAAACAAAAACAAAAAACTAACAATAAAACAATATATAAACAATAAAATAAATACATTTAATATTAATATATAAAATTAACACAATAAATAAATGTTATTTATTGTGTTAATTTTATATATTAATATTAAATAAAATAAAAAAAATAAAAATAATTTAATAATTAAATAATTTGTGCTGTTTTTATTAAAAAACAGCACAAATTAATTTTCATTTAAAACTTTGTTTAAAGATATTTTTACTTTAACAAGTCAAAAACACTGTTTAGGAAAATGAGACGTTGCAGTGTGTCACCCTCTTCCTCTCTCTATCAATAATAAAGAAGCAGCGTCTCTGTGTACACGAATTCACATGACTCAACATCTCTGGCGGTCTGAATCCAGCCTCAACTCTGCTCTGTTTTTCCCAGGGGGGAGAGGGAAAGCGAGTGTGGGGATGGAGAGGGAGGGAGCGGGAGAAGAATGACGGTGTGTAGTGGGGGGTTCTGGAGCATTGCCCCGCGCTGGCTCAAATTTCCCGCTTGTCAAGCCTGATGGATTTGGCTAAAAATAAAAGAAAGTGGAGGCCCATGACGGGCGGATGAATGAATGAATGAACTTTGCTGCAGCTTTACCCCCTACCCCATCCAAAAAAACATTCCCCGATAACCCTCAACGGCAACTCTGAGTCCTTCCTCCCTCGCTTTCCAACAAAGATGTTCTGATGCCAAGAGAAGTGCATTCCAGAAACAAACGTCCCCCTTTTTCCAAACGTCCAGACAGTGAGAAAGTACCAGGGAAGGAGAGAGAGAGACAAAAGAGACACAAAACATCCCAGGAAGACTGGGGATTCCTCTGCTTTCATTAATGCAACCCCCTTTGGGCTACAAATACAAACATAAGGTTCATGCTGGACAGTTTGCAGCATAATATACAGTAGGAGAGCGGAGCATGTTGTCACAACTCACTAACTATACTTTATTCAGCACGATAAAGTGATTAAAAGTGACAGTAAAGGCATTTATAATTTTACAAAAGGTTTATAGTACTAATAAATGCTGGGCTTTTATTTGGTAAAGAATCTAGATACAAAATGCATAATGGTTTAAAGAAAAACATTAAAACAGCATAATTGAACTTAAATAAGACATTAATTAAGCATCAAATTAGTATATTACAACTATTATCACAACTATGAAGACTAGGGCAACGGCTATTAAAATTCTGCTTTGGCATTACAGGAATAAATGCTACTTTAAAATATACTAGATTAGAAAAATAGTTTAAAATTATTATAATATTTCACAATATTAATGTTTTGATCAAATAAATGCAACACTGGTAATAATAATGGACTTATCTTTAAAAAAATTTTATTAATTATTAATTAAATGATAATGCTTGTCAGTCAAATCAAGTTGGACAGGACATAAATTATTTTAAATTCATTTTTGCAATTTTAATAATTGTGCATTGAATAAGTGTGACAACCTGCCCCATTACGGTTACAGAAGGTAGGCTAAATTGCAGTAGAACAAATTTCTCCTGCTTGCCTCTATTCGGCACCCCACATGACAAATTAAAATTAGGTCATTCCCAGAGACCAAAAGGAAAGAAAGAGACACCAGCAAAGGAAATCAAATAAAACAGAGGAAGTGAGAAGGATTCAGTGTCACCTTTGTCAGGTCAGAGATCTTTCTCTCTAAGTGAAGTCTTGAGCGCATATCCTCCAATCCCCTCCCGAAATGCATTTGCACATATACCCTCGCAGGCATGACTATTTCCCATATGTTTCTCCAGCTTCAGATCACTGCAAGGCTACTGTACCGTACCATCTGTGACTGCAGCTGTGGTAAACACTCACAAAGTTTATGTGTAAAACAGTGCCACTGTCCACCCTGTACCCTCTTGATGACCATCGATATAGATACTTCCTCTTCAGAAAGCTAATTAGACAAAAACAGCACCTGGTTTCACCTGGCCTAAATGGTTACCGAAGAGCTTCCTGAAATACCTTCCCTCACCTAATCTCATGGAAGGAGGTGATACATGATACAGCAAGGTTAAAAATAGCCTCTCTCTCGCTCACTCGTTCTCCATGACCTTTCACTTCGTGCTCTCCTTACCGCTCGGAGCGTCGGAGGAAGCCTCAACATGCAGCTCCTTGACACAGAGGAGACTCCTCGAACCAAAACACACCCAGAACAGGAGATGGTGTCACAGCCCGAAGTTTCTCACGGGGCAGTAAAATGAACTGAGTGGCCGGTGTCACATTTGTGATTTATAAATAAAAAACAAAGGGGGCGTTTGAAAGGAAGCTACTTAAGCCAGCACAAAATGGTCATTTACAAACTGAATGGCGTCAGACATTTCCTAAGGTTTACCGGTCATATTAAAAAGCACACCAAATATCAACTAGCCCCTTCGGGTGTCGCTGAAGGGTGGGATTGTTATTCATTTGTTAGGTCATGACGAAATGCTCACTTGCGCTCCTTTTTTGAAATCAATAGGCAATTTTGTGTCATTTAATCTTTGAAAATTCTTACCGACTGATTTCCCACAAAAAGTTTTCCCTCGCTACATGGACAAAAACGTCACCAAATTCCATGACGTAAGTGCCAAAACTCACAGAGAGCGAACTCTCCTCGGAGACTCGGCGAAAACAAACGAAATCTCAAAATCTTTGTTATCATATTTGCATCGAGCCTCTCGTTCACCGGACCCCGAAACATTACATCACTGAGAGCCGGGAGCCCCTCTGTGGCATAGGGACTCTTCACTTGTGTGGTTTCATCAATCAATGCCCTTTGAGAGAAAAATATGCATGAGAGGGAGGGAGAGACGTGAGAGCCATTTGTTTTCTTTGTTAGGCACAAGCGGAAGACTTGAATCAATAGCTGAAGCCTGTGAATCAAACTCTAGAGGTGGTCTGCTCACAAACAAGCCGTTCTGAGTCACACGTTTTAACGAGTCATTGCTCTCGGACATGGGAGAGAATGAGAAACACAGCACTGTACAGTTCGGCTCTGATGCAGCTGCGCCGGGCATCTTAATCCATGACATTACGACATACTCAAATCACTCTTTCCTTTATGTTCTTTTTCCTCCTTTGGCTTAATGCAAAACACATAAAGTCGTAAAGACAATTATGTTGCCCGGTTACATTACTTAAAGGTATAGTCCGCCCCAAAAACAATAATTCTCTCAGTGACTATTCACTATCACTAACTCAATGGGATCCAATGTTGTTTTTTGTTTGACTTTCCTTATATGCACTTTATATCTAGGTTTGTATCTTGTATCTTTATATCAAGGTGAGTAAATAATTATCATTTTTTGTGAATGATTTGATTACATGGCTAAGCAACAGTGGCTCCGAGTTTACGAAAGAGACAGGAGAGGGAAAAATCAAAACAAAAGTATTAAAGGCTTGCTGCTTTTTCCTTCCATACAATCCAGTCATTCAAAGGAATTCCTGGTGCATGATGGGGGAAACTTCACCCACTCAGAGTTATAAGTGCATGCAACATGCCTCACTACGACAAGAACAATGTCCTCTTTCACTGCCTTCACCCCATGCTGCACATGCAGAAAGGCATGTTGGGAAACGGACAGATTGCTGCCTCACAGTATGCACAAAAAACACAAATGGAATTAGATAACTTTAAATGTACAAAATCAATCACGTTTTACGTGACATTGTAAAATCTGAGCATGCACACCGAGACTAGAAATTTAATTTGAAAATGGGAACGTTTTTAATATGATGCTGCATATAAGATTATTTTGTGTATTTGTTGTGATGCAATGTGCATCATTTTCCACACAACATACGCCTTTCTGAAACATTTTTACAAAGCTCATTATTCTGAAAAGTGCGGTGTGCTCTGATTGGCCGGATACCTCAAGCAGCATGTGAGAGAAAAGTTACGCCCCTTACCATATTTGGAATATCAGCTTCCAAAACAGTGGTGGCAACAATACTACAGCGAGAATAAAGTTTTGTCTTTTTTCTGTGTATAAGCATTTGGGCAGTATTATGCAAATCCTCCCACACAGTGATGCAGATTTGTTGGGGGGTGTTTAAATTTGTGTTTTAGGAAGGCATGAAGTCGCAATCTCTTTGGGTTTGAGACTTTTTCTTTGTGACTTTACAGACCTTCTATTCACATACAGCTTGTGTTTGCAAAAATGAGGGGGGTGCTGGTGAAGGATTTTGAAATTTTAAAATGTTGACATGATTTTAATCCTGTCGATTTTCTAAATAGGGATCATAGATCTTACTGTGAACAATTCATTCATATATACGTTTCATATTTTAAAACTAAACATCCCTGGTATTTGTAAATTAAAATGTCATACTTAGGCCTTTCTTTGAAAGCAACAGACTTCTCCATAACTTGCAAGCATGCCCACATCTTATAATCCAATCGAGAACTGATGGCTAAAACCAAGTCTCCATTCTACATTTTTCCTTTTTTCGAAAATGTATTTCACTTGGATGTACATCGATAAAAGCATCATCGTGGCTTTGAACAAACACAGAAAATGCCATTAAAAAGGTAAAACGATTGTGTAATATTTCTAGGTCACTAATTAAAGAAGACATGGACCATGTGACTCTTTGTACAGATGGATCATCACAAATCATGCTGAACATGATCATCATTAGGATCGACAAACCTGTGTTCATGCAGCTTGAGTGCTGCTGTCAGTAAAACAAAAGAAGGCGAAACCAAAAGCTACATGTACAACATCCTGAATTTGTCTTCATTATGTATATACTTTAATTGTTATACTGATATCTACGAATGTACATTCTGAATTGAATCAGATAAATGCAAAACAGAAGCCTTTTCATCAGCAGTCTCAGACATGGCAGACACTGACAACATCTGTAGATTTACACAAGTTTATCTCCTCGAGTTAGAATCATGGGATTGTCCTTTCTGACCTGTATTACGCCCAAAAATCATGAACTTTCTAGGCTGCAGCTTTCACCATGTAAGCCTGTGAGCGCTTCTAATGACTCTAAGACAGAGCTTTGTTTTGTTCTTTTAAACAGTCTTCCAATGAAGACATGAGGCTTGACTTATATACACCAGATACATGTGAGGCCGTTCACTCAAGGTTTTCAGAGTCACACTTCACAATGATCACATCTTTTCCTCTCACAGCAGCATAAGCCGCTTCATATTAAAAGTTAAACTGGAATGTATGACTTAACGTTCAGGGGAAAGAAAGAGAAAATGGATCCGACAAGGTACTGTGATGTTGTCGTAATTACACCGAACCTTCTGGCAAGAATTAATCTACGAGGTAAGTTGTTTTTCTATATGGAGTTAATATTGCAGTCACTTTGCGGCTCGATATTTATTTATGCAGTTGATATTTGCAGCACCTGGAGAGGAAACTGTGAAAAGGAAGCTTTATTTCCTTTGCAAGACACTTGAGAAATGTAAGTACGTGAACTAGAGTAGAAAAACAAAACTTTAAAGAAATCTTTTGCACCCGAGGTGCCTTCTCTTCAAAATGGCTTCCTAACTGAAACCAAACACTAGATTTACAATGTTTAATGGAAAGATTGCAGGTGGTTTCATTCAAGTTCTCAAAGGGGACCACCGCAGGTTTGCAGGGATGTTTGAGGACACCCGTCAAACATTTACCCGCCCCACAACTGACCTGATACCTGTGTGAACGTGATTCACTTACACGATATGTAAAATCTGACTTGCGAACACATCCAAAAAAACAAGATAGCAATTCCAAGCCACGTTTTTACGCATATGCATTCAGGTGTAAAAGCAAAAGCCATGAAATTCAACTCAAATTTGATCACTCACAGTGGTCTGCTCCATTGTTTGACTGCTCTGACAGGAGGTGACAATGACCGCTCCGAGTGTTAGCATGCGCTGAGATGCTCCTGTGCGACTGTGGGATTGAGACGCATGTTGTGGTGCAGCGCCAGCAAGTTTTCGGCTGGGTTTTCGGGGTCGACAGCACAGGCCTCCTAATAGAGGAACGTCTCTCTGTGTGGAGTAAGCTCCACCTCTGTCACGCTAACACACCCCTCGGACTTCATTGACTGTAAACCTCAGCCATACTTCCTTTCCTGTAATGAACAGTAAATTTCTTATTATCACTCATCATATTTTTCTCAGATTAGTAACAACAAACGTCGGTACATTTTATGAGATAAACCGACAGGTTTAGTCACCTGTTTTAGATTACGCATATTCTAAATGAATTATGTCATGAATGCGGTGTCCTGTTTGTACACTGAGCTACATCATTTGTAAACATTTTAAACCTAATTTAGCGGTCATTTAATCTGGACACTGTCAAGCTAACATCGATTTTAATCTTTAAGTGGCTTATTTCACATGTGCATAAATTTATCACCATCTGTGACATTAAATTATGAAAAAAGGCACGGGCACTGACCATACTTGATTTTTGCACTATATACTGGGTACGGAAAGTATTCAGACCCCCTTAAATTTTGTTATATTGCAGCCATTTGCTAAAATCATTTAAGTTCTAACTATATACCTATTTTTGCAGAAGTTTTTTTTTTTTTTTTTGTATTTTAACTTTTCTGTATATTCTATATTTTCATAGTTTGTGAGAAATGTATACACCAGTAAAATAAACTTGCATTAGTTGTATAGTACAAAAAAATATGACACTGGAGCACAAAACCAAAAAAAAATCTTAAGTTGCATATTTGTATTTGTATATTTGAGATTTATCTTTTATGACAAAAATCATTAGGATATTAAGCAAATAATAGGTTCAGTAAATATATCAAAGCTTCATTTCTGATTAGCAATATACATCGCTAAGAACTTAATTTGGACAACCTCAAAATATTTTCTTTTACATTTTTTTGCACCCATAGATTTTTAGCATAATAGCCTCCTATCCTAACAAATCATACATCAATCGAAAGCTTATATATTCAGAAAAATCGTCACTTAAAACAGTTTTGTGGTCCATGCTCACAAATTTAATGGTTAAAGATAATAACAATAATATAAAGACAATAATCTATACTTAAACATATACATCTGAAAAATTAGTGCATTTATTATAAAAACAGAAACTCACTAAAAAGGGTCATGTGATAATACTAGCATGCTTGTTTCTATTTCTTGGAACATGCTTCATGGAAACATTTTTAAATGTTAAAAACCACGTAGGCATGTGTCAAACAGCTAGTCTGAGAAGTTGAAATGCTACGTCGCCCCACATTTTTGGCTTCTTTTTCTATTTTTTATAACTTAGTAATTGCTGTAAGCATCTGCCTATAAGCAAAGGAGGAGCCCAGTTCTGCAAGACCTTCCCTGTCTATGTCTATTTGAGAAGACAAACAACCCTCAGTAGTTTTCTCAGGCGTCCGTGCATCTGCAAATAACTGTTCCACTGCCTGCATCAAACTCCAAAACATGTGTAATACAAAAATTCTAACAAACATATCTAAAACACAAAAATAAATATATTATTCAAACACCCAAACACAACAAGAACCACAAATTACTGTCAAATAAAAATAATAAAAAGGCTATAACCTATGTAAAATTAAATGGTTTTAAGATAAAATCAGAGCCACATTCATAACACAAATAATCCAGAATATTCTATTATAAAGAGGCATTTCTGAAACGGTTTAAAAAATGTTACATTTGTAAATTAATATTGCTTCTTTACAAATCAATTAACCAAAAAACATTTTTCAAGTAACAATTTGAATAATTTAGTATTTTGAAAAATTACATTGTTAATACTTCTGACGAGTATTATTTTATTACACGTCATATCATATCAATCACAGTACACAATGCAGAACCAAAGACGACTATTTTAAGCATATAAATACTATGCACAAAGATAGGACCTACAACACTTGCATCAATCTCCAGTAGCATGTTTTCTTTCAAGACACTCATCATTGGAATGACCGGGTCTTGGACTCATTGACCCTTGGCACTTAAACCTGTTGACTGTAAGTTAAGGTCACAGCTATTGACTGCAGGCCCATAAATCTGTCCGTACCTAACAGTGGGCGGACCGGCTTCTATCAGCTACCTGATAAATCGAGCTCGACTCTGAGCGGGGTGCAGAGAGAGATCCATTTATGGATCAATGCATTCTTAAAAGCAGTTTAATATGGTGAATAGAACATTTGAAGCTTCTGAGGTCGGTGTTCATGACTCATTGCACTCTCAAGTAAAGAAAGTGTAATTCTGTCCTGAGCACGCACATCCACATCAACCTTCCCACCTCAGGCGACTCAAAGCAGCATTCCATACATCAAACTCCGCCGCATGGCAGCCAACTCTCAAATACCGTGTTAAATCTATTCCATTTTGCAGAAACATCATTTCCTTTGACTGTACGCTTTTGTTTACTGCTGCTAAAAAATGTCAAAGGTGTTTTTTGTGTGCTTGTGTAGGGTTTCTAAGCCTCGCTGTAAGACTCTTTTCTGTCGTAAATCATGTACTGCTGTTGTCGTTCTCCTTTAAGACGCTGCAAAAACATCTCTACCCAAATAAAGACAGAACAAAGCCAAGCTGTCACGTTCTGCAAGCCGCACTGCAAGAGCTCAACCAATAAGAGGTTTCTGCCAGGCAGCGTAAAGCCACCGCCGGTGCACGGTGTTGATTTGGTAAAGACACGACCGATTTACTGTACATTAGAGACAGGAAGTGGTCCCGCCACCCCTGCTGCTCCCCGCCCACCTCTTACCCCTCCCCCTCACCACCTGTGCGAGTCTCACAGGATGCACACACACTTACACACCTCCAGCTGCACAAAGACTAAAACCACATATCATACTTGTTTTTATTCATTCACACCTCAGTACCCCACAAATCATTAATTTACTCCAGAGACTGTAAAATGCCTCTCAGACAATAAACTCTTTTGTTTTGAATGTTGCTACTACGTTAACAGTCACTGACGCGCATTGAAATCATAATGTGACAAAAAACAATGAAATTCTGAAACGAATGAAAGCAAGTTGTCTTACAAAGAAAATTAATATTCAAATACTTTGACTTTCACAAAACGGTCTTCATCATTCATAAACATACATATACAATCAACACATGCACATATCATATAACACAAATCTCTTAATACGTACTTTGGATGTGATTAAGCACGATTAATCATTAGACAGCACTATTAAGAAGTTAAAAAAGGAAAAACAAATGTATGTAATGAAATTAAACTGAATCTATTTTGTTATTGATTTGTAACGGTGATGATTAAAAAGATTTTTATTAATTACATTATACGAATTTTAAAAAGTGTTGATAAATTTTTATTAATTTTTTTAGTTTTAACAGGACATACATTTTTTAATAAATGCTATTGTTTAATAAAGTAGTTAGACACAGGTCTTTTACGTTCATTGGTTAAAAGGTAAAACTGTGGTGTTTCAAACCAAAGATCTGGGGGGTTAAACCGATAATTGGTAACTGATTGGTGCAAAAACAATTTTCATTGAGAAAATCACTAGTAAATTTCACAAAAAACTGCAAAGAAATGGCAAGTACCACATTGCATTAAAATGTGAACTTGACAACTTAAAAAAAAAAAAAGAATCATGTTGAATCTGTTTTTAAAGCTGTTTGCCACTTCTAGTGTTAAGTAAGAAAATTGCATGTTGAATATTTAAGCGTTTTCAATTTCATGCATACAAGATACAATTAACACTGCATTAAAACCAAAAACAGTGATGAAAGCTGTACAAGCAGAGGTCAATATCCAATGCTCTGACTTGTTTGCGCTGAAAGATTATTATTTATTCATGATTATCCATACAAGCGTTCATCACCCACAGATGTTTCCAATAGACTGCAGTGTAAAACAACCTCCACGCACACAATGTGAATCTTTTCTTCTTCATTCTAAAGTGCAAAGCAATACAAATAAATCCGTCTGGGAGGAATTCTGACCTTTGCCAGAGCCAGCATTCCCTCCGACTGCACCCTGCCTGCCGAGTCGCTCTGGCAAACGGAAAACAACTGGCCACGCAGGGGTCACCCTCCATCTCTTTTTACAAGCCGTCTCTCTCTAAAACAATGATCTCACCCACTTACCAGGAATCCGCTGATTGTTTTAAATACCTTCCACTCTTGTGGACTCAAGTCACTGTTTTCCATCCAGAAAATAGGAAAAAATGCCAGAAGGGGAAGAAATTGACCTTGGCAGGAAGTTTAGCATCTAGCATGCCTGAGACAAAGTTCATTTAGGCTCTCAGCCGACATTGTTTTAAATTACCGCTGTCCCATGCAGCAACTCAATATGGAGAGAAAGAAAGAAAGAGAGAGAGGTCAAAAACATTTCATTTTTCTGCAAGTTATGGTTGGCTGCAAATCTAAGGAATCCGAAAATAAAGTTGCCAAGGTACAGAAACAGTCTTTTTTTTTTTTTCTTCAATCCAGCTCAAAACCATTTCTCTGACGAAGAGTGTGAAGCGGAGGTTTTGACAGCATAGCTGTGGTATGTTCACCTGGGATAAGCCTCGACAGAGCATCCAATGACGCACTTACAGAGCGGAGAAAAAACATCCACGCTTGTATAAATCAGACTTCTGCTGCCTGGCACACATACCCAATTCTGAATCATTCAAATAAATGTTTGAGGGTAAATAAAGCATGAAACATTCATAGCAACATCTTCCCTGGAAAGCTTGATTTTTCATATATGCTAAAATATGCAGGGATGCATTCAACAGCGTCATCCTGACAGATGGGGGAAATAGGAAAAAAAAAAAAAAACGCACAACAAAACACATTTTCCAGGCTGGGCGGTACTACTGTGTGTGTGTGGATGTGCTTAAGTAAGTTTTGCTGTATGGTGTGTAGGTTATATTTAGACTGAGCATCAATATTGACACAGCACACTGCATATGACTCATCTGTACCGACACAGGCCAGTGACACCCCTGCCCTCCTGCGCACATTTCCTTAGTCCTATTGTGATGTGAAACCGTTTTCATTTGTGTGTGTGTGTGTGTGACAGTGTGTCCATGTATTTAATGTATATATATATGAGTGTGTGTCTGTGTAATTGCCTGAGGCTGTGCCTGGCCCACATTCACTGCAGCACTTGGAGTGGCTGTTTCGCAGGCAGTAAAGACACTCCTGCCTGCTTCACTCAGGTCACTGATTGCCTGTTTGTCGTGTCTGGAGAGAGTAGTGCTCAAGTACTCTGAGCTTAAGGCTTCGGAGCAGCCAAGCATTGATAAGGTGGCCTGGAGATTTCTGCAGACAGCAGCACATCAGTGCATAAATAATGCTGGAGCAGTTAAGAGTGTGAGAAAGAGAGAGCGAGAGAGAGAGCTGCAAACGGACATCCAGTGACGCTGCACAAGCTCTTTCCAATTCCCATGATGTCTGCTAGTGTACAATGCGCCCTGCATACGTTCCAGGGGATAGCTTTAGAAGTTACATTTTATAGACACTAGCTCATTTGGAATAGCCTGCAATGTTTAAAATAATGTTAAAAAAAAGATACTGTTCAATAGAATATTAAAATAAGTGATATTAAATGATTAATCACAGTATATATAAAGAGTCAAGGCACACTTATACAGTATTTAGAGTAATTTAAAAAAATGTTTGCAGTTATTTATATACTTAATATATTAAGTATAAATGTAGCATATTTTAAGCATGCGTATATTGATATACAGTATACATGATAAACATACACAGTGCACACCCATACAACAAAAAAACTAATATTTTGGATCCAATTAATCATGACAAATCATTTGACAGCACTAATACAAATACTTAGAATCAAACGTTTGGGTTCTTTAAAAGATTTTAAGAAATTAATACTTTTAATTTAAAACCTTTAATACTTTTTAATTACTATTAAATACTATTACTATTAAATACCTTTTAACTGTTAATCATCAAGGATGTATTAAATTGATAAAAAGCAAAGTACAAAAAAAGTGTTTTTTTAACATTTTATTTATGATAGAATTAAAATGAAATAACTTTTACCGCAAAAATATTAAGCAGCACTGTTTTAACAAATAATAAGAAGAAATGCTTATTCATCATCAAATTATAATTAGCATAAGGAAGGATCATGTGACACTGAAGACTGGGTAATAGCTGCTGAAAAAAATATTTTCTATTTTCATAAATTGTATAATATATTAAAATACAAAACTTTTTTAAATAGTCATAATTTTTTACAATATTATTGTTTTTATTGTATTTTTGATCAAATAAATGCAGACTTGGTGTACGTAAGAGACTTACTTCAAAAACATTTTAAATATCTACAAACTTTTAAATGGTACTACATATATCAATATCTAGACATAAAATATGCATTTAAATATAAACGGAAATATAACATTTACAATTAAATTAAATACACATTCTTAAATAATATACATTTCCATGTTAAAATAATATGAAATGTTAATATTTTAATATAATAGTCAAAATCCCTAAAATTACAAATGTAAAACAATTTTGTTTCATTTATAATATGCATGTATCATTGTAACAACCACATCTCTAAGGGCTTCATATCCCCAAACGAAGCAGTGATAAAAAAAACAAAAACCTACACCCTTTTTCACCAGATTTATTTCAGACAAAAGGTTTGTAGCACTTTGTGTAGATTGTTTGCAGGTAATTTTACATCTTGCGATAGCTCTAGACTTGTTTCCTGTGTCAGTTGCAGTGTCTTTCGGACTGAACATATAAGCTTCCTATCGTAGAATCTTTGAGGGCTACCAGTTGAACCTAACAGCTCTAATGGCATTTAGGCACCTGTTGGACCTATTGGCTCCATCGCTGATGAGTCAGCACAGTATGAGCTCTATGTTGTGTGTGAACCGCTCTATCAAACAGGACAGACTGAGTCAGCCTCTCTTCATTCTAAACTTTCTATGGGTTTTTAACTCCCACTCTAAATGGAACTCAGAGGAGATGAGAAGAGGAGAGAGATATCTGGCACATAGAGAATGTGAGAATGAAAGAGTGGCAGACTGCAGAGTAAAAGCGCAGTTCCATGAATGAGTGGCGAAGTGCAGTGAAAGTAACCAAACAAGTCTGAAAGATGGAAAAACAGCGTGATAGTGGTATGCCGTTCTCTAGGGTTCTCCAGTTGCAGTGCACATGTGACTCAGCAGCTGCAGGCATGAATATTCTGACAGGGATGACAGATCCAAATTTAACCGCAGAACAAACACACACACACACACACACCCAACGCACACATGACGAGTCATCCACAGAAATCTCCAAGAGGAGATGCATTTAGCTTTAGACTAACAGGGGCGGAAAGAAAGTAATACTTTTATTGAGCAAGGATGCATTAAATGAATCAAAAGTGACAGCTGCGACATTTATAATGTCCTATTTTTTAAATGAACGCCTTTCTTTTTAACTCTGCGTTCATCAAACCATGAGAAAATGTATTACTGTTTTTTGCAAAACTGTAAATAATATTTCCTGAGCTCTAAATCAGCATATTAAATTTCTGAGAGATCATGTCACGGTTAAGTTAATGTAAAGTTAAGCAGCTTTGTAATTTTGTTCCACGGGACAAATTCATACCAGTTTGGAGAGACATAAGGATGGGTAGGTGATGACAGACATTCTTTTTAAAGCAAATAATCTGCCGAAGGTGTGACTCGATTGGACATGTGATTGCATGACTTCTGCCACAGCATTTTATACTAGCTAAAATAATTGCTACCTAATTTCTAAAGATATAAATCATTTTTATATGGAAAAGCATGCAAGCACGGTGGAAATTTTTTTTATTAACATGTACATGTACTGTAAGCCCGTGCATATATACACTTGCAAAAGTTAAAACCTGCAGGGCAACACGCTCAAACGATGAAATCAAACTTGCCGTAAACTGAAACAGCATAGTTTCACAATGGCAAACAACTTTGTGGTAAATACCTGCCACAGAAACAGGAAAAAAATTATAAATGCCTGCAAATGATGGGCTCTGTAAATGTAAAGAGTGACAGCTGAGTAAACTATGGCGCTTATTGGCATGATCTAAAAAATTAAATATGAAACTGCATTTCGCCCCTCATTGTTATTCAAACAGGTACAGCTAGTTTGATAGTTAGAATAACACTAAAACCGCTCCTACACTCCAACATCAAACAACTGATAATTAATTAACGTAAATATATATATATAAAACCCTGATAGTGGTCCTAAATGAACTTTATTTGAGTCTCAGAACAACTTGTATACACTATTCATGAGTTTTCATAAGTCTCACAAAAGCTGCATTTAGGGATAGTAGCCTATTGAGAAGTATTATTACATAAATGATTACATGACAAAGCTGAATTTTCAGCAGCCTTTATTCCAGTGTCACATGATCCTTCAGATATCATTCTAATATGCTGATTTAGTGCTAGAGAAACATGCTATTGTTATCTAACATAAAACAGTTGAGCTGCTTATTATTTTTGTGGTGACACATATCTTTTAGGATTCTTTGATGGATAAAAGTTCAAAAGTTTTCATTTCTTTACTGTCACTTTTGGTCAATTTATAATGCAACCTTGCAAAAGTATTGATAAATGATCTTACTGAGCCTATACTTCTAAAGTGTAGTGTACGTTGAGAAAATGGTCAATGAGACAGAGAGCAGAATGTGAGAGGTTTACTAAATGCGAGAGAGACTGACAGAATCAAAACAGCAGCTGTGCCGTGTGTTTACTGCTGCCGCCGAAGCACCGAAAATCCGACAGACACACGTCATCCATTAATAACTACACACAGAAATCCCTCGATTCAGCTTAAAACAGAACTCCCAGGAAAAAAGAGCTTAAAAAGCAATGATCCGAACGTGACGGTAATTGCGTTAATTCAGCGCTCCGAGTGGAATTCTCTTTCGGCACGTTGCTGTGGGCCGGAGAGACGGTTGACTGTTACGGAATTCCTGGTGTGGTTTTTATGGGCTTCCATTGAGTCGAACGCTTCCACTATTCCACCCATAAACTTCCTGCTCGTTTGCGCTTGTTGTTTTTAACTGGAGCTCAATTCAGGCCAGATGTGGACCGGCCTGTCAGTCATTTTTATTTATTTGTTTATTTGCATTTTAACACCGTTTAAGAGCACTGGGTGACTGTGGTGAGTCGCAACTTTCGAATGAGACAATTTCACTGGGATGTAGTGATTTATTACAGGTAATGCAAGCAGGCAATCCCAAAAATCCAAGAACAAAACAGTCCGAGCAGACTTTGGCCTGTGGCAACAGCAAATGAGATTCGCTTTGGCACAACCACAGATGAGGGCGAACACACAGAGAGATTCCCTCTACTGTCTGCAGGGTTTGTGTGCCATTACAGACATGCTCACTGCGCAGTGACTGATGATGCCAATCATTCACTGCCACCCAAATGCCATGTGAGAAGAGAAAAAAGTGCCGTCTGAACTTAAATGGCTCAGCTTGCTCTCTCTCTTTTACTCTCTCTCTCTCTTTTAGGCTGGAACTCGGTCAAACATGCCTTAGTGCTGACGTGGGACGGCTATGGGAACATGTTTTCATACCCAAGGCTCTTATTCTGTGCAAAGAGTTTTACTGGTGGGCTTATTTAAACAGACGGGAGAGAAGAAATGCTAAAACTTGTAAAATCTTAAATGTACCAGAACACTGCTGTTCTAGTATTATGATGCATGAGAGTTCGAAATCTACTTAATCCAATATCAATCATTAGGCATTAATGAGGTTGATGTGAAACATCGGTATGTTTTCCTACTCTAGTTACTCAGTGCCATTCAAAACAATCAACGACAATGGGATTGGCTCTTTAGAAAAAATTATTCTTAATACCTGTCAGTTTATGAATCATCAGCATGGGAACGCCTGGACAGGAAAAAAAACTGCTGTTAGACTGTTACGTTTTCTTAAACGGAGTATATTCGGTCATTTTCTTAAAAGAAAAAAAAAATAATAACGAAAAAAAATATTTGAATGAATTATTCATCACATGCAAATTCCATTCCATAATAAATTTGACTGATTAGTTGCGAGCAAGATAGCATATCATGAGATAGAAGTTTTGCAGGAGGGTTATATTATTAATGGAGGGAGATCTTAATGAAGCTGTTAATTGCGCTGCAGACTCAGGTCAGACAGACTCATCCTTCCTGAAATTATTTTATTATGAGTGCTGACAGGGGCTTTTTTTGCACTAACTTTTTAAAATATAATTTATATATCTGTTCAGACATTACACGGGATAGAGGGAGATTTGTGTATTGTCTTCAGAATAGGGTCTGGGATCTGCCATCGTAGCATTTGGGGGTCCATGAAAAGGTTTAGAATTTTTTTTTTTTTTTAATGTAAAAAAAATCAGTTATCAAATCAAACTAAATAATATAAAAAATTATGATAAAATAAGCATTTGAATAATTTGAATAAATAAAACATCTAACAGCACAGTATTAGTGTACTAATATTAGTAAATGAGTATTAGAAAATGCAATGTTATAATGTACTTTATGTAATAATATATTTATAAAATAGATTTTTCACAGTATAAATTGGGGCTTTATTTGTCAAAATATACTCGCTAGCTAATTACATTTAGCAAAAAAGATGATCATATTTGGAGGTCTGTTACATCTAAAAGATGTAAAAAAAAAAAAACAGACTTAAACGAGAAAAAAAGCACACCTTTTTCTTTTCACGCAAACACGTTCTAACAGACTCATTAGCATATACACTTTAGGGAAATTACCTTAAACCTCAGACCTATATAGCATAACACAAATATTTGTTACATTTACTAAAGTTAGCTGCAGTTTGCATCATTTACATGCAATCAAAACTCATAAGACTTCCTTCTTTGAGACACAAAAGAAGATGTTAGGCACAATGACAGCCTCGGTCACCATGCACTTTCATTGCATGATGCAAAAAAATGCAATGTTAGTGAACGGTGACTGTCATTCTGCCCAACACCTCCTTTTGTATTTCACGTCAGAAAGAAAGTGAACAATATAAGTACAAATGAATGACAGAATGTTCATTAATTTTAAAGAACTGTCACTTTAAGGCATCTGCTGATGTAAAATGTACATCCGTGATCTCCATCAGAGTAGGGACGGTGTTGAGCTTGAACGCACGAGACTGTAAAAAAACAACAAACAAAAAACAATGGCGTCATATCTGCAACACGAGACCACGCACGTGTTTCGATACATTCGACTCGATTTGCAAACCTAAAATCACATTCTTTTTTAAATGAGACAATTACTGGGTTTATGGTTCGCCAGTCTACCTTAAACGCTTTGAAGGGGGAGGGGGCAAGTGCAAACGTTTTCATAAATGGACAAGTGTTTAAAAAGCGATTCTGTGAATAGGTTATTAGGGCAACAGGAAATGTATTTACAATTCGAAGCTAATGCAAAAATACGCAGCAACTATATGGCTACGGTTGAACATTTCAGTCTGTCATGTATCTGGGGCAAAGGAAAAATATCCTGGATGGTTCAGTAGCGCCGCAGACAAAGGAATGCAAGCGCAGCTCAAACTGCTGCATCACGTCAATTCAAATGCCCTCATAACATCGATTCATTCATACGCCTGTCATCTCACCCACTGAATTACCAGAATTCATTAATTAATGCATCCATTAAATGAACTGACTGTTGGGAATCCACTCCGAAAGAAAGAATAGCCTATATGTATATGTACATCATATATATGTATATATTGCTGTCTGGCATTCCTAGCACAAAACCACACAGAACTGCACATACATAAGTGTTATTGTACATTAAGTGTCTTTTTATAGCCTATTAATGTCTAAGCGACAATAAGTGAAAAAATGTGCAAAATAAAACAGCCAAGTCATCCATAACAACTTCTAACCTATCCGCGTAAAACTTGCAAAGCTACCAGAAATGTGCTACGGCAAATTTCGTTTACAAATCTCCAACGTTTATTAACGGATGTCTCTACAATACGGTAACATCATATCACATTCCCGAACGCTCGCGCCCGCGCATATACATTCTTCTCTACTGGTGTCCGTTCAACTCGTCGTATTATTAAACGCGGAACTTAATGCGAAACACCTGCATCACTGAGGGAAGTTCATCTGCGTTATTTGAAGAACGGTGATGGAGACATTCCAGCGCGAGCGCGGTCCCTCGTTCCTTTAAATGGTAGTCGAGGCGTTTGCATTGGCTGCTGAACCAAATAAGGCTCGCCGTCCCTTACACAGCAAATATTCTGCTGATTTTACGGGGATTAATCGGAGTGTGTAATGCAAGGGTCGGGGTTTACATCAGAGAACAAAGACAGCTTGCTTCCCATTTTTACAACCCACTGCAGTAAGCACATTTTCCGACCAGCCGTGTATTTTTATCCGATTGCTCTTTGAAACAGATATGAGCTCATATGCTTAATGCTTATTTATATAAAACGTATTAATTGTGGGTACTCGGCACGGCGTTGAAATCATATGATGTTACTAATATTAACCGCTGCGATAATTATTAAACTATTGCAACCCGCTTGATTTCTCAACTCATCCATTCAATAGGGAGAAAAGGAGGCGGGAATCTTCACCGGGGGTCTCCGGCGCTGTTATGATCGGTCAAGGCCGAGTGACAACTTCTTTTCTTTAAGCGAAAACAAGCCATGCCTGACCCCCCCTCCTCCCCCCGGGATAGCAGTGCATCCCACTACTAGCAAACACACTCTAACTATTGTCACCGCTTCACAACAGGATGTGGTAACCGTGCGTTTGAAAGGGAGTGTGTGTTTTCAGCTGAAGTAAACCCAAGCAGGCATGCGGTCGAGTTTTTCCCTTTCAGTGATATCTGCCAGTATTTTTCTTGACACAAAACCTCCAAGTACCTGGTAGCTGTGAAATAGCCCACTCAAAATCACAAGTTTGGCGCTCCGTTTCCATATACGACAGACAAATCACATGTAACGCACAGAGCAAAAATAATCATGCAACTCACCTTCAGCCTATTTTTTTCTTCTTCCTTGTGATCCAGCCCTTTTGTCCGTTTAGCAAATAATTTTTTTTCACATGATGACTTCCTTGCAGACTCCTAAAGCCCCCGGGCTGCAGGGAGATCACGTTTTGCGGTGCACTCTTTCAATATTTCTTTTTATTTAGGAGGGGAAAAGCACGTTTACGGTTGTTAAAGTGTTTCTAAAAATGTGTGTATGTGTGTGAATGTGTGTGTGGTGATCTCTGCAGCGTGCGGCTCCGTCTCCTCTGTTTGTTACACTCGAATGAAACGCCTACTCTCAATCGCTACATTGTTGACATTCGCGCGCTGACGTCATCCCATCCCTCATTCACAACATAGCGCGCTGCGCATTGCGTTGCTGCCTCCAGCGGCAAGGCACCTTACTCAAAATATGTGCGCAGCCGCGGTTCGCGAATTAGAGTAGCGGGGACGAAGCCAGCTTCACGAGGACAGGCTGATCCTAGACGATTACTCAGACCCACGTCTTGAAAAACTTTTAAGCAGAATACATACGAATTAAAATTGAACAGCCGTTTGCAATGCGTCTAACTGAACAGGCTACTGACCTGTTTGTTATGAACATTACATCGTTTTCCACTATGCTGTAATTTCACTTTTTGTAATATCAAATTTTATTCAAAATATATATTTTTTGTATTATTATTTACACATTCTCGCTATAGCTTTTTTTTTAAAGTCAGATTCTATATAGGTCTTTGCATTTCACTGCTGTCAAATGTTTTATTAAAGAACTCTTAATTTGTTACACACAAATGAATATTTTCTGTTTCTGTATATATAGGCACAATGGCACATACCTTTTTATGTGCCTTTATTTATTTTTGTAATATAAAAACGAAAATGTTATTTTGTATAATTATTTGTTTTTATTTTATTTTTTTTAAATTGCATGAAATGATTGTTTCTCAGTGTAGGTTTATTTTTTGAAAGTTAATATATTGGCACATACCTTATATAGTGTTGGCAAAAACAGGCTAAACACACGTAGACCACTTTTGATTAAAAAAAAAAAAGAAGGAAAAGAAACTTACAAAAATGTGAAAACATTAAATACATATTTTAATCAATACAATTGTAAGATAAAGCAAATGCACTTGTGCTGCAGAAATGCTCAGTCTTTCAGTTATCGACCTTCATTATGCACTTAACTTGAATTAATTGGTTTGTGTGGCTTAATAGCATTTACATATTGGTATAGCAAAAAATATAAAAACAGGTTAATAAAAATACAGGTTTTTGATATTCAAAACCAAATACTGTACAAAACATCAAACCTGCCAATAAATAAATACATAAAAACAGCCCCCATGATAATATACAGTATAGTATGCTATTAAGGGGGATGTGCATTGTTTTTATTTTATTATAATAATATTGCATTTATAGTCACCAGTGCTGGGGGTAACGCGTTACAAGTAATAAGAGTTACATACTAATGTTACTTTTTCCAAGTAACTAGTAAAGTAACGCATTACTTTTAATTTTAGAGTAATATAACTGAGTTACTTTTTCAAAAAAGTAACGCCAGTTACTTTGTTTTCCTATTTATTGACTGACAAGTCTCCTGACCCCATGTTGGGAGAAATCAGAAATACAGAGGCATTGTGTGCGCTGTGTGAATAAAAAACAGATTTAATATTCATCAAAATGAATAAAAATAAGCAGAATATGATGCACACTTTTTGGTGTGAAAGGGCTTTTACATTTGCTATAAATAGAACTTCTTATATTAAAAACAAACACTCATGCTCTGCCCATATTTAAAAAGTAACGGGAAAGTAACGTATGCATTACTTTCCATAAAAAGTAACTAAGTATTGTAATTATTTACTTTTTTTAGGGAGTAACGCAATATTGTAATGCATTACTTTTAAAAGCAACTTTCCCCAACACTGATACTCACTATTAATGTCATATTATTAATATTAATAAAAATGAGATGACTGAGATGACGCTGTGAAAGCAGCCTATCTTGGGAACACAGCTTTCTGCCAAACCATCCTACTTACTGTTTGCACAAGAAAGCTTCAGCTAAAAATATTCTCATTTCTAGTGTAGAATCCTCCCTTTGGGGAATATGCATGTATTTATGAATTATCTAGCAGCCACAGACAGTTAATTTGTTTTTCTTATTTTATAATTCAGGGTCTCAATGTGGGATTAAGCGTATAAAACAAACAGTCCAGTATGTCACATATAAACAAATTTTGCTATACTTCTGACAATGCAATATGTGAACTTTTATTTCCACTTAAAGAGCAATATCTATTGCTCTGAAAAATGCACTGTTCCAGCTTATATGCGAGATTTGAAAAATCATTTATGGTGTTGACTGTTGCACAAGAAACATTCACAAGGGCTCAATGTCCACATATGAAAAGCCAAAGAGTTCAAGAGGCATTCCTGCACTCTCTGACCTTTCCCTGTGGTCTTCTCCCAGGGGCCCCACCGCGCCGTCGGATTGAGTGACTGAGTGATTTAAAGCAGATCATCAAAGGCACGGGATGTCTGATTCCCCCCATCATTCTAGTGGACAAACAGACAGGTAGATAGATAGGGAGGACATGAGAGATACAGTATAAAATAGACTTTGCATTTTGGATAGGACCTTTTATTATTAACTAACCCACAAGTGACAGAAAGTGGCCCCACTGCAGCTTAAACAAACATAAAGCCCCAAAACTTCCCTCTGCAATTACCACTTCAACACATTGTCATATCTAAGGCTCAAACAGAGCACTTGAGCAATGAATTTCTCTGAACCTTTCTCTGAAGCAAGACAGCGGACAAGTACTGACACGTATATGTATGCATATATATAAATATATATATATATGTATGTTAGAAAGCACATCTTCATACATGCATACATGTACAATGTAAAAAAATGGTTTTCTGTTTTTAAAATGTCATTTATTTATCATGTATTATCAATGTTGAAAAAAGTTGCGCTGCTTCATTTCTTTAGTTTTTTCACGATTTTTGGATGAAAAAAAAAAAAAAAAGACAAGCTTTAGATATATATATATATATATATATATATATAGGCTATATATATATAATGTACTGTTAATATTGAGTAATGTCATATATCCCTGCTGAAAATAAGTATTTATTTCTTTAAATTTGTGATATTTCATATATATATATAGTTCTTCATCATAAAATGTATCTCTGAAAACATCTCAACTGATTCTTAGTAAAAAAATGTCTGATGGAATGCATGCATATTTGTTAAATACTGAAGAATCATGAAATATAACAATTCACTTTGCTGATGCTGATGCTGATCTAAATAACACAGTCCCAGTCCTGGATGACCAATACAACTGCTTAGAAGTTGTGTAGTAATCCTAAAGAACTTATTTAGATATTTGAGGTTGGTTTAATTAGCGTTGAAGCTAAGCTTTGAGTAATCACACCTTGTACAACAGCTTAAAGTTATTTATTGTGTCTTTGAAAAGACCAGCAGAGTTCTGAACCGTGGAAAAGAAAAATCTGAAAATTGCTTAACAATTGCCAAATAAATGATTTTATTGTTCTTGGTTGAAGTTCATCGAAGCACAGCGCAATATCAGACGACATGTCAAATCCCGCAAGTTGCCGAAAGGTATGAGTCATAACAGTAAGGACTGGTGTAAAATGAAAACAGGCCCCCTGAACCAGTTGAATGCACAACAGTCGGCCACACTTGATGACTCATTTCGGAGGAGATTAATTGACTTTGCGGTCTCTGCAGTGCAACAGGGTGCCAAATGACATCCATATACTGGCTTGCTAAGGTGCGAGGCAAGCCCTGACAGAGGCACAAAGACGTAAACTCAGTCGTATACTCTGAAGCCAGCCAACGTTGCATTTCAAGCCAAATGCTTTGATTACGTCAATCGCTACTTCCCTAGCAGAGCCTCGGGGAGCAGGCTAACCGCCATTCACAACACAGACACCACACAGATACTAACAACAGCTCAGGTTACCTACGGGACAGGTAACACTTCCCCCCTGAGAACGCCGAGCACCTCTGTGCACACAGGACGGTACACTTTCACCCACACTCTCACTCACACACACACATGCAGGCTTAAAGAGTATTGCACACATTGCAAAAAAGATGAAGAGATTGTAACAAAGAAAATTGGAAGATATATTCATAACATTGCATTATTGAGATAAATGATTGTTAGAAGGGTAATTCACCCAAAATGTACTCAACTTTAATTTATTTTTTACATTTACAACCCATATGAACGCCTTCTGCAGCACAAATTGATTTTTGAAGAATATCTTGACCACTCTTTTCAACGAGGACCGAGTCTGTAACTGTAAAATAACCACAGAAGTCAAATAACATTGATGTTTAAACATGCAATATCTTTTGAATCTTCCGAAGTCATAAAATAGCTTTGTGAGATACACAGATTAAATAAATGCACTATTAACTGGATGTGAAGAGTTCATTTGTAAAAGCAGATAATTCGGTTTTTAACAGCCTTAAAAAAAAATGTTTTTTCATTGTGCATTCAAACTCAAAGGGCACTTGGGTAGCTTTGATTAGGTTAAACATAGCCAAAAAACACAGCTAATAAAAAACATTAACACAATAACATAATAAAAACATGATTTTTGAAAAGGTAAAAAAACCTGTTATCTATTTTTGCAAATAAGCTCTTCATAAATTGATATCTGCCTCAGTTCTTATTGCCATGTTCATGAAAGAATTAGTGGTCTAATAAAAAAATAAAAAAATAAAAAATTAGTCCGATCTTTTGAAAAACTGTTGCTCCAGTTTAAACAACTAGACTGATTTGTTCATTTTAGACCTGAATTTACCTTCTTGCAGTATTTTAATATTATCTATACAATATTACAGTATTTATTATATTAACTTTTTA
>JAUMHR010000079.1:9479680-9499078 GCA_032361145.1 Enteromius fasciolatus
ACTCAGGGCGGGTCTGAAGTAAGACACCAGTTCAGTCTGTGTGACACGCTGCTGTCAATCAACCATTGTGGGAGTGGCCTCTGTCGGTGTGACGCCATATTAGTGCTGTCAAATTATTAGTTGTGATTTATCACATCCACAATTAAAGTTTTTGTTTGCATAATATATGTGTGTGTGTTCAGTATATATTTATTATGTATATATAAATACACACATACAGTATATATTTTGATAATATTTACATGTCTGTATTTATATTCATATATTTTGTATTATACGCTGCTGTCAATCAACCATTGTGGGAGTGGCCTCTGTCGGTGTGACGCCATAGCGACATGCATTTGAGAATGGCTTGATTTCAGAAGGGCAACTTATTACATTAAAACAAAACTACTGGATCTTTATCATTGTAGGGTGGTTTTGTACACACACTCCCAACACACATTTCAGTCCAAACAGCTTGTAAAAGTGCGTGTGGCACCGGATGACCCCTTTAACTGTATCTATATTGATACTATCCTTTTTAATCAGAATGCTGTATGTTTAATAATACACTATTGATACAGAGATTTTCTGACTAGGAAGTCTGTGGAAAAATATAAATATAAATAGTTTGAATTTGCAAACACTGCCTTTTTCTGTAGGAACCAGATCTTCTAAAGGCCCGTTCACACCAAGCACGATAACTGTAAAGATAACTACAGCAGCAGCAAACAACATCATTTCTTTATTCTAAGCTCAAATGGGTCGGCCGTTTTAAACTCTCAAGCCTGTGATAGCAGGACTGATTCTGACAGGTTGTCAATGTTTCTATTGTTCTATTGTTGATATCGTTTCTCTGTGTCTTTATCCTTACAGTTGTGGTGTGGACGCTGCTATTCTTTAACATTAAAAACGATTTTAGAACTTGTCTATATTTTTAACATTTGGGGTATTTTAACATTCTTTGTGTGAATGGGCCTTAATGGTAGCTGCGGTGATACAATGATTTTACTAATCAACAATTAGCACTTTCTTTTAGAAGGCGGGGATTATTATTAATATTGAGCTTTACACATTCTCTCATTCATAAGTAATAGGAGTCCACAGTCTTCCTATAGGCCTATATTAAATCTTTGATAAACAGCTACTATTCTAAGACTTCATTGCTTAACGCACATACATCAAATCAATTGCCTAACATCAGATATAAAACATGCAAATGCATGCAAGCATTGTTAACAGACCTTAAACTGCTTCCATTTCTATAACTTTAATGCATCACACGGGTCTGTAAAAGGCCACTCGAGAACACCTCCTCATTCCATATGCAACAGGCGCCAGGGAAACAGATCCTAGATTAATGGCACTTAGGCGTTTGCATAAATTCTTTATTAAGCTTGAGTGCTTCAATTTACACTGTGCCTAGAATAGTCGCTTTATTCATGTTCCAACAGCGAGAGTCACACCTGGACCCATGGCTCTGTCTTAAACTCTGGCACTGAAGATCTGCTCCTCTGGAACAGCCTGATTAATTCAGTGCGGCGCCGGCAGTTTCCGTGAGAGAAGTCAGAAGAAGAGACGCCTCAGAGTGAAGGGCAGCCTTTGCCCCCAGCAGCTGGTATCGCTAAAGACTGAGACTGCAAGAAAGAGGCGCAGTGGCTTTTCTCAGAATGTCATTCAAGTCTTCACCTTCAAATAAAGTAGAGGTCATTAGTAGAGAATTATCTCATTAACAGCCCCTCTTGCCGGCTCTCCAGGGACCAGTTTCAGTGGAGGCCAGGCCTGATATATGGATGGAGTTTTAATGTGCTCTATAAAAATGAAAGGGCCATGCAGTAGACTGGGCTGTAAAACTCAGTCCGTGACAATACCGCCAAGGCTTAGTAGATAAAAGGCATTGGCAGGCACTTGGAGCTGATTTAGGATTTGTTTCCTGTGTCTAAATCAAGCTGAATCATTACGGATGAAAGCTCAGGACTGGTCACAAAACAGTTAGTAAAGCTGATTGGCGCTATGTTGGACGGCTCCCGGTCCTGAGCAGCTGTTCGATCGGAGGGGAGTTAACTTCCTCACAGTGGCTCAGGACTCAGTGTGAGTAAATAATTAACCATGGATAAACACAATCTAAAAACATAATGAATATTTTGGGAGGGAGACAGATTGTGTCTGTGAGTAAAGCTCACTGGGAAATGACTGCTGAAATTGTCGCTTTACTCTTTTCATGGAGTGGCTACTACAATGCAGCCAAATAACTGAAACTGTTTTATCCATTCTTGTAACTTGTATTTAAAGGATTTGATTACCCAGTGCTAAACATTTAGGGTAAACTAAAAATCTAGTCATATTAACCCATTATTTCTTTACTCTTTATTTACAAATTTGTATTGTGAAAGTGGTTCATACGAGGAATAGACCAAATTCAAGTTGTTATGACAGTCTAATATTCATTTTCACCTGCCATTGGACTTGAAACTCACACCCAATAATGTGAGTATAAAGATAAAATTCCCCATTCAACAATTTTATAAATGCATTTTAAAAGATTCATGCAGTATGTGTTATTTTGTTTTTCAGTTCTTCATTTTTTGACCTTGTAATATTTCATTTAAATGTTATGTCTGGATCTTGACTAACTTTAATCCATTATTTAAGTTATATTTGTAGCAACCATTTGGTTTCATTGTTTTAGTGCCCTCTTGAGGTTTGTAATCTTTTGGACAACACAAAAACAAAGCTCATCCAAGCTGAGATACTTTTTCCAAAAACGTTGTTAAGGCTGGAATACACTACAGGACATCATATAATTGCTTTCCATCATACACTAAGACAAATTAGTTCAAATCACGAGCTCTGAAACTGGCGTAAAACACTGTCTTCGGAATCAACATCCCGAGGCAGGAAGGCATCAAGGCATGTCCGAATTTAATTTCTGCTTTACTTCCTGTTTCCAGAGGTACCTTCTTCCAAGAGACCTTCTTCTGATCTAATTTTGAAGGCAGCATTGATGTATCCTTCTCTGCCTTTAATATCCCACAATCCTGTGCATTCCATTCCGGCATGGTGGAGCTAAAAAATAAAGATGGTGTCGGAAAGTTGCGTTTTGTGGTCAGTTTGTAAATGTATATTTCTGACTAACCTTTTGATATTATTTCTAGCAAAGAATCTGTATTATTGTATTACAAAAATTAATTTAGTTATCCCAAAACTCATTCAATTTTGTTGTAGAAATTAAAACCTTACGCTGCCTCAGAAGCCTGCCCGAAATCAGTTTCATGCAAAAATGCACGTGCCTTCCTGCAAAAATGCTGTCTTCGAAGTCATTGCCTCATAAGGCAGAAAGTCAGCTGCCTAGGCTTTTGAACGCAGCCAGTGTGTTCTAAAGTCAACTGAAAATATCAAATATGTTTGATATATCAGACCAAAAACTGACTCCACTTCTTTCTTCAGTTAAACACAAAATAATATATTTTGATTAATGTTGGAAACCAAACAGTTGATTCAATTAGAATATTTATATATATAGGCCTATATAAAAAATTTGTACCGCCAACTGATTGGTTAAACAGCAATTTACATCATAGTATGGGAAATGCAACCCAGTCCTTTTACCAAGTGCTTACCACTCTGGCCATAAAAATTCTAAATAAGTACCAAGTTTGATAGTCGTGACAAATGTTATTTAGATTATCACACTTTCATGTATCACCCAAGTAAATAAAAATACAGCATCTACAAAACACATACCCGCTGACTTGTACTGTTTATGTGTAACACCTAATCATTTCCATACTTGAGTCTCTGCAATGACGGTGTGAGAAAAGTGTATTTTAAGTGTTGTAAAATCACCGTATTGCACCACCCTGCATACTCATCACTCCTCACCAGCTGTGGAGGGAACGTTTCTGTCGCATTGGACAGCTGTTTAACACAAACACACCATCTCACCATCTGCACGGAGAAACCTGTTGGCCAATTATACCCGTCGAGTGTGCAGTTATTGGTAGGTTGACAATTAGGCACTGATGCCGTTCGTACTTGAGCATTAGGCACAGACAGTGATACTGCAATGCAGCGTGGGAAGTGAAGAACCAGGCTGCTGATTACAACCATTAATTAAGAGTTTCTTTTCTCACAGTCGCTCATTACAGTTACTCTAGACATTTGCTTTTAGTCTTGTAATAGAGAAATGGCTTTCAGAAAAGGGCAGACAATTTGGTTAGCTTGCAGGCTATTTGTTAACAGCGAAAGAAGGTTAGCACCATGGTTATAAATATGACTGTGAGTCGCCTCAATAATTTTATTATTTAAAATCACAGATAAACATTCCATTAATTAAAAACCATGATAGCATTCCACAACACTATGTTTTGAGACCTTACACTCACTGGGCAAGATGCTTAAAAGATGTTGCTAAGTTCTCTAAAAATGTATTTACTGAAAGTTATATATTAGAGACAGTTGCTATATTACTATAAAAGCACAGTTTTGCCACTGAATAATTGGGAGGAAATAATTTCATGTAAAGTCAAAATGGCATGATTTAAGCTCGCAATTGCTAGTTACAGTACAAAGTTAGAATTGCGTGTTATAAAGTTGCAATTCTGAGAATGTCAATAATTTTTTCCTTAAAACTTTATATCTCACGTTTCTGAGAACAAAAGTTAGAATTGTGTTATATCACACAATTGTGAGTTATAAGTCAGAATTATAAAGTTACGGGATGTGTTTTACGAGATATAAAGTTGCAACTCGCAATTGTGAGTTTATATCACATGATTCTGACTTTTTTCTGGCAAATTTTCTGACTTTTTATCTCAGACTTTTTAACTCACAATTGCAAGAATATATCTCACAATTACGAGTATATTACAGTTCGGTGAAAAAAATCTTAAAGTGGCGGAAATTATGCAGAAAAGTACCTTCTTGCGTCTAAACTACTTCATATTTTTATAAACATAAAAGGCTGTAATTTCCTTGCAATTTGCTTGTTTTTTTGCAGTATCATGGGTGATGCAATGCAATCAATGGTTAATTCACCAGGAATTCCCCTCTTGAACATTATTATTTAACATTGTTTGAAATAATACATGCTGATGGCTTCATCAAAAGCATATATCATCTATTAACAACTTCATGGTTCACAGTAGGTCTGTCTTTTAAGGTGTGTTTAAAGTTTTCATTAAAAATCTTATTCCCTAGAGAGAAAATGAATGGGATTTTTGCTTTCAGAACCCAACCGTTGCACTCTATATAATACTACCACAGTGGGCAATCAAGAAAATTGCCTCCGATTAGAATAAACAAACCTGCTATACCAAGTAAGACTACATGGGGATGTCTATAAAGGACTAAATGAAGACAACAAACCCAAAGCTCCCTGCAGTTTTTTATCCTGATAACATATGTCTAACGGCAGACATAAACCTTTTGAAGTCTGATTTGGATGGACTTGTCAGGCTGAGGTTTACACGTTCCTTTTTTTTCTCCCAACCTTAACTTTGATTTCAAGTTGTTTACTTATATTTTTGAAGAGTTATACAGTGGGAGAGTTATTCAAGATGTGTACTAGACATGGCTAGAGGGTCTAAATAATAAACGATTTACAAACAGAAGGTCTTTTTCGGTAAGAAAGGTCCTTTAATAGTGCAAACCCAGAACATTTGTATCTAGGTGTGCAAGAAAAATATGCCCCAATTAAATATAGTACTTGTCACAGTTACCGTTTTGAATAGTTGGAGATTTGCTCCATTCTCATTGGTAGTAGCAGCTTCGCTCCTTGTTTGCATATGTCGAACTTTTCTCAACTTTTGATGCGTTGCTGGACACGCCCTCATCCTGTTGCCAACGGTGACTGTCGCTCATGTCACTGAAAGTTGCTAGCTCTCATTGAAAATTAATGAGTTTAGGTCGCTTTGTCACTGCAAGGCAGCAGGATTTTGAGAGGAAGACCAGATGCTTTTCTGTTTGAATGTAAACGAATGGAGGAGATGGCTCAGTATGCTGTCAAATAATTGACTGTCTTGATTAGCGAAGGGAAGTCGAGACTGGTAGGACTGCCGAGTTCATTCAGTTCTTTTCCAACTATTACTAACTCTCATAAAAACTCCAGGGCCTTTATTTGTCATGAACATGAGTGCCAAGAAGTGGTTTTATGACATGAACCTCCCACCTTGGTAGTAACAACATGAAAACTACTTTTACACCACCTTAAAGGTCACATATAAGTTGACTTGTGTCAAAAACAGTATGAAATGGACATCCTAATAAAACAGTCTTTAGCTCTGTATGATACAGTGTATTCTGACAACATAAAGCATTGCTGGAAATAAAAGAGTGTCTTAGTAACCAATAATTTGCTGTTTTTAAGCCACATAACCTTTGATTTTGCTTTCAAGACTTCTCTACAAGAAGGACATCTGCTGAAGTGCTCCAGAAATCACTCTAATAAATACATTTTCCTACATACTATATATATATAGTATATGTGTGTGTTTTATACAAAAATAAATGGAATGGCAAGATAGCTTATGGATATAGCTTTTATGAACAATATTGAATAACCCACGATGAAGATTATACAAGTTTTAATTATGATACAGTGTTGCCATTTAACTTTTTTTACTAAATTTATTTCATGTAAGAAAAATATTCCAGAGTTACAATAGAATATAATGTCATACAGAGTTGAAGAGAAAAAAAAAAGGTTTGTAAAATAATCAATTACATTTCTTCACAGCAACTGGGAAAATAATATCCTAAAACAAAGCTTATGCCTGAAGCAAATAAACCAGAATAGCCTATTGAACAAGGCATTGTGAGTAAAAGAAAAAAAAAAAGACCAGATGATAATGATATTATTTATACTAGTTGGCACTGAAATAATAATACTGACAATTATAAATAAAGTTTCACAAAATAAAATCAAATAACAAAAACTCATTAGCAACAGTATAGCTGACCCAAGAGATCAACTATCATACATCCTGTCCCTTCAAGAGATCAGATACTCTTTGGTAATACATCAGAGTGCATTAGTTTGATAATATATTCAAAGTACCTGCTATTTTCATAAGCTCACAGAGAATCTTGGCCATGCAGCAAGCACAGGACCGTAAAAATGTGTGGGCACAGGTGCCAATTGGGCAGGGATGAGGCAGTACTAAAATAATTCTCATCTCTTTAACAGGGCCAGAATTATGACTAGCGTCACCGGTGGCTGGCATCCGTTACAACATTTTCAGAGGAGTTATGCATTTAATCTTGTCTTATTGCAGAAAAGCACTAAATTTAGAGTTTTCCTTTCCATCTCTTCCCACTCCTGCCATTTTCGAATTCAACAGCCAGATGCATTCTGTTAATTAGTTTATTTTCCATCGCATTTTTTGGCTCTAGCCCATGTGAAAAGCTGAACTTTTTTGCTTGAGATAAGGCTATCCTCTACACCACTGACCTCTTGGGGAGCAGCTTCATAAATGTATTAAAAAAAATCCATGCTCAACTCTGCCCCGCGATATAGATATCATTTCAGAGAGGCTCTCTCAGCGGGGTTCTGCGGTCTGCTGAAGAATACTTCACCTGAAGCTGCTTTTGTACCGCTGAGAGGGAGAGAAGCAATCTCCCTGCTGTCCTTTGGCAGAGTGATGCTGGACTGTGCTATCATCGCAGTCATTGAATCCCTGTGCTTGATGATGGTGTTGAATAGACAGATGGAGAATGTAGATGGACTTGAGAGGGGCCGTTGATGTCCTTCAAGTCCTGTCCACTCAAGTCTTCCCTTATTCTGCTGAATTTAAAGCACTTCCGAACAGACGGATTCTTGCACACTCAGGGTGAGTGTCTTTCAGTCACTCGTTTTCTCACAGCCCTTTGTTTCAACCACTTTTCTTCCTCTCATTTTCTTTGTGCGATGTCTGTTTCACTTTCCCCTTCTTGTGCTTTTCTTCTTCTGCTTATTTCTTTCTTTTATTGTTACTTTTTAAAGAGATAGTTTCAAAATTGAAAATTCTAACATTGTTTATTCACCCTTATGTTGTTCCAAACTTGTTTGTTTTTAAGTGTTTTGTGGGACACAAAGGTTTTGAAGCCTTTAAGCTTCAAAATGGGGAAAACACACAATAAAAATGTTGTAAAAATGGTCCATATAACTCATTCTGAATTCATACAATAGGTTTGTGCGAGAAATAGACAATCTTTCCAGTCATTATTTACTGAAAACCCAGTTAGCCGTGAACCAGTCAGATACAACAATGAATCATTTAAAATCTTCAGTAACAGAGCGGATATTGATGTTTTTTAGTGTGTGAAAAATGACTTAACTTTCAGCCTGTTGCTCACACAGAGCTACTGTATGACTTTATAATAAAAGTAAAATTAAAACAAAAATCATATTACGCTTTTGATTTCATTTTAAATGTAATTTTAATTAAAGGCTGTGATTGAATTTAATATGTGATACATGTTTCAGAGTGTTGGAGCTAAACCCTTCAGGAGACTGAGTTTGGACAGCCCTGTGCTAGATCTACAACAGTTGGTGAGTCTACAATAAAAATTAAGTTTGGTTAGTTAGTTAGCTAGTCAGTTAGATTAGACATTTCATCCAATTACAGTGCTCTCATTGGAGGGGTGGATAAGCCTGTTATAGTTTGCTTATGTTTGTTAAAAACAATGTGCAGTCTATAAAACAAGTGTGTTACCTTCAGAAGAAACTTAAAGGAAAGGCCAACCATTTGTGTTGGTTTCCAGGTTTCCAAACCTGGAGTTTGCTAATAATTAGAATTAGTTTTTTTGTTTTTCTACATTCTGATTTCTAAAGTTTTAAGTTTGTGTTATAACAATGTTGGATTTACATAATGTTGGATTTACATGAAGAAAATTATGCAGGGTGAGTAAATAATTTTCATTTTTGGGTGAACTATCCCTTTAAATATCCGTTCTCTGACCTGCATCCAAGTCTTTCCGATGGACTCCAGCATGTCAGGCTGCAGTTGCATGCGGTGTCCATGTGAATAGGTTTAAATAGATTCTGACAGGTCGACCGCATTGTTCCTGTGGCTGCAGAGCTTGGCCAAACTCACGGCTGAAACCCAGCGGTACCAGTGTGGTTCGAATCTCCCAAGCTCCCCCCCCCCTGCCCAGAATCTAGCAGTCCTGGCCATCTGCTGCCAGCACTATGAGGCTGATGAAAAATGCAGCCTTGATGAACTACAACAATATAAAGCACTAACATCATAAGAAAGAAGCATTTCCTCCCAGTCTCCATCTGCTTATGTGTGTGCATTCATCATTTAGATTCTCATTAGCACCAAATTAACGTTAATTTCCTTATCGCTATGATTTAAATTGAATTTCATAATAGATCCGACAGCAAGCAAATGAACAATGTGATGCAATCAAATTATGCTGCTGTTTCAGTTCCCGTAGTTACGGTGTCCAAGTCCAACACTTCCTGATCCAATCAGAAGTCGGGTGCCGATCATGCACGCTCATTTAGGCTGGATGCAGGGGGGAGAGGAATTCAATTGGCTGTCAGCAGGAGGCTGTTGCAGTCTATTTTGGTGCGTTGTTTGGGACAAATCATTGTTCTCTTTTGATGAGAGATATTATGGAGTACCGCGGGAAGTTATTGTCATGGGGCAAATTAATAACGCATTTCCGACTGACCTTGACTAGTGGCTCACTTTTGGAAACAGGATTATGCAAAGGCCCTGCTGGGGTGATTGTTCGCAGTTGTGAACATTCAGACCGCAGTTTCCTTTCGCTGGAAAATAATTAAGGCTAAATCTTAATAATGCGAATAGAACATGCTGATGATTTACATGCATTAGCACCCGTCGTAGAAAGCTCTTATTTCAAAATAAAAACAACCAAGAAGGCGGGTTTTCTGGTATTAGAATCAGGATTATTTCGAAATTCACACATTATGATGAAACACAGAATCCGGTATTTACACAGATTAACGAAGTAATACTACTCACATCTCTCTTTATGTTTCAAACATGTGTCATATAACTACATGTAATGCTTTAATGCAATCATGCCATAATAGCTTGGCAGTTGCTCATTAACCTTCTGTGAAACTTTCACTCTGAAATGAAAGCAAATCATTCTTGTTCTTGTGAAGACAAACACAATCATCTAAGAAAGTAAGTCAAAGCTCTCACAGCTTGACTCCAAACCAGTTTTACTTTCAGGAAACATGTGAATTACACACATTGAAAAACAAAGGCGAAATTCAAAGACATCACGCCTCTTAGACAAGCTTACAATAGATGTATGACAGTTGCTGGTTGATGGTGCTTTTTTTCTTTTCACAGAGAAACTTGAAAGTGCAAATGTCAAACACGCTCACTGACTTTGCTAAATTAGACAAAACAAAAGTTTGAAGACTAATATTTTCTTTTTTGTCAATTTTTTTTCATGACTTCATAAAAAAAAAAAAACAATATAAGCAATACTAAATTGCAATTAATAAATATAAGTAATAAATATTATTAATTATTATTATGTTACACTTTATTTGAAATTGTCCTTGTTATATGTAATTATATAAGCACTGAGTAATATTAATTTTCTCAACATTTTAGATTTTTTTTAGATTTTAAATAGTTGTATTTTGACTATATATTGTCCTATTCTAAACCATACATCAACAGGAAGCTTATTTATTCAGCATTCAGACAATGTATACAAATCCATTTAAAAACAATTGACCCTGATGATGGTCTGGTGGTCCAGGGTCACATATGGGTAAAGTTAGGATAAGAGTTTGTCTTTGATACTTGCATGTAATAATGCACAACTCATTGTTATTATAATAGTATGTACATGTAACATGTGAATCAAGGACACGGTAAAATATAGTGTTGCTTTTTACTGTTATTTAGTATAAGTCTAGAAATTAGTTTACCTGTTATTGTGAATATATCCTTAAAGTGAACTTTTCTGTATCTGTCAGACACAGAAAGCTGGAGAAGTTTTGCTGATGTAAATATATATGTACATATTTTTACCTCACATCATATTGAAATGTAAAACCGAAAGTAGAGGAGCACTTTGACAGAAAATCACTTCAAGTTGAAATGTAAACAGGTAGACCAAGCTGATGCTTCAGCAACAGCCCCCCCCCCACACACAAACACACTCACAGTTTCCAGACTGTAACAGCTTAACAAAATTGCCTTTGCAGTGGCGACTGTGGCAGTATATGACGTTGGCCCTCTGCTTATTTGCTTGTGGACTTGTACCTGGAAATTGCTGAGAACATAAACTTGTCACATAACAATCCCAGACTAGCTCTGATATGGAAGTACCAAGCACATTCGGAGGTCCACAGACTCAAACATGTTCATGTTTGAGAGATAGCACACAATTAAGTGACTAAAATCGCAAAGCCTCCTGCTGTCTCACCATTAATCCACCTCAAGCTGCTGAAAACTAGAGTGGCACATACGTTATTGTGAGAAAACCAAAGCAGATTTGATTTATTCTCTCAGGCTGCTGTGGTTTGGCACGTACAGCATGAGCTGCACAATAAGATCAAGTCAGTCAAAATGAGCATCAGCATCGCTGCAAATTGCAGGAGTCAAACAAAGACACTCGCAGTTCGGCTGGCATCCTACGGGAGGCGCAATATGCCCAAACTGTGCTGCTGCCAGAGGTGAAAAAAACACTATACACGTGTCTAACCTGCACAGTCACCTGTCACTGGGGCTATTAAGCTGGTTGCACCCCTCCAGGGGGGTCATAGTTAGGTGTACTTATACGGGGGAGCTGGAAAATGAAAGGTGTGCGGGCACAAAACCAGACCTCACCCCATTAAGTCATTTGCAGGGCTGACAAAATGGACCAGACGACTATGAGCTAATGACATATCTGCTGTCTCTAAGGGCTGGTGTGTGTTTGCAAGTGTACGTTTGTGTTGCTTGCTAGTTACCACGCATGAGTGAGTGAGTTCATGGAAGAGAGGGAGGTAGCCGTACCCAGGGTAAATTATGTAAAAAGAGTAAAAACATGTATGAATGACGAAAAGGCAACCCTTTGCTCATCAAACCTACCTTCAACAATTTGCCAATTTGCATAAACCCCTCTAATATCTGACCTAAAAGAGCTGTGGTGGCTCCGCTTGAGCGGTAATGCCGTGTGTGCATCCACGCCACTGACTCTCCGTGTCTGACGGAACCAAGAGAGGTCCGCTCGCGGCGGTCAACTCGGCTGTCCTTTTTTCACAGGTAATTTACTTCACATTTCCATATTTGGATTACTGCTGTGGGGCTGTGCTGGTGGCCTTTTGCAGGTTTTCATTTGAAATATAGCCGCCACAGTTTTCCTCAGCAGGAGGCTTCCCACAGTGTTCCTCTCAGTGCTCCTCGATTACTTATAATTATCAGAGATTTCAAATCTCTCCCTGCAGTCGGCACGTTCCAGGAATTAATCCTACTGCATGCTAGACAATTTGATATTATTATTTTTTAACAGAGGAGGGGGCCATATAGTTTTTAGTATAGACCTAATTAAGCACACAATGTAGCGACTGATTAATGTAATTAATCACATGCTAATTGGACATCACATTTGGCTGAGATATTACCCACCAAATATTTATTTAAAACCGTTATTGTGTTACATGAGAAAAGCGTGAAATAGATAGCATATTACAAAATAACTTCAGAAGGAAATTTTTTTTTATTTCTTTTTTACATTTTTAACCCCAAAATTATTTTATATATATATAATTATTTCATGTATTTAATTGGAAATACATTTCTGCAACCCCGCAATTACGTACCTTACTGCACGTTTCGCCGCAGTTTCAAAGTAAAACGTCCAGAAGGTGGCACTAAACCAAGTTTAATACGTAACCGTGGCACGTTTGTATTAGGTTGGTACAGGTACGTATTGCAGTGTTTTTATAATGCTGCTTGAGGTACGTTGTGTGGTCGTTCAGAATTCCAGTAGTGTTAACAAATGCAAACACAATTTAAAAACACATTCGCTCATATTTTTACTTCCTTACGCTGATGTTTCACAGGATTTGAACCGGTGCTTTTTACCACCTAAGTGCAACGACATATCACGTGAACTACCGATTAAACCTACTGAACTAGAAAACTCATATACAGTATATGAATCTGTGTATGTGACAACGTTCAAAAGTATCAGTTTTCAAATCATGCAGGATGTTAAAATTGTTTTAAAGTCATAACATTCTGCAAATTAGTGAAAATTTGGCTTTATTATTCAAAAATGTGCCTGTAAATCATACTTTAACCTGAAAAAAAAAAAAAATGATGTGGGTGTTCATTTCAAATGGAAACTGCAGCGATTCGTATGTATAGGTACGTTTTTTTTTAGTTTTACAGAAATGTATAAAGAGGTACGTATTTCCAATGAGCCTAGGTTGGTAACTATAGATAGCTTATTCTGCTGGAATATCCGGAAATATTCTATTAAATATTTTGAAATATTTCAGTTTTTTACCCACCTTCATATCTTTTCAAACCTGTGTAATGTTGTTTCTTCTGAGCAGCCAATATATTTTAAAAGATTTTACAATTATTTTTTAATCTAAGTGGTATTTTACATGATGTTCAAATCAATGGAATTTGGAATTGTTTTGTTCTTTTGTGTTGCGTAAGAAAGAAAATACATATGGCTTTGTTTTGTCTCATTTTGAAACTTTGCAACCGTTAACTGTTAATTAAATTACACCTTTTTTGGCCTTGTCTATGTTTCAGAGCACAGTGAAGAAAATACATTAGAAAAAAAAGGAGAAACCAAATTAGGGATGGCTTAAATTCACATGTATTCCACAGCTCTCACCTGAACAGATAATTATTTTTATGATTGGCAGTAAGATGAAATGATGTTTGGAACAGACCAGTACAGTAGCTCCAGTAATGTAATACTGAGAATGACCTCTACCGTCAGCCTGTTCCTACCCAATCAGCCATCAGCATCTTCCCTACAGACAAAAAATTAAAGGTCTAGACAGGTATGACAGAGACTGAGAAGGACCCTACAGCCAGAGCAAAAAGAATGGTAATAGAATAGGTAATCAAAAACAAGGCCTATCTATCCCATCCCATTCTCTCCAATACAATCACTTTTGTCTGCAACTAATCATAAAGAAGCAGATAAATCTGATGGTGGAGAAGCAAAGCCTTAGAAACGTTCTATTCAGGCAGGATTAAAATAAGTGGAACAAACACTCAAAGAACAGTATCTCCCTCCAGGGCAAGCCTGCAATCATTTCAACGTATCATTTACTGTAGCAAATTTGGGCAAGTAACTAAAGATTACACTAAACTATTAAAAAAAGATGAAAGATCTCATTGAAAGTGAATGAACAGGAATAAAACATAGAATAATAAAATAAATAATAAAAAGCAATACATCGTTTAAAAAGAAATCAGCATTCTGCTATAAAGTTCCACAGCAGAAAGATGATCATACAGATTTGGAGGGTGAATAATGACAAAATTCTCATTTATGTTTGAACTGTCCCTTTAATACACATAGAGTCTTACATAACCATAATCTGTGAGCTGTAATTCTGCTTTTGCATTCACTCTTCTCTCAAAAGCTATTCTGATATCTACCACATCCACAACGGATAAGGCAAGGCAGAGAATGTTTGGCAAAAAATAAATAGCCTCAGACCTCCTGTGAGGAAGAGAGAGCCATTTAAGCCACGCGTTCGTTTCCGAGAGCAAAAAAAGCAACAGGAATTGAGACTCTTTCAGATGATACACCAGACGCGGCGTATGAGTGGAGCTTTTGTGCGAAAACCTGCGTGCGATTATTGGCTGTGGGTGGAAATATGATTAAGTGCACTCGGAGTTCAGAAGCAATAAGCGCCCACATTTGTGTTGCTTCAGGAATATGGGCTCACAACCGCTCTGAAGGCTATGTGATTTACTGTGTGAAAGGTCAAGTTCAGACTGAAGAGAAGGAATATATTATACAAGTAATGTAACCTTATTAAGTATGAGTAATGAGCGTACACACACCTACTGACATTCATTCTTTTAAAGGGACGCAGCTATATGGATTGTAAGACCATTACAAGTCAAATGCACAGTTCAGGAAGACTTCAGTTCTCTAATTATCTATATCGTGCATGATTGTATCATACTTGGTCCTATGATACAAGTGCGTCTTAGCTCAATTTATGAATCTTTATGATCATCATGAGGGGATCTAACGCAATGGTCATTCAATATAGAGAATGTGCTATTGTTTCAGTAAGAGAGAGACGGATATAATCAAGCAAGATGATCTCATTATGTCATTGATTTAGATAAGCTTTGAAATTACACTGCTTGAGAGAAGGGTATTGACACGGAGTGTAATTATAAGGGTTTTTAGCTTGAATTGATTATCGCATGGATTTTGGCAGAGCATTTGCAAGGCTCTGACAAAAATGTCATAAACCGTTTCCACTGGAAATCATAGCATAGTCCAGAATCTCTCTCGAAATGGACAGAATAAAAGATTAAAGCAAATATATCAAATGACATTACTTTCAGTTAAAACCCTTGAGATGAACTACTCAAGATGTGTGTTTACCCGAGATCGACGGCTGATTCCTTTCCAACATACTTTGATGCTTTCCATGGAAAAACATTGTGATTGATCCTCAAATTGGCCTTTAACTCTGAAGATTTGTTCTCCAGGCTCCTGGTTTCATGGGGCCAGTGCTCATATTATTTATTACTGCAGGTCTTGGTCCCTGATTAATTCCAAGCTAATTGCAACCTGTGCATGAGCTATTGATTTCTGAGACATAACTTTGCCCCCGGCTGCAATTTAGTAATTGTGCAAAGACAAATGTGCCTAAAACCTAATCTGAAACTCAGAAAAATTACGACCATAATCATGTAATATTTTAGAGGCTGGTAAACACAGTGACAAAAAGCTGCCCTGCTTTAACAATCCACCCTGAGATACTGTAAAAAATAAATAAATAAATAAATAAATAAAATAGGGCAAGTGATTTTACAAGCCGGGGGCCCTAGAGATGTGGAGAGATATTAAACAGAAATACTGAAAATTTCACACATAGCCAGGAGAAACACTTCCTGTCCAGAGAGGAATCAACTGTATATTAAAATGCATCAATATATATGAGCTGTTACATAAGATCACCTCATATGGGCATGCAAATTTGACTTTTAATGAATTAATGGAATTACGCAATCTAGCTTCCAGCTCTCAAGTTAGTCCTAATAATAATATGTGACAAGAGGAAAATTCACAGCCTGCTTATTAGTGATATATCGAGCTTTAATTGGATGCTGTTTTGGTCTTCAGAAATGAAGATAGGGATATTGCTAATAAGACAGCAGTGAACATTTTATGTCTTTTTTATTAGCAAAGAAATAAATAATTAAATTAATATTTTTTTCTTGTTTCTGCACACTTCTTACCTGCACACATGGCTCTAATGAAGATGTCAGGCAGTAGTCTTAAACTGTCACCGGTCACTATGATCCTGGCAGACCTGATGTATGAATTAATAGGAAGTGCCGTCTTCTTTGACCTGGACCTGGCAACCCGTCCTTACTCCCATGGGACGAAGCTGGCAGTCTACTTAGTGTCAGGAATGGAACTTCCAGAAATACTGCAATCCTCATTCATTTTCCTGAAAATGTGCTGGCACATGACAGAAAAGCCCAGAAACTGATCCATTCATAGAAATATCTTTAGCTGTGTCTATCAGGTTTGTTTGAGTCTGATGTCATTGCTTAAGTCAGCTACTTGGTGACCTCACTAAATGTGTGGATCAGACCTCCATAATATTGTGTCTGGGTGGAATAAAATTAAGAGTAAAAGAAGAAAAGCATTCAGTCCATACATACACAGATATAGTCTGATATATTACAATATAACTATAAATACTTATAGTCTGCAAGCATGGCAAACATTAATAATTTAAGAAGTAACAACATAATATAATATGACATAACATAATATAATACTGTTGAGTCTCTTATGCAATGCTGCGTTTATTTTATTTTAGGGGCAGTCATGGCTATCAATGGATAAAGAATCGAACCTGTAACCCCTACCTAAAATGTATGCCTAAAATCAGTGGGATATGATAGCTGATTAACAAGGGTATAGAAGCACCCAACCCTGATCATAAGCCTAAAACATATTTCCTGAAAAATTGTCTCTGAAATCTGATTGGTTGATTAAAATGTTGTTCCAGGATCAACAAGAATGTTGATCTTGTACTTGGTGAAATCATCTCACCTATGGAAAACCACACCTGGCCACATGGCACGTCCTTTTCTTATTTAATCAACATACTGTAAAAACAGTTATATTGTAATATGTTATTAAAAATTAAAATAACGGTTTTCTGTTTTTAGACATTTTAAAATGTATTTGGTTGAAATGCACTTCCATGTATTCAGAGATGTTTACGCCTAAAAAGTAGGTTGGAAATACTTATATGGTAATTTCTCCCAGAAGCATGTGCCCGCACAGCCAAAGACCAGAGAGAGTTGCTGCATCCGAAATCGCATACTACTTAAGTAGGTACTACATTTAAAATTAAACGTACTACCCGACCGTTAAAAAGTACGTTCTATATAGTATGAATGTGGGTAGTATGAATGGAATTTGGAAATACTACATCCACCATATTGATGTTGTCACGTGTCATGCGTCGTCACAACAGCGCGACAATGTAAACTTTCAATAAGTCATCCGTTTATTTAGAATGTGTTAAACAAGAGTATTTAATCACAATAAATGTTTTTTTCCTGAGGTACTTACACTTGAAATAAGCCGCGTCTCAACTTTTCGCCATTTTACGAATATGACGCCTCCTCTCCCGGAGCCTCATGGGATAGGAAAGTGTCCATGGTATGCCTACTATAGAATTCGGCCAGAAGTAGTAGGTCACCCGGGTACTTCTCGCCTAATGAATTTCGAATACTATGAATTCGGACATACTACTTGCCTCCCATACTGTTTTTCGCGTACTATATAGTAGAGAAGTAAGCAATTTCGGACGCAACGAGTGAGATCGTGGTAATCAACGCGCTTCATTCGGCTGAATTGCACGTGACTCGCACGGGAAGTAGGCCTGTGTTTCCAAAGAAGTGCGTTTTTGGTTGTAAGGGAAAGATAACCTTGTCAAGCTTTCCAAAAGAACCCAGCATTACCTGAACAGTGGATGCCCTCCGAGTTTCACAAGTGTTTTTGTTGACGGACGTTTTATAAACAATGTCCAGTTCGACGTTGTATTTGCACACTGTTTGATACTGAAGGATGGAGCAGTCTCAGCTATAAAATATACCGGGATCTTTTATAGCTGAGACTGCTCCATCCTTCAGTGATTCAGAACTGCAGACGTTGAGTGAAACGGCATCAACTGTGTTTAGTTGGTAGCTCTGCCCACACAGAATATATATATATATATATAATTTTAGATATTATTCTGTAATTTATGCAATTATTTGTTATTACTTTAAATGATTATTATCCATACCATACATTTAATCCCATTCATTAAAAAAAAAAAAAAATGAATAGCCCTATCAAGAACTTATGTCAAGGGTCGTGGCATACTGGTTAGTGCAAATATTCACAGTGAGCCTTGGTGCTTATGTCCCACATTAAAATCAAGTATACATTTTTAATTACTGATTTTCTGAAATACATCCAGCCTTAAGTGGTCTGAACATACGTAGATAGCCACACGCATCCTCTTCTGTTGATGCTCTCTCAGCTCTTATATTCCTCTGACCTTTTGCTGAACTTTCTGCCATTAGTCTGAGTCGAATTTGAGCAGAGTGCATATTTAAAAGTGTATACTCTTTCCTTTTCATCTTGTGCTGAAGTTTCCTGACAAGCCAGAGGGGATGCGAATCAACGTGATATCTGGAAAAGTGCATTAAAGTGATAAGTTTATTCCACAGGCATGAAAGGGAATGGCAAAATAAGGCATCTGGCTCAGAGTGCTGCGCTACTGGCGAAGCGAAGAGACTAATCAGACGCCAACCTTCACAGAGAGAGAGAACCTGCCTCACCAGTGCAGACAGCAAAGATGACAAATCATAGACATACTGAGAATCCATATTTCATTTCAACAGGGACTTTAAATTATGAAGTGCTAAAAAGAAATAAGTTAATGCTGAAGCTGAGATTATATTAAAAACCATGTAAAACTATGCTATTTATTTCAACATACTGTATATACGTACAGATACTCCATTTAATTGCTCCAGAGTCCAGAGATGTGACTGCCATCTTAGAATGGTTACAATCTCTGTTAGGTTTTGATTTGGCGTACTGTTTATACACAGAATAATGGCATAAATATGATTAGGGATGGGAATTGATAAGATTTTTACGATTCCAATTCCATTTTCGATTCTGCTTAACGATTCGATTCTTTATCGA
>JAUMHR010000079.1:9552115-9562570 GCA_032361145.1 Enteromius fasciolatus
AGAGTGAAACTTCCGGGTTTGTGTACCCCTCAACAGCGTCGAGTTTTCAAAATGGCCGCCAGGTGAATAAGGCGAATAGAATATTGTGCCAACGTAACTTTGGAGACAGTAAGCAGGAAACAGAATAGAGGATTGGACCACCCTTACCAAAAAGTAGTATTCTTTATTAAGTATACTGTACTTAAGTAAAGTTCAAAAATATTTTTAGTATGCTTTATAAGTATAGAAATATCAATGTACTAGTTAGTATACTTGTAAATGTACAACTTGGAACTAAATTGGCCCACTTTCTAGTATATAAAACTATTCTTTAAGTATACCTAAAGTATAACAGTAGTAAACTGAGTAAAAAACTAGTTTATATCAATATTTTTAGCTTGCACTCCAACTATGAACTTGAAAGTGGAAGGTATACTGATGGTGCACTAATTAAATCCTTCAGAAGTTTTTTTGTGCACTTTGAAATATAGTCTCAGTACTAATTGTTTTGTAGTTTTATATTGCAAGTACTTTAAGGCTCATTTAGATTAATGTGCATATATATTTTATGAATATCTAAACATACATAACTTTAAAAGACAGATTGTAAACAAAAATTAATTCTTTCCTTAAACACTTGAGTAAGTTTCATAAATAATTTAATTTTAATAATTTTGAACAAAAAGGTGAACAAAAGACTAGCCCTGCATCCCAATGTGCATACTATCCTCCCTCTCTTCCTTGAAAATTACTAATATCACATAGAATTTAGGATGGATAGTATGCACATTAGGATGTAGGCTAGAAATTGGATTAGGAATTATAATGAAAAAGAAGATGGAGTCGATCAACACACCAAAATCATTATTACAGTCATCATTACTTTACTGGTCAACATTTTATTGCATAACGCAGTTTTATGTCTGATGATGACATCAGATTCAGCCTGTCCTCCAACAAAAAATGACTATATAGGTCGTTTGTGCAAGTACCATATTACGACCTATTTTTACGTTTTAAAGGTAAGTGCCCTCTAGTGGGCGTAAAAATAATGACAGTGTCGTATTGCATCTGTCGTCATGTAATGTATATTACTGTCATTATCGATCAAAATGCATGCATTGTTTAAATACGTATGTGGACTTTCCACACTGTTCTCACTGTGATTAAAAAGCATTTTAGTAGGTGTAATTCATGAATGACCACACCTAACCTAACCCTACCTGTTACAAAAAGGCTGCAAAATCATGTTTCATAGAGATTCACTAGCACATGTATCCCTTGTGTTCGAACTCATGAGCACATGACCATGTCTTGTCTTCTAACACATCGCACAACAACCTGAGCTACACCAAAGCTTAATATGCTTATGCCCTGCTGCTGATAGAGGCGCAAGTGTAGTATACGCTCTAATGGGTCATATTTTGCTGCTATGTACAAATGACCTATACGAGCCTATTGGTTGGAGGACATGTTGGTTAGATTACATGTGGAAGCATCTTGTTTTGGTTTCTTCACTTGTGTTGTTTTTGGAAATTCTGTATAGAAAGTCAAGTCAAGCTTTGTTGTCATTCCACTACTGTGTGGACATACAGTGGAACGAAATGTGGTTTCTTGCCAGACCAAAGTGCTACATAAATAAACATAAATATGAACCTAAATACACTAGATGTACAAACAATTTTTAAACCTATACATGTAACTATACATATACAATAAATAATTGACTATACATACACATAACCTAAGACAGACTATACAAGTAGTTTTCTGTGCATGATAATGTGGATACGAAGCAGATAGTGCAAAATGATTCTTGGTGCATTGGCAAGTAATGCAAGCATGAAGAAGATGTGCACAAGTACAAATATACTTTAAGTATGTTTCTGAGAAGTACAAAAAGCCTACAAGACTAAAATTATACTTTTTAGTTTAAAAGAAGTATACTAATAGCACACTTGAATAAGCTTCTTTTTTGTTTGGGTAGCCGACCCGAAAGTAGCCAAAACCCATAAAAAACCATTAGAACAGACCAGCCTAATCAACACATTATCATCGTAGGCTGCTTTTCTCAGCAGGAATCATATTTGTTGCATCCATTTATTGTGAATGCATGGGAACGAAGCTCTCCTCTATCTGTCCTAAACAAGAGATGGTTGCAACCTCAATTCCTGCTGGTTTTTGCTGGATGAGACACCATTTTGCATGGGCCAAATGATTTAATGAAGTTTCCAGTCCTCTAAAACATGTTTAATAGTCCAGTTCCAGAACAATCTTTAGAGAGTTGAGGTATTATAGCCGTCCACCACAACAAGCGAACTCCCATCCCGACTGAGCTGCACTCTTCCAGGATGAGGACACTGGGGAGGAATCTAAAATATGATCAGTAACCAGGATCTTTCAGAACAGCTAGGGGCGCTCACATTCACATAAACACATTTATACCAACTAGGTGTATTAAATTACCATTGTCTAACTTTGTGCTTTATTTCAAAGTGATCCCATTATTTTGCAGCCTCTGAACAATTACATATCCATTCATTGCATTCACGGACTCAAATGAAGTGGAACCGCAGATGAGAGACTCTTCTCCCGTCCTGTCTCTCTGGGGACCAGAGGAGAGAGCCTTTTCCGTGGAACCTTTTCAAAGCCTCATCTGCGTCTTCCATTAGCCATGCAGAATGAGAAGAAAGCAAGACGCCGCCAGAAACATGCATTTTCGTGTGCAAGGGGAATCACCGGAGGCTCTGATCAGATGTAATGTAGCAATTTAGCACACAGTCGTGCTGCCATGCCTGTTGTTTTTCCTATTATTAGAGAGATGATTATGATTGCTCAAAAACTTGATTTGTTCACTTGTCTAGTATATGTTTTAAGATGACAACAAACAATGGTTCAGATTGCAGTAAGGTGAGTTGCCGTTTGGAAACCAATTTTTAGAGACCTTTGATACCAGAGTACTACTCTGCTTTCATGCTGCATGATCTGATTTTAGTGACGTTTATTCGATGTTAAATTGAGTTTAGAAAGCACTCACCTATAGCTCATGCATGCTAACCTGACAATGATTCATGTATGAGAGTCATTGCTGTTAAATTATTAACTGAAAAGCTTCAATCCAAAACAAACAGGGCCAACTGCGATCATGAAAAGCAAAGAGCTTTTCTTTGGGGACAGACATTTGCTCCTCCAGAGACAGAATTTTCAATGCAAAGAGAGAAAGTGACTGAACCACGAACAAACATCAGACTGAAGGCCTCATACTGTTCACTTTAATGACCTGTCATAGTTAAGAGCTTTAGAATAAATGAACAAATAATCAGACAAAATTATAACCTTATTGTTCCGCCAAACTTCTTTTTAAAAGGAGTCCATAAAACAAAGAATATTTTATGTATCTTAAATGCATATTTAGCATGAAATACTAATATTTCATAATATAAATCATATGATTTAATGAATGAAATTAATTCTAAAAGCATTTTTAAAAGTTGTTTGGACAGTTTGTGACCTTCATATATATATATATATAAAGTGGCTGTAGTTCCACCCACACGTTTACCTGTGACATGTCGGTTGAACTGCTCATAGATTCATATGTCTACTGCCAGGAAGCATACTGCTCTCTCCATCTGTATCAATGACCGATACACAGTCTGCTCACTCACATACTCACCTCTGAGTGCTGGGGTGGGCCGCTCCATCACAGCACCTCTCACACTCAACTGGAGGTGGATGTGATCACCCATGTACTGCATCATGTTTTTGCTGTAGGTCAGACTCTCTAAAACTGGTGAACATTCCTGCAGCTATTTGGATCAGTGACATCTTAAATGAAAGTTTGTGTATTAAAGGTAAACAGGTTTACAACAAAGACGTGTCAGATTTTGAAACTATCATGGAGTAGATTGCGTAAAGCATGTTTTTCATTTAGATGTCTTAGAAACTTAGAAATATTCTTTTAGTTTAATTCAAACTTTTGATTGGAAACAACTAGTAGTGGAAGCTACTGTAAAAACTATGGTTAGTGTCGATTACGATTGTGACTTTCTTGGCTAAAGGTTCCTGGCTTGCGCTCTGAGGCTTTTTGTTTTAAATTATATTATGGTCAAGTGGACATAATTGCGTACCCTACCGCTCAGTGGAAACGAGCCATATTTGTGTATGTTCGACCCAGTGTTCCCATTGTTCTATAAAATTGAATTGTTAGAGCTTATTTAAACTTTATTCAGTTAAGACAGCATTGATTACTTCTTCCACTACTGCTGTTCACAACTCGCACTCTCTCGCTCTCTCTCTGTCTCACCTCAGGAGCCCTGCGCCGTCTGCAGACACAAGGAATTGCCACATTCCTGGTTGCCCCCTCCAGCACACAGTAGGGAAAGAGAAAGATCTGAGAGGCAGACAGAAAGAAGTTTTTACCTCATGCTGCACGGTGAAGGTCCTATCAGGTAGCATTTCGCACCATACCATGCTTTGATGCATAAATGATGAGATACTCCTCTAAATATTGAGTAATACAGTCTGTGAGGTTTTCAGGTCGACTTTTCGAAATTTGACTACGCTGTAATAACATGGATGGATGATGTAAGGTGATGTTACTCTGGTTTCATATTGTTTTCATTGCAACACACATTTACATCAAAATGCAAAATACATTCATTTTTGCATGTCAGATTTTAGCTGTTAAAAGTTATAATTTTTGTTAAAAGCTTATTTCCTCGCTAGATTTATTTCTTAAAATGAACCAAATGAGATAAATCTTCTGTGATATTTAACTTTGCACATACTGTAGACTCACAATAACCTGCTTCAATATTACCACAACCTTTCAGATGGAATTTGTATTAGCGCAAACTTTGCTTGTACCAGAATTACGAAAAGCTTAAGTACACGTTATGTGTGTGTATTGAAAGTTTAATTAAAGTTTTGACTGACTCAATGTTTTAAGGGAGGCCCGTGGGGATTCCTCTGCCCTTTTTTAATATTGCTTACTGCCTAATTCAATTTCAGTGGTCCGCTAGCGGCAGACTGAAGCCAGCGATTCGGTCACACTTTAAACATGGCTGGAATAACACTAGCAACTCAGGATGTAATTAGATGGGGGAAAGTTATGCATGGTGGATATGTGTGGGGCTAACTTGGGTTAATCTATGTGCATTGACCTGTACAGGTGTTGATATATGCTCACTAGATTCATGCAGCTTAAAGCTTAGACATCTTGCTGCATGCATGTAGCGAACACTGATTCAGAAAAAAAATCACATAGGAAAAACTAGAAACGCTAACATAAACCGAAACCAAAATTATTTATTTTTGTCGAAAAACAATTCAGTGATTTTAAATGCCGTAAAATCTGTATATAATGTAAAACGTTCCAGCAAAGATTAATGTAGGAACACATTGCTTTGTTTTACAGTAATGACATTTGTTGTAAATCCAAGCATCTTGCATGTTGCAGCCACGATTTAGCTCATAACAACTTTAGACCAAATGCAGTTTGCATTTACAATAAACAAAAATAACATTTTGTCACATTTTTTTTTCCCCAATGTTCAGCTAATTGGTTCTTGACTCATTAAGACACTGTTCTGTGCAGTGAGTCATTGAGTTTTTATCTCTTTAAGTGTCACACGTCTGAATGAGATTGATCTTGGTTTAATGAATTAGTAAGGTGTCTAACTCATAATGAGCCAGGTTAATGCGTCAAAAAAGAATTTTGATTTAGTAAGTCAATTGTTAAACCTGGTAATGACGAGTTGGACAGTTTAGGGAGTCAGTGAGTGAGTCAATCTGATTTATCCAGCTTTGTGAATCAGTATAACCAATTTGTAGATAAGATCGGACTGTAAAAAAGAAAAAGTTCACGAATTGGATGTTACTAAAATCACACAGATCCACCTGAGGGCCACAAGTGTATAACAGTCAGGACTGCAAGTGTATTGATGTGGTGAAAGTGTGTACTAAGTACACATGACAGAGAACGAGATTGTACCAAACTCTTTATCTACACCTCCCTTACCCTTTTTTTCTTCCCTTTCTCTCTCTTAATTTCACAGTATCTCCTCTACTCCTCCCTTTCTTTTTTCCCCTGACTGGAGATTGAGTTTGAGCAGATGCGCTGCTTTCCTCCGCTGCCAGCCCCGCTCTTGCATCGCTACGCCCTCTGCGCGGTGTTAATCGCTTGATCTTGGCGTCACTTTCCCTGCCACTTCTCAGAAATATTCTCCCGTCCTCTGCACGCTGCACAGGTCGCCTGCTATTTTTACAGCCTTAGGGCTGCCAGCCTTTTGTGAGTGTGTTTGCAAGCTTTCAGAGCGGTGCAAACAATAGTGGTTGACACGAAAATAGGGGAAACACTCTATTGATTTGACCTATCCCTTACACACTGTGAATGGCATTTGCTGCTGATGGCGCCTCATGTGCAGTCTCTTTTCAGAGAGTCTCTGACTACGGTCATCGACACCGCATTTAGAAAGGATGACTCCTTATGGGTACACAATGGGAGCAACAGGGCTGAGACCTATTTGAACACTTAAACACAGCCGGGATGAAAACTTCCCCCTTAATTGTCTGTAAGAGATGTAAACCTCCCTGCAGAAGTTCAAATTACAATTAAAAGGTCCAACATCAGCTGTGAGGACTAAACAAGATGTGATGGGGAGCTTAAGGATCACTGACTAATGGGATATTTCATTTTCTATTTCATCCTCATTTGTAAGTTTTTACCATAAATATTTTACATTTGTGTATAGCAATTTCTTTTTTATATTACATAATTATTTGTTTATCATTAAAAGTAATTGCTAAATGTAATTTTGTCAAGGAATATTATTATATTCATTAATTTATTAATTTTCATTAATAATTTAATTAATTTATTTTCTATTTTTTCTGCCTGGCCTCTGCATATTGTAGATCAGCAGTTATTTATGTAGCATTTTGAAGGATTTATACTCTATTTTGCTGCGTGACTCTGTACTATTCTATATGCTACTTTCTCTACTTGTGATGGGTAAAATAACAGAGTGAGCAGAAACAATGGAGGGTAGCGCAGGAACTGCAGTGGGCAAATCCCGGACAGATACAGAATCCTGGGTGATTTCACCGGAGGAAGCGGACAAGTCAGCCAGAGGACAAAGGAATCTGGAGCAATAATATCAGGAGCGGAACTCTGTAATGCCACGCAACAAAGCAGAGTAACTGACGAGGACAAGACAGGTAAGCACACTTTAAATAGTGTTGGATAACGAGCCACAGCTGGGACTAATTAGTTCGTTACCCACACTCATCCACACCTACTCATTCATACACAAAACAGGCATGAATGAGATTGTGAACCCATGAACCGTGACAATACTAACATCCATTTACTTTACCTGCAAAAGGTTGGCCACATGCTGGGTTGGCAAGTCTTGCAGTTTGCATAAATTAGATTTAATTGTAAAGATTTCTGACTAACCAGAAGCCAATATTCTGCAAGTCAAAATAGGTAAGATGGATGCTATTTTTTATAGAAGGATACAGGCCAGCTGTGGTTATGATTACAATACAGTGAATTTACAGGTGTCAGCAGAAATGGTAACTATGGGAAATAGGTTCGGAGAACATGCTCGGAGACGTTAATACTGGGTAACTTAGATTTTAGACACAACATTTCCAATTATTTCATCTGCTTTTGTTCTATCAACAGTTTAAAAAGCCTGAATCATACTTCATAAAGACAGCCACTTGCATCATTCCTGAATAAATCAGCATTTTTTAAAAAGGGGACGTGTCATGAAAGTGACTTGTTCTGTGTTTAAGAGCTTTAATTAGGTCCTGATGCATTTACCAACTGACAAAAAGGACCACAAGCCACTCAGATTTCTTTATTTAATTGTATTACATTGCTGCCACACAGATCTAATATAACCATGCGGTTTACCTTCACATACATAATGATTGTTTTTGTATTTCATATGTGTTTTATCATAAACTTCTATGTAACAGTTTAAGCGCAATAAGACATGGAACAATTTATTAGTCGCATGCCATGTTTCAGTGGCTTTCGGTGCACATGCTTCGAATGTATGCACTTAGAAAAACCTATATCAGATTTTTTAATCAGATATTTGAGTTTAAATGCATAATTTTAATTTGATAGACATAACAATTAAAACCAAACTTTGTTTTTTGACAGAATATCTGAGGTACAAGCTATAAAGGCATAGTCCTGTGACTATCACAGACACATTTTGAGGACACCTGAGACCTGAGATACACCTAAGGGGCATAATAGGTCTCCTTTAACTATTGGCTAAGTGAATTATTCACACTACTGCCTTTTGCACTACAGTCATTCAGCATTTTTGATCTAATTGTTTGAGTGAATGATTCAAATGACTCACTCATAAAGATAAGTGTAGTATAGACTAGTCTTAGGGATGGGTGTGCCTCGTACACCCATGAATCTGTTGTTGGTGAACAAATACTGTGTTCAAAAAGAATTTTGTAATATTGCAAAAGAACCAAATGTTTCATACATTGAAGCTCATGAGGGGTTTATCTCTGATAACAGACTGCTTTGAGTACTACTCTTGTGTCATTCAGCAGATCTACAGCAATGAATGCATTCACAGTGGAGCTATTGAAACATTATTGAGAATATTACAAGTTAGGGCTTTCATCTCACAAGTAACCTTATGTAAATCATATTTGTGATGTCTGCCCACTTAAGATGGAGTCTGAGTGGTGAAGTGGCTTATTGAACGCAATAGATACAAAGCAGATTATACCCAGAGTAACTATTCGGGCGATATTGCTTGGCAAAGAGTCTGGCAAACAGATTAAACAAGGGCAAATACTTTATGCATTAGTTGTTGAGTATGTAATATGTTACGTCTTTCCTTGTTTTCCACCAACAGCACATACTTTTAATAAACAACAAAAGGTTTCATCATTAAACGATTTAGCACAAATTAATGACTCTTTACATGCATGCTAATCTCATTTACATGCCACACTACTCAGAGCTTGAATTTCCTCAACTAAAAAGCTCTCAAAACCTTTCTCTGTGAGTGGATTGGCTGCTGAGAAGGGTAGGAGTGAGACAAAGGGAATATTCTAGAAGATGAGATGCAACAGTGGTGTGTACATTGATGTTTGTTTTTTTATGTTGGGTCCCTGCATCACAACATTGTGGAAGTATATATCAGTCTCAACGACTTTCATTCTCGGTTTATTTTCCTTTCTTAATTTCTCTTTCTCTTACTCCCTTACGGCTCTTACGACATGTCGTGAGTGCTTTCAGACTCTCTCTGCAATACTTCTCTGTCACTCAATCAAGGAAAGGTTTTGCATTTTCCTGTCAACTACAGTTTCACCATTACATGTTTCTTGCATTATTATGGAGGAACACTGCTTTATAGCACTAATCAAATAAACCATAATTTGTTAGAAACTTATCTGGAATAAAAAAAAAAGTAAGATTAGAGCAGAGTTATTGGAAGAAAATGCACAAATGAACTAGCATTAAAATATTATGTCTGAATGTGCTGTAAGTTAACTTACATAAATGCATATAATAGTTACACAACCATGCTGCAGTACTGAATATTAAAGCATATATGCCACAGAATATTAATACAGCAACACTGCTGATTGATGTACTGCCTCCTTTGTGCTGCGTGTCATGACAAAAATATAAGGTTCATTTTAGTTGGAAGATCTGATCTCTTTTAAGTGTATGACGTGATGTATTTTTGTCTTTGTGTAAAATCTATTCCATCTGTTTTAATCATTCCATGGTCTGAATAATAGAGCAGAACACCTACATACACAAAAGCCCTTGACTCACTGACCCTCCCTTTGAGAGCGTTTGACATTAAGAGGGTGTTTATGAATGCAGACGATGTGGTCAGCCGTGGCCACTTCCTGTGCAAGGAGTTTGAGTTGATTACTTTTTGATTTACTCAGTACTTCTACAAGCACTACATCAACAGCCTTTATAATCTCATGTATAATCTTGCATGCAATCACAGTCGGTTTTCAACACCCAATCCTCAGAAACTCACAAAGAATTGGTCTGATTCCATTGCATATGGAAATAATATAATTGCTGTTTTTTTCTCAGTTCTGTTTACTCACTTTATGTGGGGGGGGACCAATTTTTTTATATTTAAATAATATTATATTATGTATTGTTGTGTATAAACAGCATAATATAATTAATATTTATTTCTTAAGGCAATTTTTACCGAATTTCTGAATTCGGTAAAAATGTAACACATAGTTATCTTTCCTGATTACATTAAGAATTGCAATTATCTAATTAAATATGCATTAATTTTCATAACGTTTCAGAATAGAAATCGAAATGTTGGATTTTGTTGGTGTTGGTTTTACTAAAGAGATTTTGCACACAGCCATATCACCCTGCAGCCCAAGCCTGGTTGCCCACTGAAGCTAAGCAGGGTTGAGCCTGGTCAGTACCTG
>JAUMHR010000079.1:9562670-9583685 GCA_032361145.1 Enteromius fasciolatus
AATAAGATGTATAAAACCAGGCAAATGATCTATGAACTCCTTTGTAAAAAACCATTGGAATATAAATTGAAATAAAACCTTTAGTAAATGCTACTTAAGTGGAGATTTCTGGCTCATTGTAGGAGAAAAAAAAAACTTGTGGGAAAACAGCATTCACTAGTGTAAAAATGTAAAGTCCAATAAAAATAAAAACTTCTGCCCATAACCCAATAATTGCAAAATTTTCTTTCTGTTCAAACCGAGTTCAATGAGTAGATGAAGCTTAAAGAAATAAGTATTTTAATGAAATAGTTCACCCAAAAATAAAAAAATGAGTAGTTCCAAATCTGTATGAATTTCTTTCTTCTGCTGAACACTGAAAGTAAGATATTTTGAAGAACGTTTGTAACCAGACTGTTTTTAGTCATCACTGACTTCCATAGTAGAGAAAAAAAATACTATGGAAGTCAATGGTGACCCAAAACAGCCTGGTTACAAACTTTCTTCAAACCATCTTCCTTCGTGTTCAGCAAAACAAAGAAACTAAAAACAAAGTGACTAAATTATGACAGCATTTGCTTTTTTGGTTGAACTATTCCTTTAAGTTGAAGTATACAAACATGGATTGTGTAAGCACAATGTACTTTTTTGCTTCAAGTTTAGCCTTATATGGTGCACTGCCACAAGACTTGCTCTCAAGTGGTTTGCTAACACATTCCTTTCTCCTCGTGTACACACACACACATATACTTCTGGTGTCCTTCACCAGCTCCTGGATGAAGTCCAGCGATGCTCTCTTCTCACCCGAGTGAGAATGATGGGTATATTATGCATCCGGAGCAGCGGCAGGGGCAGAGTTGCAGGTGTTGTGCAGACAAGTCCTCCCCCGGGCGGGGCCTGAAGAGGGAGCGAGAGACCCCGGCTGGAATTATTTCCCTGACTCTCAATGCAATCAATCAGACACTCTGGCCATGATGCATTATTAACTTCCAAGGTCCTAATAAAGCACAGTGACCTTCGATTCATCATACCTTCCTTGTTTCTGAGTCTATGTACTCTTTTACAGCCAACGGAGTCAGCAAACTCTTAGACCTTTTTTTGTATTAGTATGCCAACAGTCTCTTCACTTTTTAAGATAACTTGTATGCAGTGCAAAGTTAACTTTTTTTGTTGCCCCCAAAAAGTGGAGCTATAGGTTGTTTCAGTCTAATTTGCATATATTTGTAAAGCTGTTAACATTTTTAAAACAGCCTATTGAGTGGCTCAACATCCCCAAGCGCTCATGTCATACATGACTAATTGCTGTTGGCTTGAAGGAGATGAGTTTCTCCTTTCTGTCGAAAACTTTCCAGCGTCTTGTTTTATTAACATATACTGGGCCATGCAATACTCCAACACCAATGAAAACCTTTCACCTTGTGTCTCCTTCTCTGGAAACTCTCTAGCCATTTGCCTTTTCATCCTGCCACTTACATATTCGGTTTGACTTGGACCAATGATAACAGCCTCAGATCAGTTTCCTTCTGTCCATATTATCATATTAACGAGGAGATGATATGCAAAAATTTATTCCAGATTAGCATTTTTATTGTGAGATATTTCAGAAAAATATACGCCACTTTTTTTGTTCCTAATTGTGTTCTGCAGCTGAAGCGTGTGATTCACAGCTGAGGAGCTGGAGTCTCTGGACTCACATTTCTCCCACACTGAGATCTTCTGAGTGAGACATCAAGCCTTCAGCCATAATTTATTGATAGACGTCAGGAAAAAGAGGAAGAGAGAGAGAGAGCAAATGAGGATTCATGGAAAAAGACAAAAGGAATTCTTGATGAACTTTGAAGTGCCTTTTCCGGAAGTCCTCACAAATGTATATTGATGAAGAAATCGTCTTTCCTGGAGGGAATAGCAATGTCGACTGCTTTGCTTATCTTCTAAATATTCATGAGCGGAGAGGATGTGGCTCGAACTGTTTGCGTGACGGGAATGGTAACAGTAACACGGTTATGAGCAAAGGTGATTAAAAGTGGAAGAAATCTGGTGTAATGTCATGGGACATTTTTGTATAATAGAAGAAATCTGTATGTAAGACATAAATATCCACTAAATGTGCCACTGCTCTGCATGTTTGCATTTATTTTTACAATATTACAAACGGCATATTTTCAGTTTGTGCTCTGGCTTGTACATACAGACAGTGTTGGGTAAATTACTCATGAATTGTAGTGTGTTACACATTACATTATGAAAATTGTAGTTAGTTACCTAATCTAGGATACTCATTGTTGTATTCTGACTACTTTTGGATTACTTTTAGATTACTTTTTAAAGATTGATGTAACATTTTCAGAGATGTGAGTTCCAGGGCGTCAATGGTTGTACATTAACGTGCTGAGAGCAGCATCACCTCGACCAGATCTTCTGGAATTTGCTTGATTTATGTTATTGTTATATAAAATAAAATCAAGCAGATAAATCAAGCTCATTGGAAATGCGTGCCTCTACATATATTTCTGCAACCCTTTATGTACCATACTGCACGTTTGCGAAGTGAAATGTCTAGAAGGTGGCGCTAAAACACAAGTTTAATACGTAACTGTGACATGTCTGTATTATGTTGGTACAGGTATGTATTACAGTGTTTTTATAATGCAGCTTGAGGTACGTTTTGTGGCCGTTCAGATTTCAAATATCCAGTGAGTGTCGCTAAAGATTAATGCTCTATGTTGTAAATATCCCCATACACCGCCTAAGTGCAATGCTGTACCACGTGAGCTACTGAGTAAACCGGTCAAACTCAAAAACTCATACATGCGTAGCTGTATATGTGACGACAACTTTCAAAAGTATCACTTTTCAAACCGTGCAAGATGTTAAAAATGTCAAATACATTAAAAAGTCATAACATAACAATTTGCAACTAATTGTGTGAATATTAGCCTTTATTAATCAAAAATCTACCTGTAAATCAAACTTTTGTGTATAAGGGAATAAAAGTTTACTGCCTTTAGTGTTCATTTCAACTGGAAACTGCAGCGATTTGTATGTATAGGTACGTTTTTTCCGTTTTGCTAAAATATATGAAGAGGCACGTAATGAGTCTAGGTTGCAAATGTTGTTCATAAAGAAATAATGGTAGAACTTTGATTTACAGTCCTGTTCCTCATTAACATGCCATGTAGGCTTAATAATAATTACAATAACTAGGTAACAACTATTGGTAACCCTAAACCTAACCATAACCTAACCTATGTACTGTAGTTACTAGGTATTACCAGAAATTTCTTAGGTAGGTGCACTATTACGTATAAGTACACAAAAAAGTGCAACCAAAATAATTTATAATAAAAAAGACATTCATTCATTCATTGCAATAACCATTTGCCATACCGTTCCTGTTTTCCTTGATTTTCTTCAGTGACTGTTTATTTTGCTCTTGTACTATTTGATAGGAACCAACAACAGTGGGTAGCTACCACTTCATTTTAATCATTCAGTATTTAAACTTCCTCGATGGGCAATAAAGAGTCTTAAACCGTGGCCGTATGCCTGAGATCAAGGAGTGAGTCGGGAAGTACTGCCCATAGACATTATCAGACCTGATTTCGGCTGTGTTTGGTTTAACATAATCATATATCAAGCCATTCTCAATCTTTCTCCTTGATCTCCGGCGTGCCGGAGCAATGAAAATGGCACGAAAACTTTCACCACTAAAATAATTCAATATATCACCAGGACATAGGCCCCAGCTGATTTGAATCATGGGCAGCTGGGGTGGCTTCGCATTTTAAGAATCCATCACTCTGTCCTCATAAAGCAGCAATACAGCCCACACTGCCTCATTTAAGAGACAATTACGATTCATTTCTCTGATTGACCACTACGATCATTCAGCAGCTCCCTGTTGTTAATCTATTTACTTCCCGATGGGTTCCAGCACTCTCCATTGAGAGAACAAATGCCTTTTGCTCTTTCCATATGAAAACATGGAATTTCTTTGAGCTTTCCCCCCAAAATGCTTCATTACACTCAGATGTGTTCATTATTTTGTGCTTCCTTGCTATATGTCAGCAGCTCTGTGACTAAATTTAGTTTCCTGGTGTCATTTCAAGGAGGAAAGTTAATTGCGTTTGTTTTCACAGGGGAGATCACTCAACTGATTACTTGATGTTAGAAACTTACAGCCCTTGTTAACTTTTAGCTTCAGTGATATTTCATTATTATTATTATTATTCGCGTATTTGCATAGACTGACGTGTTATCTAATTTAAGAAGAGATATTACAGGGCTGACAGCAGAGGGATAGAAATTTCTTACGTGTTGTCAGCTATTTTCATAATTTCAGCAGTTACACTAATAGAAGGGCGATCAGGGTGCTATGGTTTGCTAATCAGTTTATATGCTTTTCATAACGCATTACACGAAAGCAGTAAATCTGGGCAGACACAATTAAAATGTGATTTCTGCTGGGGGCAATAGCAGAGTTGGCATAATGGATATCTGTGATCAGGGTTAATAAGGAAAGATGGGCATTGAAAAGACTTCAGCAGAGGTATTATCTGGACTCGCCTATAGTACTGAGATTGCATTCATGACATTATCCAGTTATCATTCTTAACCATGCTAGAATGAGGGTGAAGTGATTTCATATTCTTTGCATATTTTGGTAACAGTATTAAGTATATTAAGGTAAATATAGTGGGGGACTGGAATATCCCTGTTGTAATTATATGAGTTTATTTACCTTACAATTGTTAAAGTGCTCCTATTATGCCATTGACAATATTGCCTTTCTAGCAGTGTGTAAAGTAGCTTTATAGGAAACTAAACAATCTGCAAAGTTGTAAATCTCTTCTATTTTCTACGTTGGCTGAAGTACTTGACCCTGCCCACAAACATGTTATTTTACTGACGGGTGCTTCTCTAATGTCGGGGGGGTTGAGTGCAGGACACACAAAACACTTGCTCTTGTAAAATGGTTCAGTACCCAGTTTATTTGGACCAGCGCCTCCACTGAATCACAAGCTGTAAGTATATGATAAATAAAAGATGCTTATATTTTCATTGAGTGTTCAAAATATAGAACTAGGCATTGGGGCTATTGTTTCCAACGTGCTGTACACGGTAATTCAGTTACAACAGACTGGGCCATCTGACCAATCTGAGCAGAGTAGTGTCACGGAAAGGAGGGGTTTAGAGAGACTGAATCTTAGAACTACTTCAATCAAATAGTTTGAGAATCGCTGGAAAATTAAGTGATATTGAACGCATATTTTGAGAAAACAAAAGCATTTTTCACCTTGCATCTTTGTAAATATGTATATACGTATATATATATATTTAATATTATTATTTTTTTAACTAGATTAATTGATTGACTGAATAAACTACTGATCAATCTTTTGATTTACATTTCCATCCATCCATCCATGCATCCATCTGTTCGTCATTAATTAATTGATTGATTGTTTCACTCTTATCAGGGGCTATCAGTTTTCCAAAAGCATTGTTAGTGAGCTATATTCGTTTGTTCCTTTGAACTTTGTTGGTAACAACGGAACTTGTGACTATAGTTCAGTAGCTTTTGGGAAATGCACCCCTGGTTAGTAAAATTAAATGATTTAGTTCAGGCATATTCAAACTGTGGTTCCAACCGGATTGTGAGACATAATGGCAATGGCAGCATCATTTTACCATTTGTAAAAAAACAAAAACAAAAAACAATGGAGCGGTTTACGCCACAAGCACTCTGGGCTGTTTGTTGTAATGAGCTGTGGATGCCTGCAGATTATGCACGTGTGACGAATGAGGACGGAGGCAGTGGAATCTATTTGCAGGGTATTTATTGCACAAGTGCACGGGCAGTGTAAACAGGATATAGTCGAACACCGAAGTACAAGTATAAGTACCGAAGATGAACGTAGGTCTTAAAGGTTTGGAACGACATGAGGGTAGGTATGTAATGACAACATTTTTGGGTGAACTAACCTTTAAGAGTTATGAAAAAAACAATTAATGAAACAATCAAAAAGTAAAACAAAAACAAAAAAAATCAGTTTTGACCAATAATTGTTGAAATTTATGAATTATTTGGTTTACCCCTGCCTGACATATAATAAAATATACTGTGGTGCTGAGATTACAGTTCAACAATTAAACAGTTAAAATATACATTTATTAGATAGTTGAAAGTTTATCAGTGATTAATTATTAGTCTCACTTGTTGACACAACAGCTGCATTGAAAATATGAGAAAAATTTAATTTTGGTATGGAGGTAAGAACTAACAAATTATTCAAATTTACAAAGCAAATCACTGCTAGAGGAAGCACATTTGTGTAATTGAATGTGTGATTAAAGTCACGTTAATGAGATGTAGCCGTTGTGACAACGTATCAATATGAAATTTAGCTCTGGTCTCTTCTACAGTGTATCTCTGAGAAAATATGCATCTGGGAAAACCTCCAGCATCCCCCAGATATCAGTGAGTGTAAACAGGTATATATTGTGTTGAGCACGCTTATCATTCAGGCAGATGCAATCTAACTTTGCACTCTGCCAACAAATAACCAAACAGTCCTGCAAAATTGTATAAATCATACTTTTTATACAATCTAATTTAGAGTCCCTCTGAAGAGCCCGAACAAAGGTTGAGCACTGAACAACACAGCACCATCATCTGGGAAAACAGAATGAGAAATACTGTTTGACAGACACGACACAGACGTCCACACACATTTACTGAACAATGAGCAAAATTACTCTGGCCATATTCCATCTGATTTGTGTTTACATGTTTTCATAGTAATTTTGGTAGCGTGTGTTTTCCCATGCTTGCTAATTCCCAACAGTCTAGAATGTACGGAGACTGTGAGCAAGTGCATGTCTGTATTCATTGGTATTTATGAAACTATTCGCATTGATTGATATGCTGAGCACTTGCCTCTGAAACAAAGGCTGTCCAACCTCCCAACCCCCCAACACTTACTGCATTTAACATTAAATAAGCATTCAAGAAACGTCTGCTGAGAAATCCTCTTCCATGAAACACCATCTGTGCTGCTTTCTTCATCCTTTCATTTGCCGGAATACATGACAGGGAGTGACACAATAAGGAAAAGCAGAGAGTGTACCGCAAATCAGGTCAACCATGATCTGTGACCAATTAGTGTACGTGCTAACATTGCAGCTTTTTGCTCTGGTGATATTAAAGACTTTTTTTCTTTTTTTTTACAAGCAGCACAAACATGACATTCAACTGGATGTGTTTGCATTTTAGCTGCAAATTTCAAGGGTAAACTTAGGCGGGGTTAAAAGAGCCCATCAAATAAGTTGCATAAGTTGCGCCGTGGGAATTTGAGCAACAGAAGTGCTGAGATTTGCAGGAACATCTTTAACCAGTCTTTACTCTCTAGCAATGAAATTAGCACACCACGGTATGTAACAATCATATTCCATATTTTAATATATTCAGATGAGGAGCAAAGGTATAGGGTTCAGGGCAGGACTATCGGAGAGCAATCAGCATTTTCACTGAGGAGAGGCATCAGCAGAGAGACCTTTGCCAAAGTGGGGAACATTACATATTCATGCCCTTACAAGGACTACAATAAGAAGAAATTAGCCTAGGTAGAAGGATTTTTTGCATGCCAAAACATAAAGAAAAATACCAAAACTGTTTTGAGGGGTGTTAGTTTTTGTGAAAATGTAGGCAATAATTAATGCACTATGTATTCAACGATCTAGTGATTTAAAATGTTATTTTGTTATCCAGCATCGGTGAGAACACATCACTCACACTTTTTTATACTATTAAATGGCTTGATGCCTAAAGGGATTGGTCACCCAAAAAATGCTAATTTTGTCATTAAATACTCACCCTCATGTCATCCCAAACCCATAAAACCTTTGCTCATGTTCAGAAGAAAAGTGAAAGATATTTTTGATGTGTCTACCTGTGTAGACAGCAAAGCAACTACCATGTTTATGGCTCAAAATGTTAGGAAGGGCAGCAATAAAATAATCGAAATTGGTCACCAATGCACTAATGAATCAGTTCTTTTTTAGTAAAGCACAAGCATACAGTGCAAGCAGCAGAGTTTGAACTAATAACTGATGAGCAGGATTAAAAAAAATAAAAATAATAGAATAAAATAGAATCAAGCTCATTTTTATATTCATCTCTAGGGTTTACAGAGAATGGTGCGGAAAAGCGAAAACATCCAGTGAGCGGCAGTTCTGTGGGTGAAAATGCCTTGTTAATGCCAGAGGTCAGAGGAGAATGGCCAGAGTTGTTCGAGCTGATAGAAAGGCAACAGTAACTCAAATAACCACTCGTTACAACCAAGGTATGCAGAAGAGCATCTCTGAATGCACAACACAACAAACCTTTAGGCAGATGGGCTACAGCAGCAGAAGACCACACCGGGTGCCACTCCTGTCAGCTAAGAACAGGGAACTGAGGCTACAATTCACACAGGCTCACCGAAATTGGACAATAGATGATTGGAAAAAGGTTGCCAGGTCTGATGATTCTCGAATTTGGCCTCAACTACATGAAAGCATGGATCCATCCTGCCTTGTATCAATGGTTTAGGCTGGTGGTGGTACTTTAATGGTGTGGGGACATTTTTTTGGCACACTTTGGACCCCTTAGAACTAATTGATCGTCTTTGCAATGCCACAGCCTACCTGAGTATTGTTTCTGACCATGTCCATTCCTTTATGACCACAGTGTACCCATCTTCTGATGGCTACTTCCAGCAGGATAATGCATCATGTCATAAAGCTTGAATCATCTCAAACTGGTTTCTTGACAATGACAATGAGTTCACTGTACTAAAATTGCCCTCACAGTCACCAGATCTCAACCCAATAGAGCATCTTTGGGATGTGGAGGAACGGGAGATTCGCATCATGAATGTTTAGCCGACAAATCTGCAGCAACTGCGTGATGCTATCATGTTAATATGGACCAATATCCGGGGAATGTTTTCAGTACCCTGTTGAATCTATGCCACGAAGGATTAATGCAGTTCTGAAGGCAAAAGGGTAGGGAAGGCAAGGTGTACCTAATAAAGTGGCCGGTGAGTGTTTATGTATAGTAAAATGTAATTTATTTATGTAATGGCAATGCATTTTCAACAGCCATTACTTCAGTCTTCAGTGTTACTAGATCTTTCAGAAATTATTTTAATATTCTGATTTGATGCCTAAGTGATGTTGAAAACCATGACATGTTGGTCAGGTTTTTTTGATGAATAGAAAAGCGCTGTATAACCTTGTCTTGTAACATTACATTTTTTCATCAATTTAATGTGTTCTTTCTAAATAAAACTATTTATTTTTTTAAATGAAATGACTTACTCAAACTAAACCAATGTTAGTGTGTAAAGCATATGCTTTTTAAGAAGGAGGTCCAAAAAGTCTTCATTTGAAATGTATGTACATCGGCCTCAGCCTGGCCTCTCTGCATTTCGGGGTCACGGTACATTTAAATAATGTCCCATTCCATCACATAAATGTCAACCAAAACATCAAAAAGCGATTTGAGCACTTCTTTCAAAAATGCCCAAGGCCATAGTAAAACAGATCTTTATGTGCTTTTTTAGTTACACTTAAAATAACAACCATTTATTCCAGGGCAAACTTACTCATTATGCTGGACATTTTGCTATCTATTTTAAAGGAATGAGAGCTGGAGGAAGATGCTAAAAGATTAAAAATGTTTCTCTTTTGACGGCTATGAATCATGCAGCATATTTCCTAAAAGAATGGAATCATGCATTTATAGAAGCAATTCTCAATGGCACCAGCCCTAGATATCTTGTTTACCATTCTGTGGCAAGATTGAGTTTGTATATGATTGCCCTGTTACCTTGACTGTATTTCTACATGGATCAAAGGAGTGTGGGGACTTTGATGGCTTGGCATTAATAACAGTGGTCTGTAATGCAAGGGAAGCAGGTACAGGCCATAAAGGTCAAGTGGAAAATGTTCAGTAAATGTTACCAAATGGGCTTAGTCTTTTTGATGAATTTCAGCAGTTCTGAGCAACTCTTCAATGCAGTAATTACACATTGTCCCCGTACAATGGCTGTCAAAAGAGCCATTATTTAGGATAATAGTGATGTTCTGAAGCGCTTGCTATGATAACATTTAATGCATAAACTTTTGACCTACAGTACATAGATTTCAAATTTAGCACAACAATGCAGCCTTTATAGTTGGAGTCTGGCTCTCAATTGAAAACAGAAAATAAAACTTTTTAAAAGAAGAGCATTTATGTCTAGCAATGACAGAGAGTCAAAACTAGCTTATCTTAAAGGCCATGTCTAGAGCGTCTAAGATATAACCCCGAGCTTTACTTACTGTTAGCAGGCTGACACACCATTGATTTCTTCATCATTTTTGAAGGCCAAGTGATCTCACATTCTGCTCTCACATCTGTAAAGCAGGACTATGTTGAACCTGCAGCACACACACCGTATGTTTCCCCTGAGACACAAAGACACTGTAAACCTGCTGATCCTCCAGCATGCTGAGCTCATCTAAGCAGTGTTGGGAAAGCTCTGTAACTGAAACCTCCCGAGCTAACATAATTTATATGTTAGCTACCGGTTAAGAGTTTAATTAGGATTATTTAAATGGTTTCTTATGCTCACCAGGGCTGTAAAAACACAGTAAAAACAGGGATATTGTGAAATATTGCAAAATATATTAAGAAACCATTAATTCAGTGCTTAGTGCCACATGATCCTTTAGAAATCATTTTAATATGCTGATTATGTAGTATAATTTTTATTGCCTAAGTAAAGGTACCAACATATTTTTAGATTTAATTATTTGTTTATAATTTATCATTGTTATTTAAAAAAAGTAAATATTTAATTTATATATATATATGTGTGTGTGTGTAATTTTATGTAATTTAAAAAATATTTTATTTTGTTTTAGTTATTTAGTTGGGTTTTTTTTACAGTAAGGATATCACTTTGTGTTTAGAGCATTACATGTGAACAGATACAATTGATTTGCCAAATGAATATGATGCTAAAATGACATTTTGTTTGATTATTTTTGTTTGCTTGAAAGTTAAACTGCATACACTCATTATTAGATGCATTTTATATTCTTTGCTTCCTAATAAAAAAATTACAATGAAAATATATGCACATACTTCATTATTTTTTCCTGCTAAAATGTTTACGCAATAATTTTTGTTAAGCACTTCCTTCTCTCCCCCGCTTCTCATTTAAAGAAAGGGACTAATTCATTCAGTCTCTGTACGACTTTCCATTTTTTAAGAGGGTGGATAGGCTTGGAACGTTTAGTTCAAATTTGAACCATAAATTGTGGTCTGACAATCTTAGCTTGTTAACAAACCAGCGTCTGCTACAATTCAGAGGTGTTTAGATAAAATAGCACTTCAAAGAAATTTAATGACTTTGTATATGTTGCGTTCACATGCGTGCGCATGAATGTGAGCTTCTAATGTAAGTCACATGTAAGGTTAATTTCCATCCGTTCACAGCAGTTCATTTACATACAGTAAATCAAGATAAACAGAGAAAACGTGCAAAAATATATTGTATTACAGTAGGTGTATCAAGACACAGCCATGTTTAGAAACGAACTTTCGTTGCCGTCATTTCATCCAGATGTGTAAATAAATGCTTTCTTTACTTTATAAACATGGAGCTTTTTAATGTCATTAATCTTGTGTTTGATGCCAGGTCAAACAGTGAGAAGGTTACAAGCAGCTCTGGGTGTTGATTGTGTTATTACAACATGCGTGTGCGGCCAGGGTTTTGAGCTTTGGAACTGTATACAAGGCTTAAACAAGGAGGCTGATATTATTTATGAGTGTCTAACTCAGAGCAGGTGCCCCTCAGGCTCTGACTCTCTCATACCTGAAGAAACTGCAGGGCCTGAGAGGCCTAAAGGTTTAGCTGCAAATCAGCCCAGCACATTAATTTTTTACCTGCCAAGCCCTGACACTGTGTTATACTGTGGGAATGATGAAGATGTCATAGAAATAAGACTCCATTATAACTCAGGATGTGAATGACAGTTTTCTGGGAATTTTTCCAATGATCAAACGAGGTCTGGCTGTCACCTGTCTGGATCTGCAGATATGATAATTTATTTATTACCTAGAAAAATACTGGTTTCTTAGTCTCAGCATTTTTAACAGCCCTCTCTGTTGTACTTGTCTGTCAGGGTTGCAGTCCTGCAAAACTGTATAAATACACGCATACACATACATTTTTTATTGTGGAAAACTTTTACTGTTGCACCATTACATTCCTCCACATAACATCTTATTTTGATGTGACTACCAGCCTCGCTTATGACACAAAAAATTGAAGAAAAAAAGTGATGTTAAAAACATCAGTTGTGATGTTAAATTTATATGTATGTATGTATTTATTTATTTTTTAATAAATGATTGATCACTATTGATAAGATTTTTTTTTTGGAGGTTAATAAAATTCAAATGATTCAGTTAAGAACTGAACTTAGCCATTTGCAGCTGTTCTCACGGCAACTGATTCGTTGAGAGACTGAGGAAAATTGCAAATAATAATCCGTATGATCCATTTGTAGTTTACTTTAAATGCTTAAATGAATTTGCACACAAAAATGAACATTTCCTCAAAATGTATTCACCCTCAGGACATTCAAGATGTAGATGACTTTGTTTCTTTAGAACAAGTTTAGATACATGTTCCATTACTTGTTTACCAATAAGCCCACAGTGAATGGGTGCCTTCATAATAACAGTTCAAATAGCTATTGAGAAAAAAACATCACAGCAATCCACAAGTGCTCCAGACAACTTTAATTAATGTCTTATGAAGCAAAAGCTGCTTGTTTGTAATAAACGCATCCATTTTAAATCCGTTTTTAACTTCAAACCATTGCTTCTGGCAAACTCTTCAACATCTTGGGTACATTTTCATTTTTGGGAAAACTGTTTGGGGAAAAAAAATATGTACTAAGTAAAATTTAAAAGGAGCGCTCAAGCTTTAAGTGGAGTAGTATTTCATTAGGGTAACTGTACTTTATCTTGTGATACTATATGTGTAATTCATCCACCATAATGTGTGGGGGCTATTTCAGTTAAAAAAAAAAAATACCACAGTAGGCCCCTCATATAGCTGCCTCAGAGCTGCAAGAGCTTTAGATAAGACACTCCATTAACAGACCATTATCAGCTGAGAGTGGCATCTCCGCATCAGTGTTGAGTGTTTTTCAGAAAAGATTTAGCACTAACAGTGAAAGAGATCTTTGGGGGTTTTTTTTGTAGTGCAACTGACTAAGCTGGATTGGGGGGAAAAGTTATGCAGTTCTTTTGGAGTGGAGTACAAATAGTTTTTGACCTCTAAGAAAAGGTTGTCTTTGCTGTGCTTCTTAAAAAGCTTTCATGGAGTCAAGTATTAGGCTTTCGTTTGTTCCTGTTCCACCTGGTGCCATCATCCTGACTGCAGTTTATATCAGGGATGATGTGTCTCCATACAAAGGAATGAAAAATTCATTAAGGACCCATCTGCAAACTCTACTGAAATCTTTCATTTCTGGGGTTCATTTAGTCAGATTAAGAGCTCATAAAATGTGCTCGTTGTTCTAGGTTCTGACAAGCTCATATCTTTTGAAATGGCAGTAAAAGCTAATAGGAATTTAAATGATTCTCTGACGAGTGAGGAGGGTGCAGGATTAAGTTAAAATACAAGATAATGGCTACTGTTTCCTAAATGAAAGGAAGCTTCTTGCTGTGTAATGGTTCTTTAAGAAGTAATAGGCAGAAGGAAGAGTGTATGTCTAAAATCACCATTAAGACTCGAGATAAAATCACATTACATTTTATCAGGCTTCTCCTTCACTAAAAAAGATCCCTCAGGACCACTTGATAATGAAAACGAAAATTTTACTAATTATGTGAAATATTAGTCCATCCTAAAGGGAACATGTAAGTGAAAGCAAAAATCTTCTAAGGTCATGTCCCTCTGCATTACTGTTCCTGTAAACCACATCCATCCAGAGTTTCTCAGCCTTGGGGTCGTGACCCTACATGGTCTCACCATGATGCAGATGGGATTTCCATCAATGGTATCTTATTTTTTATATATATAAAAATTTGTGATTTTATTTTTTTATAGCTGCGTAGCTTTAAAAATCATTGTGATTATTTATTTATTTATTTTTGTTTACAATGACATCCTGGGTTATGCCACCAAAGCAAATGCAGAATCTTGATGCGTTGATGACATTTTTGTATTTGTTTAACAATTATTATTTATAAAGACATGCCAAAAAATCTGGGGGAAAAATACACCAAATAAAAAATGCAGTGTGTTATTTATTTATGGTATGATTTTATGTATGCATGCAAATATATATTTATTTATTTAACAGTAAGAAAAAAGTGCATTAGGTTCGCTATTGATGACATTTACTAAAGAGACTTACTAAATGATATGGCATCATAGCATATACTTTATTTCGTAAAGACACTGTTTTTTAATTTTATCTGGAAACTCATTTGGAAAGAAAATTCCTGTATTGAAAGTCTGCTGAGAGAGGGTATTGTTACATTGGATATGTGGGAAGTATTTGGCACTTTTGGAGCAATAAAGGTTGAAACTCTACTCAGACTCCATCCACGTGGACATATGGACAGAAGACCTTGATTTAATGTCCCCAATAAATGTTTGTTTTAAACAGGCAGTGAAAATCCCTCCATGTGTTCACCAGGTGCTGAATCTATTGCAGGTGTACTGTATTTTATCTCCTCCCGCCCCCTCGCAAGCCCTCATTTCCTCCCATTTGACACAGACCCTCTGGTCAGGATACGTATTAACATGTAAAGATGGGAGATGGGTTGGTGCGGGGGATCTGATTATTTCGGCTGTGGCCTGGGGAGGAATGTTGGCGGGGAATGAAGCTGAGATCAGGGCAGCCGGGAGCCTGCTGGGCAGATGGGATAGAGAGGGGAAAAAAGCCATCAACTCTTGCTGCTCTCTCAGCTCCTCTGTCTACAACAAACCCTCTATTCTCACCTCCTCACAGTAAATATATGTTCAGCCCCCTCTGAAGAGAGGGAAAGAGGCTCGGAGACCATGACTGAGGGTCTCGGAAGGCAAAGAGGACGTGGTTTTCTTCCTGGAGAGTTCAGAAGGGAGGTGTTGACAGTCTTTGTAAAGAAACCATAAATGAAAACGAAAAGCAAGTTTATGTTTAAGCTCATGAATTGCATTGTGTTGAGATATACTGAGCGTGCAGGAAGAGCTATTCACACGGTTATATATTTTCCCTCTCAACAACCCTGAGTGCTCAATTCGCACAAATGAATCACTGATAATAGAGTCACGTCTTGTTCTTTTGCGTTCATCAGTGGTCGACTTTTTGTGAGGGAGTGTGGGCTTTTAAAAGCTTTTAAGTGTTTTTCAAGCGTTAAAATGAGACTTAAAATGGCATCCATACAGCCACTGGCTTTATTTTCCTGGTGAGAGCTGAAATAATAGCCATGCAGTTAATGTGAGCTTTACAGCAGCCCAGAGGAATGTAAGACAGAAGGTTAGAAGATGCTCCACAAGACAAAGGTCACCTTAAATCCACAGGTCAGAACATTTATGCTTCCCATGACAACCGTTGTGATTTTACACTGGGTGTAATTACACATAGTGGTTTAGAACAGTATTAGGAAAGCAGCTCTTTTGGCTGTCTGTGTCAAGCAATTCACCTGTGTTTGGTGTACTCATAGAGCAAGGCTTAAGCAAAATGTAGTTACAGTAATAGGTGGTACGGTGCAAAAAAGTGGTCTAAAAGGTCCATTTTTAAAATGTACTGAAATGTAATAAGCCTTTCATATCAACCTGCTCTTAAATAAAGTTTTAGATACACAAAAGTGTGTGGGATTACATATTTGTGCAAAGACAATTGCTACCTTTGGCATAAGCATGGAACATACAGTATCTCCAAAGCATTATTTTATAGTAAGGGAGCAACTGACATTTCACAACAACATGGTCTCACTTTAAAATTGTATTAACCAAACAATTTTGAGTAAAAATATGTACTTAAATATGTACCAGATATGTCACCACCATAACTGCTATTAAAAAAATGTGCCCCCTGTTACAGTTGTCCCCTAGCAGAAGTGGTAGAAATGTCCTCATCTTCCTGCACTTTTTGCAGTTTGACCAGTGGTCACCTCTAGTTAATTCAAAGATTGCACCGCAGGGCTTGTGTCCTGCCTGGCTGTGAGGGGTCCGACAAGAGGTGAAAATCAGGCTGCTACAGTGTGGGAGAAGATATATAGGGTCAGCCTTCCCTCAGGATGGACTCTGAATTATTGAGTGACACTGACAGCATCAAGTGCCTTCTGCATTTGACAGGGCCCAGGGCCTAACCTCAGATTCACCCAAATCAGGCTTCACTTCAATAGAGTCACTTTCTGTGAGAGCTTTGATATCATTATACCCAGAGCCCCTCACCTTTTGGCTGTGACTGCTTCTTTGAAAAAAAAAAAAAAAAGTTAAAAAGGAGAGACGGTGGAAAATAGGGCAGCAGACGGCGAGGACGTGTGAAGCGAACAACTTTCTTTTGCTTTGAGAATCACAGGAAAGTGAGAGTTTTTTTTTCTTTCTTTCTTTTTTTGGGGGGAATTAGCAATTTGAAATTTCTGCAAATTAAATTCAAGGGCAAAGGCAAATAGCTGAGAGGATTAGAGCATGTTTAATTTGTAAAGAAAACAGGGGAAGATTCAGCTTGGTCCTCTTCATTCTCAGCCACTTAAATGGCTTTGTAATTGAAAACAACTTCATAGAAGCTCCTTTGAGAACTCATTCAGACTGTGGATTATATGCCACAAAGAAAAGGGTCTCCAAGCAAACAAGCCTCTATGTGATTAATGGCTTATTCTGCTGTGATAGCTTTAGTGCGCTAAAATATTTACAACGATTTAAGAGCCAGCCACAACTTTCAATGTCACCTGGCGTTTTTTTCCCTTTCTCCTTTTTCACTTTTATTCCATCAGCAATGAAAAGATGTCTCTGATAATAATAATAATGTGTTATCGGCAAGAACAAAGTGACTGAGATCTAATCAGCGAGCGCGTAATCCTTCTTTTTTTATCCCTCGCCTGTAACATCAGGTAGCTGGATTTTGATGGGGACCGGATGATTTAGGCTCTTTGCCGATGTTTTTCCCCATCCGTTGTCTCGGTGTCTCCTCCATCTCACCTCCCTGTGGGAAAGTAACTCTCGGTGTGAACACACACGGAGAAACGCCTGATTAATAGGTCTGTTGCTTTAAATGACAAATTGTTCAAGCAACCCTCCCACTTGGACTCTCCCGTCAGCTTTATATTGGCATAATTTCTATCATATCTGCTCCTAACAGCGTATCCGTAGACAGAGGTAATACCATTCCAGCAGTGCTGGAAGAATTTCCAGATTCCTCAAATATAATTTACGACCTCAAAAGCAATCAGGATAGAGTCATCCTTATTCAGGGCAGATGCTTGTATTGCCACCCCTTAATCTGAATCTCTCGCCTCCACACATTCCACCTTATAGCTTTTGATTTCCAAGACTCACAATCAATTACAGCGTATCAAGTAATCAATTAAGTGTGAGCTTCGTGTATTGGCAAAAAAGAGTGCGCTAATGTGTCCCGTATCCACTGCTGTTGGGTTAGTTTGCTCTCGATCCCTCAGGGGCGCTAACTTGAAATAGCTTCGCTTCTGTGGTCTCACTTTTCTTTTGTTCACACTCAGAGCTGAAAAAAAAAAAGAAAAGCAAGTCTGTTAATCTCATTCGTTCTTTAATGTTTAATTCTGCTCTGAAAGCATACGGTTGTAGTACTCTAAAACAAACTCCACTCTGAGAGTTGAGGCGGCGAGTGCGGGAGTTGCAATTTATTGCTCATGATCTCTCATTTCACTTCACATAATTGCCTGCATCCTTGAGGTATACGTCAGGAGCTGGTGCTTTGAAAATAACTGTCTCAATAAAACAAGATGTATGTGACAACAGCGTGAGAGTTTAGTTTTTCTCTAGGGAGCGGGTGCTGTAGTGTGTAATAAAAAACGGCTTTGCGTTCTTCCCTATCAGCCTATCTATTCTATGTTGCTATTGTTTTACCTGCACTAAAATGCTCACCTGAGAGCAAGTCTTCACCTTGGACAAGGTTTGTCTTGGTCAGCTTCCCATATTTTCTTGAAACTGACCCTGCAGACAGTGATTATCTCGTCTCCGCTGACTTAAGCAAAGCGCACACTATTGCAGTGGAAAAGTTATTGTTTAGGAGTTACTCAGGAGACTTAATGGAACTTTTTAGTCATGCCACATTTAATATTTTTGTCTCAGTTTTTTCTTAAGTGAAATAATAATACACTGTACTTTGGTGAGCAGCAATTTTTTTATAAGTTACTTGTGGTCAGTAAGATTTTAATGTTTTTTTTTTTTTTTTATAAATATCTAATGTTTACCCAGGCTGCATGTGTTTGATCAAAAATACAGCAAATTTGTGTGAAATATTCAAAAAAATTTACATTTATTAAAATCTTATTTTTTTTTTAATGTTCAGCAGCCATTACTCAAGTTTTCAGACTGTCACATAATCACATAATCATTATGATATGCTGAATTTGGATAAACATTTATTCTTAAAGGAAAACTCCACCGTTTTTCTATATTTTCGTTGTATGTCACGTTGGTTGTATTGACGGAAGTGAGAGGGAGCGGGTGAGTTTTCAGGAGTGATGATATTACTGCGCCGACGTCGAAGTGCTGCGAAGTGCTTTTCTGCCATACCTTAAACTTATCTTTTATCCGCTTCGAGAATCACCAAGTTGTATTTTGTGTCATCATACTTACTCGTATAACTAGTCATGTAACCGTCTTTAAAAAGGGAAGCGCGCAGGTGTGGTGGCTTCTAAATTCATGCCTGTTTGATACCGAAGGAATGAATGGAGCTAATCTAAAACTAACATAATGGAGCCACGCAATAGAGCGATGAAGTGCACGCACTGAGACGGGACAGATATGCATCAACTCGTCTAAGTCGAGGAAAGAACATAGTGAAATATGGAGAAACGGAGTTTTCCTTTAACAATGCTCAAAACAGTTGTACTGCTATTTTGTTTGTGTAAACCATCTAACACTATAATTGTCTTTACTGTCTCTTGTGCATTCTTATTAAATTAAAACAAACAAACGAACAAAAGTTCAATTAATCACTGCGCACCACTTTTAGCAGCAATCAACCAATAGTGTGCCAAAGTGGTTCTGTGTATTATGTTTCAGAAAAATTAACTCTTTATTATTTATGTATTATGCCAGTGTTGTGCATAGTACATATTATATTTCTGTTTCAGGTACATTACTATATGTCCACCAATTCACTCTGTATTGACGCAGTGCTGTGCTTCACATTGTGCTTAACAGTACCCTTCAGTAATGACTTATTCACAATAAAGCATGGCCTCTCCTACCTTTTTGCTTACATACTGCAATTTTATACTGTTATTGCGTACTCAAATGAGGTATGTGGCCAATTTAACGCCAGCTCATGAATTAAACGTAACTGAATTAATTTTAGATTTTTTTCCCAACTCTGACTTCAATAGCATTTCACCTGCGAGAAGTGGTAGCGAAGCAAAAGTGTTGGAGCTATTAATGAAGCTGTGCAGTATCTTATTCCACTGCCTCAGGGCTTCATTCAGCACGAGGCTAGAGCTGGATTTTAGAGTTTTTATTTGACTTGGGTCTATAGAGATGCCCACTGAGGCATAGAAATCACATACGAATGATACAGGTGTGTGCCATATTACATAACACTCCAAAGTTGTGGCAACAGAAAGTCTGGGGATGATTGATGACTTACTGAGCACTGCAGTTTGCATGGTTAGATAAAGCTAGTACAGTATTTCTCAGTGACTAAATCATTATGCTGGTAGGCTACTATCATTAACGTCATTCCTGATTGACATCAACTGTGCCAACACGTCAACAGAACTGTTAAAGTAAATGTTCCTTACCCTGCAGCGTTGTAAATCTGCAGCAAGTTTCCCAAGGTGTCACATTCCATCACGTTTCTACAAACTACACCCGATATTACCGATAACTGTCCATGCTGTTTAGTTTGGTAAACAAAAGATAACCTGGCCTAATCCACCAAGTCATCCCCCACGGTATACAGACTCTGGGAATACTGACAGCCGCTTCTACAATCCCTTGACATCTTATTTTAGGCAGCTCTCCCAGAGCCTGGAGGAGTCGGGGCCAGCATAGCAGATGCCCCGGGGCGTGAGGCAGAGGCTGGGCCACGTGTCTACTAAGCTGGCCGCTGCGGGTGTCTTTAGCTGTGTTATCAGTTCTCATAGACTCTGAGAGCTTTTGCTTAGGAGGAACTGGTCCAGATGTAAAATAATTGGGTGTTTGGTGGTATCGTTACAGACTTCCATGCGAGTGATGGGAGCATGCTGGGTCTAATCAGAAATTTCTCATTTGATAGACATACAAGACAGACTGATTCCAGTTAATTGTCATTAATTTGATGTTTGTCTGGCTGCTTAAGTCCTGAAGGTCCTGTGTCGTGTTTTACAAAACAAGACAGATTACCAAACTAGCCAGACTAGCGTGTCCAGAACAATATTGAATACTAATTTATATTTTGGTATGGTTTTCACACAAAGCAATCAAATGCCCTCAGATGATTTCGCTGATATAAGAAACCAACTTTGTTTTTTGTATAATTTTTTTTTTTTCTTTTAGTTATTACATATTAGTTACATATTTGAACCAAAGTATAGCAAAAACAGTACATGTTAGACATATTTTTACTATTTAAAATAACTCTTTTCTGTGTTAATATATTTTAAAATGTCATTTATTTTGTACTTAAAAACGTCTAGGTTACGAACGTAACCCACGTTCCCTGAAGGAGGGAACGGAGATGTTACATATGGGATCTCACATGAGAGACCGATCGTCTTCGAGTCATTTGGAAAAGGCCAATGAAAATTGGCGT
>JAUMHR010000079.1:9622200-9635220 GCA_032361145.1 Enteromius fasciolatus
TGGGATGGCACTTCAGTTCATAGAATGAGTAAAGGCAGGTGAGCGAATACTTTTGGTAATATAGTGTATATATATAAGGTTAAGTTTTAAGTTTTAATAATACTATGTTAAATGTAATTTATTTAAAGCCTATAGCAAATGTGAATAAATAAGTAAATAAAACATAATTTAAAGTAAAACTTTCAATATGACAATTAAAAAAAATAACTGTATGAGGTTTGCTGAAGTATGTTAAGGAATATACAGTAGTCACAAACATAAACTCTTTAGGTACACATTTATTTTAGTAATATATAATCCATTTGATATTTGAAGTACACTACAAGTGCACAGTCAATACAATTAAGTACACTTCTTTTTCACAAGGGGAGGGTGTAGACGTGAGTTGTTTTTACTGCTAAGGTCAAATGTCACTCTACAAAGATGGCACCTGTTGCCTGGCTTGAATGTCTGATTAAATAACGAGGTGTGTGAGGTCTGGGAGGTCGAGGGTCTTCACCTGGGCCATTTGGGAAGAGTGTGTGACACATGATCAGAGAGATAACAAGCTAAATGACAGTTCAAAGACACAGCTATTACCTTCAAATGGAGGAAAGCTCTTTTATATTCTGTGCTTTTTCTGTGGGCGTTGAGGTGAAGCATCGAGTGTGAAGCATCAAGTGCTGTTTCACTTTATTTTTGCCATGTTTGCCAGATCAAAGGTATGCACATGAACCCAAACATCATTGTTAAGTAAGCAACCTTCAGTGAGGATGAAATCTAAGAGAAAATGGCGCCAATTAAGACACTGAATCTGTTTGAATATGGTGAAAGAGACCTAGTTATTATGAGAGGGAGAAAGAAAAAAAAAAAACAGTGAGCACTGTTGAAAGAAAGAAATATACAACTGAGGGAAAAACAAGAAACATGAAGAAAGATAATTAGTTAAGGTTATTATAGTTACAAAACTAACTTTTGACCTGATGTTCCCAATAAAGCAACTTTAGGAAAAGGAACAAACTGGGTCTAAATCACTACTATACAGTATGTTACTGAGGTTGCTGTACTGTTGTTTCCTAAATCATAGATTTAACTGTTTATAACCTGGTATTATGGCATAAATGTATCTTGGTGCACTTTCTAGTTAAACAGGAAATATGTACCAATAAGTACATATAATTGCAGTTTCCAAAAGATTTGAACAATAGAGGCAGTAAAACTCTGATATGAGTTTCGATTAATAAAGCATAATTTTTGCACGATTACTTGAAGATCATGTGATTTAAAAAAAAAAAAATTAAATATGCTGGGAGATTTGAAAATGGATTATTTTGAATGTTAGCATCACACATATCCAGCTTCATATGGGTTTTCATAGAAGATAGGTTTGTGCAGTATAACTCACGGAGTACAGAGAGGTACTTGAGAGATGAGGAGCTCTAGTTTGAATCCTGTGTAACTACAGTAACGTTCGACAAAACAGTTCAAACCTGTGTAAAAGGAAGTTAAAATGAAAAATGTGCCTGTGTTTTAGCACCACTCCTTAAAAACGGCAGCAAAACATGCAGTAAGGCAAGTAAAAACAGTGTTGCACAAAAAGTGCACGGAGGTACATATTTTTTATGAGACCAGGTTGGTTTAAAATCACATCAAAAAGGAATGCAATGCCAGAAAAAAATAATTCCATCTTGACATAAATGTTAAAAATAAATAAATAAATTAAATAAATAAATAAAAATAGTAATACGTTTTAATTTTGCTAACAGTTCACATTATGAAAAAGTTTTGTAACATTTATTTTGCAGTTATGCTTAAGCATAATATAATATAATAGTGGATTATATTAGCATTGACTCCATACAGATCCTTATCAGTGTTAAATAAATAGAACCACAATGCTGCCATTCTTTCCGTCCACGTGTGTCAACGTCTCTGTAAAGCTTTGCATTAGTATAGGTTTCACGTGGAACACTTTCCCTCGTGTTGTTTGATTTGTGCTAGTAACCAAATCAATGTGAAAGCTAATACACATGCAAAAGACAAACAAAAGAAAGTTTCGTTGCAAAACCCTGTTAAAGACCTATTTTCATCATAACATCATCTATATGAAATCTAAGACATTACAAGTCTTTCTTACAAGTCCTTCTGACGAGCATATGTGTTTTCAGCTGTCAGCCATCAGAGTCTTAGAAAGAGCGTGATATTGTATTTCCCCCTTGAAACGGAATAGGATCAAATTGTATTTTGATCTATGCAAATGAAAACTGCACCATGCAAAGTAAAGCGAAGCGAAGCCAAGGAAGTCCAATTCCGCCTCGTGTTATCAGCGTGCCCAGCCCTTTGGTTATTGTTGATATGATGTGTATGCATGAGGGGAGCAGGTATCAAAAGCTGTGGCGAAATCCCTGTAAACGTCTTGGGTTAGGTAAAGCAGGTCACAGTTGCATTTGTATTCATGAGAGAGCCAATGAGCAGATTAATGAATAAATGTATGACAAGAGGATCCCAGATTGTTGCATAAATGTCAAAGGATGGACCGTTTTCGCTAAAGATGAAACGATTCAATCGGCAGAAAGATGGCTGATCGGGTCAGCAGAGAAGTGAGCAATAACTTAAAGATCTGATCTTGCACACAGGTCATTCCCAGTAGGACATAATAAAGTTATTTCCAAAAGATAAATGGTCAAGTTGATGGTCTGAATGTTTAGAGTTGGTATACACCACAAGATACTCAAACAAGACCCAAGTACTGACCCGCTGTCTTTTTGATGGGACCGGAGAAGAGAAAGAGGGATGGAAGGCAGGGGAAGATCTGAGGACAATCTGCCAGAACAAGGCTGAGGCTTCATAAACACAGCGCACAATGAGAGTTCATCATTATTATTTAATGCTACAGCACCTCTTTGATCCTTTGATCCGGTCTGCTTGTCTTTGAGGCAGATGTCTCATTCTTATTGGGGGTAAAGAGTCAAACCTGTCGCCTGCCAGAACTAGGCCTGAGTTTAGGCCATAACTTCATCCTGTCAAGAACCCCCGGAGCCTATGGTGCTGATGTCTTTGAAGAACAAAATAATCAAACGGATGTATAATTTTATTTTATTTTGAGAACTGACCATTTCTTGTACGATTGCAGTTCCTTAGTCTTCCAAAAAGTTTCCTGGTACTATATTATTTGATTTTTGTTTAATAAAACTGATATCCAATATCACATAGAATTTCACAGTCAGTGAAATTATTCTCTAGTGCAAAGTTATTTATACAGTCCTTATTCCATTTGATCTGTTTGGCCAAATGCCTAATTCTTTCACGAAGCTCTAGATGTCGCAGGCTGACAGATTGTTAATGTAATGGACCAATGGACTTGCTGCTTTACTTTTAAATTTCTGATTAGTCTCCACGTAAGCATTTTGCAGCATGCTTTCAGAGTTCTTCTGAAACTTTCCGCCTTCCCCGGCTCCACCTGTATAGATTTGCTATGGGTTATTAATATGTTATTTATACCTGTATGTCTTCAATACAGCACTGTGTCACCATATGCACTGGCAGTATGCGAGTTTCTCTACTTGTTTGCAGCAGCAGAAATCTACAACTACACAATAACCAAAAGCAATGTAGCAGAACTATTCTGCCAAGACCAAATACATTAACACTGCCATATCCATTACAATACTAAAATCGTGATAGAGTTGTCATGATAGAGATCCTTTTTAGATTCATAAAGTACATCGGACTAAGGCCTGTCGTGTTATAAGGCCGTTTACGAATGTTAGAGCTCATATGTGTCATCCGTGCTCTTCATGTAACTACCACATCATTTGGATGCTGGAACAGAAGAGGTCTTGAGAATTTCTCTGCATGTCTGTTGGGGAGATTTATGAATTGTTTAAGTGCCCCAAGGTTATCCGTATCGGGTGAGGTGTGATAGGAATGTTTTCTGTCCAGATAACAGTCTGTCACATGCCTCTGTCTGACTTCCTCCCATGACCCCTTAATGAGGTCAAGCAAGTATGTGTGTGAGGGGGAGTAACTGTGAGTTAGAAAGGCTGAAGGATGTAGGAAGGGAGTCGCTCAATAATCAATAGAAGTTAAACTAAAATATCAGAAAGTGCATGATCCCGTCTGAGAACTTCAACAGTGCTACTGTATAACAACCACATATCTCTAGTATAAATGTTTAAGTGAACAAAGCTTATGAAGACAACAAAAACACTGTAGAAATAGAGCCTAAAAAGTGAAATTCTCAAATTATTTTAAGTAACGTACTAAGTAATGTTTTATGGTGACAAACTGAAATATGTAATTTCATAGCACCTTTTTAAAAAATTGATAAAATAACAATGTTACAAATATCATAATCAAATGATATTTTAACTGCATTATTTACAAAATCTAAGATTTTTAATATATATATTTTAGCCTCTTACCTAATATTACAAATATTGCTGAATTATTGCTATATAACCTCTTAACTGAAAATAGGTCAAATATATATATATATATATATATATATATAAATAGTGTGTAAACATGCAGAAGTGCATTCATTCATTACTCTAAGCTAGATTAGGCCATTAGCCAAAGTAATAACAAATACAGTGTTTGCCAATAAAATGAAAGCAAGCTTTCAAACATCACTCAGCTATTGATCTTCCCGAATTAATATGCAGCGACTCTGAATAACGAGATCTGCTGTCTGAAAGGCATGTTTTTGAAAAAGCTCAGTTGCATTATTCTTAGAAATGATGGACTGTGACAGCATATATTATGGCATCTCTAACCTCTTTACACTCTACTTCATGCAGAGCTCTTAGAACAAAAATGTATCTTGTGTCTACAGAGACTGCAAACATCACTAGTTAAAATGTGAAAAGATTGTTTTCTGTCTTTGATATTAAAGCTCTGTGATGAATTTGTGAAGGTTGGTGATTTTTGAAATCACGTCGCTTTCGATGATCCATGTTTTGCTGCACCGAGCCAAGTTTCCCAGCAACCACGTTCCTTGTATGGTGATGATCTCTGCATTCAACAGTGCCTTCGGGAAATTCAGCTACTATACCAGCAGCACTCCTCTCTGGATTTGTGTATTCCAATATGTTTTCCCTGAGTCCCCTTTGACTTCCTCTGGTGGCCTGTCTCTCTTCACGGAGAGCAGATGTGGCACTTCTCTTGTGTGTCTTATGTCGACAAACCTTTCCTCATCACGCTTTCTTCATTCTCTTTTCCTGTCTGTCCCTCTCTGCAGCTCCCGGTTTGATCAAAGATATACACACACACACACACACATGCACACGCACACACACTGAGTAAATAAACACATCAAAATGCCCAACAAAAGAGCCCTTAACAGCTCAGGAGGGAGGAAGGCAGAACGAAAGAAAAGGAAAAAGCAAGGCCTGTTGGCCATCAGATCAGAAGGTAAAGCAGAGGAGAAAAAACAGGGCTGTTCAGAGGAGTACATGTAAACGAGTTTGAGCAAAGCCCCTTAATGATGTCACTTCACAGCCAGCGGCAAAGCAGCAACCCAAAGCACACTGACAGTGAGCCACAGCATGCGCTGTTGTGATCGTAAAATGTTTATTAATGAACAAACCCTGTGTTTAGATTTTTTACATGATTTTATTAATGAATTAATAAATAAATTAAATCATGCTTAAAAATATTGGAGAATTATTCTGAAAATGAATCATAAACAATGTTATTCCATACTGGGTATTTTTTTATATTACTTTCCCCTAATACCTGTGTACTTCAATAGTAACTAGATGTGTACATATTATGTTGCCTCAGTGTAAGTACACATTGGTGCAAAGTATCTACAGCTGTAATAATTCTTTAAATACACATGTTACAACTCTCACAATTGTATGTGTAATACAAATGTATAACAGGATATATATAGCTACAGTTTTAAAAACATAAGAGTAATTGGAACAGTTTGATCCAGGGGTGGAGAGAGGTATGTTTAGGGAGTTGGTGTAGTTGGTGCACCACTGTAATACCAGTGTGCCATTGTAACCCCTCAGGAATTGTCTACTTAAAGGGTTAGTTCACCCAAAAATTTGCATTTTGTCATTAATTACTCAGCCTCATTTTGTTCCAATCCCATAAGACCACCGTTCATCATCGGAACACAAATTAAGATATTTTTGATGACATCAGAGAGCCATCCGACCCTCTACAGACAGCAATACAACTGAAATGAATCCCAGATTCAGAAACGTAACAAAAACATCTCCAATCAACAACAAATGCGTAGAGCTGTAGCCCTAGAAAGTCCCTGCTGGATATATATACATATACATGTGGAAGAAAAGATCTGTAGTTGTGCTATTTAATCTAAATTACAAGTACTATTTTTAGAAACTGATTACGCAATCCAGATGATTAAGTTCACCTTATTAGAGATAAAAACATCAAGCACTAAACACTAAAAGGTTTTGTAAACATACTTTCCAAGAACGCAGAACGCAGCAGCGGGGATCCTGTTAGTCAATGCTTGAGGCATATAGACCCCCAAAAGGACATCTATTCTAGTAGTTCGGCATGCCTCTGATACAAACATTATAAAGATTACACTTTCCTTCTGGCCACTGTGTTTGTATAATATACTACAACACCCGCTATTACCTTGAGAGCTGAAGGTAAATACAGTGGGGCAAAAAAGTATTTAGTCAGCCACCAATTGTGCAAGTTCTCCCACTTAAAAAGATAGCCTGTTATATTCATCATAGGTATGTAGGATTTTTAATGAATTTATTTGCATGCTGGGAAGTAAGTATTTGGTCAATAACAAAATTTAATCTCAGTACTTTGTTATACACCCTTGACAGAGGTCAAACGTTTTCTGTAAGTCTTCACAAGGTTTTCACACACTGTTGCTGGTGTTTTGGCCCATTCCTCCATGCAGATCTCCTCTAGAGCAGTAATGTTTTGGGGCTGTTGCTGGGCAACACAGACTTTCAACTCCAAAGATTTTCTATGGGGTTGAGATCTGGAGACTGGCCAGGCCACTCCAGGACCTTGAAACGCTTCTTAGCAGGTTGTGTGTTTGGGATCATTGTCATGCTGAAAGACCCAGCCACGTTTCATCTTCAATGCCCTTGCTGATGGAAGGAAGTTTTCACTCAAAATCTCACGATAAACGGCCCCATTTATTCTTTCATTTACACGGATCAGTCATCCTGGTCCCTTTGCAGACAAACGGCCCCAAAGCATGATGTTTCCACCCCCATGCTTCACAGTAGGTATGGTGTTCTTTGGATGCAACCCAGCATTCTTTCTCCTCCAAACACGACAAGTTGAGTTTTTACCAAAAATGCTGTTTTGGTTTCATCTGACCACATGACATTCTCCCAATCCTCTTCTTCATCATCCAAATGCTCTTTAGCAAACTTCAGACGGGCCTGGACATGTACTGGCTTAAGCATGCTAACTATGTAAAAGTTTGTACCTCTGGAGGTTCACAGATTCAGTACAGATCTAGTAATTACTTGCAATAAGAAAGAAAACTAAGCAGTGACAAGGAGAAATCTGCTGCCAAATGAACAATGTTTCAAGGCTCATGCACTCATTTTGCGTTTCCCTTGGATCCCTCTGCAGGTTTCCAATATGCCCGCTAAATCAGGTTGATGTGATTCTGACATGGCCTCCTGCTGGTGCTCTGTGGGCCTCCAGAGTGGGCTTTAATAGCTTCTGACAGGCGAATCAAAGAGCAAGATGGAGAGGCACGATAAATGGCAGGTCTTTATTAATTACAGGGCAGGTGGACAGCAGCGAGGCGGAAGTAAAGACAAGGCTCTGAGCCACATGTGATTCGCTCATATCTAATGAAGCTTGTGAGAATGTGACGGATTCGGAGCCAGACGCACATGCAGAGAGAGGAAATGAAAACACCGTTACCAGCACTTAATTAGCACCTCCGTTCATCATTACATCTTGAACAATATATGAACATAAGGACGCCGCAAACATTTGGAAGAGTGTTATTGTGCTGTGGGAAGATTCATGCTCAACTTTGGATCTGTGCTAATTCTAAATAAGGCAAGGTTTTGCTTCCTGTGCCTTATGATGAACATCACTGCACTGTTGTGCAGTACCTCAAATCCAACATATTGCTAAGCTGTCAGCAGAGAACACATGCCTTTGTGTCTCACAGTTTTCTTCAAATCATTTAGTGAAAATGAAAAGCAAAAGACAGTCAGAGCCTCTGTGGAATTTTAGCATGGCTGAAATTAAACTGGAGATGATGTATCAAGTCACTCTGTTTCATAAAAGTGAATTAAAATAGTCCCACTGGTGGGAGAGACACCCAGTTAACTAGATTTTAGTCTCGAATTTGACCTGATTTTGAGTATGACCTTGACCTCAAAACATATTTTCTATTTACAGTATTTTCTATAGCATACTGTGTACATTTGCAGAAATGTAGATTTGTGACCACATCTCTTGTTGCAGCTGGCAGTCTCGTAGTTATGTTATAGAAGCAAAAGCCTTCAAAACAACAACACAACATGTGCTTCCAGAAAGCCACTACCTACTGGCCACAAAGTAATGTTTGGTCCCAATTATATCTGGCTCTATTCTTGTTGTACACCAAAACAAGCTATTGCCATAAGGGGAAAATCACTTTTTATCTGTGTTTGCTTCCTTGTAGAACTTTAATAATGTGCTTTATGATCCTTAGAGTTATAGTTACATAAAAATATATATATCTGTGTTCTTTTCTTTCCTCAGATCAGTGATTTTCCACATGGCCTTCATCTATCTATCTATCTATCTATCTATCTACCTATCTACCTATCTACCTATCTACCTACCTACCTACCTACCTACCTACCTACCTACCTAACTAACTAACTAACTAACTAAAAGAGTAATACTGTAAAATACTATTAAAATTTAAAGTTGTATATTTAGTTTAAAATAACATGTATTCCTGTGATGGCAAAGACAACTGTAAAATCAGTTTGTTATAATTATCATCCTTATGACCCTGGTATATTTATTTATTTTTCAGGATTCTTTATAGAGTTCAAATGAATCATTTATTATTATTATTATTTACATAAATATTTTGTAATACCATGTCAAATGACTTTATTGTCAATTGTCAGCAATAACGTTTCCTTGTTGAATAAAAATTTTAACATCTTAACACTTTATTCCACTTTAGCACCAATTAATTAGGTGCTTATTAGCATATCATTAACATATTGGCTGTTTATAAGTACTTATAAAGCACAAATATTATCATATTTTACCTCTCTAATCCTAAATTAACAACATTACCCTTGATAAACAGCAAATTCGAAATGTATTGAGGCAAAGTAGTACATATTTTGTTAGTATATTAGACCTTAAAATAAAGTGTGACCAAAAACTGTCCCCAACATTTTAAATGGTTGTGTAATATAGCAATATATCGGAACCTTCTGAAACATATACAACACAGTCTCACAACCAATTTGTACATATTTTATGAGGTGGCTAATTCGTAAAATAAGTATGGTTTAGTCCAGTAATATTACAGGTATTAGGGACACTTAATATAAAGTGGGACCAAAATTTAATTAGCCACCTCGTAAAACATGCATGAATTGCTGTGAGATTGCATCAAAATATAGCAAAACCTTTCTCTTGGACACATGAAGTATATATGAAGAAACACAATCTTTGGTGCTGAGCTGTAGAGACTTTGTTATCTTTGATTCTTTACTGATACGCTGTGTGCTAAAATGCTATATACAAGCTATAAGAAATCATGCTCTACAAAAACAGGTAAGGCCGATATTATTTCTTTGTAAGACAGATGAACGAGAGCTTGTCTGAGTGCCATGTTAAATGGGGTGGTCAATCAGAAATGACAGGTCGGCAACACATCGATATAGTTACAAGTCTCCCTCTTTTTTTCTCTCAGCTTTCCTCCTTACTCCCTACTTCCCTGTGCTAAGTGCAGTAGATGAGTCTTGCTCTGCAGCAGCAGAAGTGTGTGTTTATCTGGGAGGAAGCTGTCAGGGCTATGAAGGATGTGAGAGTGACTTTATATTTCCTGTATATTTCCTGACATTTAGTCAGCCAGAAGATCGCCATTTAGCTCACTGCAGAGGTCTAGTGCACACAGCAAGTGCTGCGCTATTCCAAAACAACACTTGGCACCCCATTCGCACTGATGACTCCGAGAAACTTTAGGGCCACATGAAAGTTGAAAAGCGAACTAAACTTTTGATCCAAAGTCAATAACAATCTCTTTTTCATTTACACATCTGTTTGTGGGTAGCTGACATGAAGTGCTTTTGGGAAGTTGACACGTCCCGCGGTGTGACATGCAATACTTCATCGAAAACTATTTTTTACAAAAATTCTAATTGTTTTTTAATTATTATGCATGTGGCTTTTATGACCTCATTAATTGAGGAACGGCATGGAATATTAACCATTTAAAAAATCATTTGTCATATGGCAGGACCATTTCAAATAAACTACTAGAGTCAAAAAGGTGCCTTTAAATCACAAATAATTTTAGCCTAAAATTCCAATTAATAGCTTAAAATAATAAATTATGTTGAGACTGGAGGGACATGCATATATGTAATAAATAAAAATATGATTTAATTTATTTATATAAGGCTGGAATAATTCATGCCAAATGAACAGTCAAGGGAAATTATTTTTGATGATCTCATTTCCTAATATGTGGCAGCAACCTGCTGGGTGGCTTTTGGCCATGTTGAGCAAAGTGATCAGTGAGACAAATATGTAACACTTCCTTTGGCTCCATCGAGACTAGAAGATATATAATTTAATGTGTTCTTCCCACCCCTTTACACAGAACTGAAAGATGTGGTCTGTGATCACAGCAAGTATCTGCTAGAGCATCTGGAGCATCATGCACTTTTTTTAAAGGGACACCAGCAGCACTAATGACTGACTAATATATAATACACACATACAGTATATATATATATGTATGCAGTCATTCAATTTACAGCGAGTGATCTACAGAACATGCTATCAAATATTAAGAACAAGTCTGATTTGTGTTAGCATTCTATACAAGCATATTTTACATATTATAATAATGATGGTGCAATCTATAAATACACACACACACATATATATATATATTCTGAATCTGAATAAGCTTGATGCCTCTCCCTGTACTGTAACATTTACTATTTACTGAGCTATAACTCTGAACGTTTAGACTCTTAGGCACAGCAGTAATACATCACACTATATATGTATGATCAGAGCTGCACCGCTAGTGTATTCTGTATGCAACACTTCATTTCAGCCCTATTTACCAAACCAGTGGATTCTGCACAGTCATATTTATGTCAGTCATATTAATGGGGCTTTAGATTGTAGGATACAAAAAACGATGTTTTAAAAGTTCATGTATAACAACTTAAAAAATATAACTAATGGGTGATTTAATATTTTCTGTTTATATAGCAAGAGCAGGAGACTATATATTACCACTTCCCAGGAGTATTTTAATGCCTTGGTGTCTCAGCGAACAAGACAAGTGGAGATTGATGGTTTGTTTCCAATGACTGTTAACACTCAAATGAATGAGGGTGTTTAATTGCTCAAGCTGACATTTCAGACAGAGTATACGCTCAAAACTAACATATATATTATGTTTGCACATATATCTTTATCATGGACTGAGCAAATGCTCTTTAATGAGTTGTCATTAAATGGGTGCTTTCAAACCTTTGCATTTAATTGAATGTGCAGAGATGAAATTGAAATCCTTGTTTAAACACTGTGATGTGTAAGCGTGTATTTGAACTGCAAAGTTACTGTCATGTTTTTAGTCAGCATGATGTGAATTTAATAGGATGTATAATTAAAACCAGTATGACACTATATGTGAATATAACATGTTTAAACACATTCTCTCAAACACATGTAAAACATAAATTTCATGTAACCATTGGAGAACACTGGCCTAAAGAAGGAGAAAGAAGCAATGTGAGTGAGCAAACCCACATGGAAAGAACCTATATGAGGATATATGCACATATATGAAACCTATATGCAGTATATATGCACATATATGATAATATATGCTGCATATATGCTTATATATGTCACATATAGGCAAAATTGAGGTGCATACACGTGGATATAGGTCTCCTGTATTGCATCGTGGCTTAATGGATAGGGAGTTGGACTTGTAACCCAAAGGTTGGGGGTTCAAGTCGCAGGTCCAGCAGGGATTGTAGGTGGTGGGAATGAATAACCAGCTCTCTCCACCTTCAATCCCATGACTGAGGTGAGACCCTTGAGCACTTCTCACTGATGTGTGTGTGCACTTGGATGGGTTAAAAATAATTTTACTAATATATGGGTGAACATATAGGTGCATATATGCACACATATATATATATATATAGGTACATGTATGTATGCATATACTGTATGTGCATATATGTACATATAATATAGGAAAACGGCCAATTTTATATATGCTACATATATTAAAAACCTATATCAAAACCTATATTAAAACATATATGTTTATATAGGTTATTTCCGTGTGGGAAGGGCAGCTGAACTAATTTTTATTGAGTGGATTTCCAAGGCAAAGCTACTGTAAATTTCCATTCAAAGCAAAGCAAAAGAATTCATTTTTATTTTAAAGGTTTCCTTTAAAGTGCCTTTAAAGATAAATACCAAAAGTGTGAACTGCCTTAGCAAGCAAATGCAGCAGTGGACTAGATAAATGCTTTTGTTCAAGGAACAAGCAAAGAGGTTTGAATGAAGCATAATGGAATGATGCAGTGAATCTTCAACATTTACCCCAATTTCCCTCTAGACTATTTTCTCTAAAATTTTACAACCAAGGCACATTGAAAAACACGGGTATAGATATGTTTCTGCAAAATAATATTAATCAATCAATCAATCAATCAATCACTTGTTTATATAACGCCTTTAACAATACAGATTGTAGCAAAGCATTGAGCATTATCAAATAGGAGAAAAGAGTGATGGTAATGTAAAATGATGAGATTAAACTATTTATTTATT
>JAUMHR010000079.1:9638045-9654930 GCA_032361145.1 Enteromius fasciolatus
TTTTTTTTATTTTTTTATTTTAATTAATCAAAACTCTGTCATTTTGTGTGAAAAGGAATAAAAGATGTCACTGTTTTACTGCAGTGATATGTACTTGTTGGTATGTGTTTCGTGTCTTGCAAAAAAGTGCACCACGGTACGTTCATACCATGAGACCAGGTAGCAATTTTTTCCCCCACACAAACTGGGTTTTAAATGTACCTTTAATTTAAATGTTGAAGGTTTATGTAGCCATTTTACCTTTCTTTTAATGGTGAAATCTATCAACTGAGTCTATCCAAGGAGACTATTACGCTGAGATCTAAATGAGACTAAATGGGGAAATGAGTTTGAAGTTCCAGCACTTTCTTAAACGAAGATGAGCTTTTCCATCTCAGTACCGCTTGCTTGTTTGTTTCTCTTGCATGTAAGCCAATTCAGGCACTTTGAAGCAGGTGAAGAGCTCCTCAATATTCCACGCAGCATTACCAGCGTGAACGCTTCATGTTTGCCGCATGCACCTTGGACACGATTAACCGTCTCACCCATATTAAAGCAGACCCGCACAGCCATCTGCCAAGTGCGATTGTGTTCAACCTGAGAGGCCATTTCATGAGAAAACTCATTTTCAGCCTCCTAATTATTTTTCATTACATCGGTGCTTTGGTGAAGTAAATTGGAATTGGACAGTAATTGTCCGGCCAGAGAGATGCTGGTAGTCGCGGTGTATCAGGCTAGATGAGGTATGACAGGCAGACACCTTACCACTATGCAGCGCCTATTAGAAAGCTTCCCTCTCTTGATAGCTGAGCTAAACTCGTCGGTCCGACCAGGCAAGGTCATCCAGAGACCGTTAAAGAGAGAGGATTTCCACTGAGAGAAGAACAGCCATCGTCCACGGCTCCAGTGTTCCAAGTCGCTTTGCCGTCCCCGGTGGAACTAACCGGGTCGGTGCACCTACGGCTTTAAGGCGGATGTGTTGAGCACAGTCAGGGAGCCTGCTGTTCGGATTATGACTTTTTTCTCTCCCTCTCTTTCTTTATCTGAACGATGACAGAAAATCCTCTCCAAATGCAGTGTGGTTTTCTGCCGCGCCAATCAATAAAGCTCCATCAGACCCGACGGGGGGAAGAGGTAACTGAAAAAAAGACAAGGTCTTCTCTATCTGCCAATCTGTTCATTCTCACTGGGCGTTTTATGATCTCGGATGTGTTTGTGTAGTGAGAGCTCGGGGTTAGCAAAATGAGGAAGAGATTTGTCGGCCTGCCCTCACCTGTGGAGCACTGTGAACTACCTGTAAATCATACATTATTTCAGAAAAATAAGAATTTACTATAATAACTTGTAGGTCTCATGGTGAATGTAACATTGTATTCATTTTGAATTTATAATTCAATTAATTATTTTGGTAACACTTTAGTGTACGGACCAAAAGTTGCGTATTAACATATCACTAAGATATTGGCTGTGCGTGTCATACACATATTCTGTATCTCTAATCTTACCCAATAGCTAAACCTAACTACCTTACTAAATATTAATAAGCAGCCAATTAGACGTTTCTTGTGACAGAAGTTGTACAATGTATTATATCTATATTTGTATATACTTTTAAATGCAACTGTGGGATTTATTACAGTGGTGACAGAAGGAGGAAGGATTTTCAAAGCAGGGTTTAATAGCAGGGTTTATATGCAGCTGATATTAGTCTCCCTGCTCAGGCTTAAAACCGCATCCTGTGACAGACCACTGAACTCAAACAGTTTCCTGCCGGGTCATTTTTTTTCTGCACAGTTAGCGAGTGCTCGTTAGCAAAAGCTCAGATTAACTCACCATCTGAAGTAAAATTGCCTAATTACTTAGTATTACAAGACAGACATCATGACAGTTTAATTTCTAAATTATTTTTACTGTCGATAATTAATTTTTCAAAAGGCAGCCTTAAAGCTGACATGACTTAATGGCTTGGCAGCCTCTCCATGTTCTAATATCTAATAAAGATGACAAGTACTTTTGCCATTTTTCTCTCTCCCACCATAAAGTACCAAGAAACATTGATTAGATAAGGAATGGCTAAACAAAGCCAGTCCAACATCATATATCAGTGCTGAGATTGTGCCAGTATTACTGCAGTGTCTGCAGTGCTTCAGGTTTTATGGAGGGCTCATCAAACTCAAGCTGATTCAAAGGTTGAATATCAATCCAGTGCAGTCAATCACCAACAAACAACTAATCGTCTGACAGATCATAATACAGACATATCATGTGATTCATAATATACTGTCGACTTCATAAAACAGTTACTGTAGGTGCAGAGAGTAAGCACTTCATCAAGAAACTGGGTCAGTTTTGCTTTTCCCACAAGACTTTAGCCGTGAGAGATTATAGAAAATAAGCCAAATCTGTGTCACTTTAGCACACATAATCAGAATCCTACCATAAATACTTATTTAATAATATGTAATATTTAATTTACTGTGAAACACAACCGTTTTAGGTAAACTCCAATTAAAGGTTCAAATAAATAATACTTACTAACAATTTTAAAATTCTATTCTGTTTTATATCAATCAAATAAATAATTCACAAAACAAAAACTACAGTGATATAGAGTGATATCACAGTAAAGTGAAGGTGTGTGTGAAAAAAGGTAATCTTTGCTGCTAAAGATGTGATTGGATCAAGGGCTTAGGAAACATGGCAAAAGTTCATTGTCACTTCTTCAGTTATTTTGCTGACTGATTAAATTATAGAGCGCTGGCCCTTCGGGAAGACGTGTCTCTTGTTTATTCCTGTTGTTGTTAATCACGATTGTGCCGTGGGAGTGTTTGTTTGGAGATGTAATGAACTCTGATGGGAAGAACTGAAGTCCATGTCATTAGTTAATTAGTCTCCCTCTGATGCAGTAGGAAAGGAGTGTTGGACACCAACAGGAGCTGACGTGGGATCAGACAGGTCCACCTGAACAAGCTTGTTTTTTTGTTTTTTTCAAAACAAGACGCTGAGATACTAATGAAAAAAGACAAGTTATGGACTCACAGTACTTGCAGATAATTCCTTCTCAAAATAAATCTGCTCGTCTTTTTAATTAACTTGATTTTATATGACATTAACATACACAAACATCAGTCACATTTGTGTATTATATATTGTCCATGAAAACTTTGGCTAATCCTTGTTGCACAGATACATTCAAACAACACGAGACACTCTGACCTTTGTATATTTTCTGTTATTCTACAGATCGATCCACTATTTTCTTTTTCTTTTTTTAACTTGTAATGCGCATGGACGATCTCAGGTTATCCAAAATGTAGAGTAGATGAGTTTATATATATATATATATATAAAGTGTTGCATTACATCACTCTTATGAATGGGTGCCGTCAGAATGAGATTCCAAACAGCTGACAAAAACATTTGGCAGCAACAATTCAAACAACTCTAGTTCACTAATTAACATCTTGTGAAACAAAAAGCGATGTGTTATTAACTTTAAACCATTGCTTTAAACAAAATTCAAGTCATCTATCCATAATATTGCTTCCTCTGATGAAAGGTAATCTTGTATGATTCAGAAGACAAATATGCACAGATCAAACATCATTCACAAGTGAAATCAGTCGAAAACAGTTTTAAACATGTTGTTGGATTGTGAGAGGGCAACAGGGGATGAGCTTTTTCACTGGAGGAAGTGTTATCGTGAAATATAGACTGGTATTTTGGCCAGAAGTGATGGTTTAAAATCCAACAATGAGGCATTTGTTTCTTACAAACAGGCAGATTTACACTTTACGAGACATTCATTTATCCTTTGGAGCCATGTGGATTACTTGTAGATTACTGTGATGTTTTTATCAGCTGTTTGTACTCTCATGCTGACGGCACCCATTCATTGCAGAGAATCCAGTGGTAAGCATTTCTCTAAATTAATGATCATCTACATTTTGGATGGCCTGAGGGTGAGTGCTTTTAACAAAAGGCATATTCAAGTCACAACACAAATGCAACCGGGGTTTCAAATCTATTCCTGCACACATTACACATTAATTAATAAATAAACAAATAAAAAAAAGAGCCGTTCACAGTGTTTGTTTATTTATTTGTTGAAGGCACATTTAGCTTAAATTAACTCGAAGGGTTAATTATACTCATACCGCCGCACACACATACTGTACACACACAGACACAAAGGCCTCAAGACATTGTATTTGTGAGGTGAGTGGGTTGCTGACCAATGCATTATTAATATTGCTGCATTGCACCGCATGTTGCCTTCTGAGGAGTCACGTATTCTGCAATCACTCCCAAAACAAACGACTCTGTGGTTTGTGCGTGCATAACATCTACAGTACTGTGTCCTGCATTGCTCAAATCATTAGTTTCCATTGTTCGTGATGTTCGTGACTTTCAAAAATAAAAGAGATATTCCGACCCCCTGCACTATGGAGAACACACTCAGACAGCTTTCTGCTTCTAATGGACCAATAAATTATTAAGCAAACTATACTGTCATTTAAAGTTCTCTTTAATTCTTTCAAGACTTTTATTTACAGCACTATTTCCAGCCCACTGCCTCCTGCCACAACTGGAAGTGCTGCGCATACTGAAAACTGAACGCTGAAAGTCTGTTGTTTGGGATTTCTCACAGGCCACAAGGGTGCTGGTGTTATTATGCTTTATGATCAGAACAGCTGTGTTTTACTAGATATTTCTAATGGAGGAGGGCCCACATGGAGACAAATCATTTTAACAAGGGCAAAATCCGGTGTAACAGATTGGTTACTCGTGTTCTTGAAGCCATGAATTAAACAAAGGATTCAATTCACTTTACATCATTAACATCCCGCGTGTCTTTCCCACGCGCTCTATTTCAGTTGTGCTAAACGAATGAGAACGATGGGACTAAGATATGTTTTCACTCATTTCAAATATCTAGAGGCCTGAGACAGACAATCCACAATAATACTGGGGTGTCAAAAAGGATTTTCGAGAGATTTTATTCTCATAAAATTAATCTTTCTGTGATCATGTCTCAACTGCAGCCTCATGAATACTCACTGTAAAATTTTAGGAAAAAACAACAACAAAAAATATATATATATTTACTCCTATTTCTGCCTGAGGTTAACCTTAAAAATATGGCTCCCTTATTAAAATATAAAGGCAGTGTATAAAGACCTATTTACACTGTATGTGGGTATGTGTACTGTACATACACCATTTTTTTAAGTAAATATACAAATTTAAAAAAATGTGTAATAGCTTTAATTTGATCAAAAAGTCATTATATTAAAACAAATAATAAAATATACACATTTTCGCACATAAAAAAAAATCATATTATAAAATTTCTTGAAACAATATTTACATAAACACATTTAATTCTCATCTTAATTAAACTAATATATATAATATAATAATATATATATTATATGTGTATGTGTGTGTGTATTTAGTTAAAATGCTTGACAGATTTGAAAATATTGACCTTTTTTTCCTCTAAAACATGATTTAATATCCATAAAACATGCAGATGGTTTCTCTAAGCATAACAAATATCAGATCAAGTTCACTTTTAACTTTAGCATTTGGTATGTCTACCCTTTGCAGCTATTACAGCAGCATAACTCTCTGGAATAGTTTTCATACATTTCCTGAGAACTTCTACACTAATGTTATCCCATGCCTGAAGGCTTTCCTCTGAGTAGTCAACATTTAAAGTGTATCAAAAAAAGTTAATTTAAGTTGTCCTAAGATAAGAACACATTTTGGTTTTAGGTTTTAAGGCCACTTTTTGATGAAAGGTTTTGATCCACTTCAAATGTTGACTACTGTAGATCTGTCCAGTTGATTTTCTCAAATTTGCTCGATGTGGTTAAGGTCTGAAGGGAGCCATAATTTTCCATCATTTTCAGTGTTCTTCCAGCAGATTCCTTCCACAATAGTTCAATAATTAGTTTAATGCCTAACAACTGAAACTGTTTAAATATGCCAAATGTTCTGATAGTTTTGGGCACCACTTTAAATTGAAACCCTGTGATTTCATGTATTCAGGTTGATTTAGCTTTTGTAGTTTAAATGAAATCAGTTAGTTTAGAGGTGAGGTGACTTGACAAATCATATTTTACCATATTGGTTGTAAAAACAAACAAACAAACAAACAAACAAACAAACTGAAACCAATACCACAATCATAATGTACTTTGTATCAGCATGGCATATCAGCAAAACAGATTTAGACAAATAAAAGTCACAAAAGAATCTGAAGAGAGTCCAGAGTATATACTACTTATCCCAAGCTGGCATTCAAAGCAGCAAATGACTTTGTAGTTTCACACAGCATAAAGCCTGGGATATTTGCCACCCTTAAGAGATGTGTGGAGAGATGATAGGCTAGAATAACAGGGCATGATGAAAAAGAAGAGAGAGAGAGATGAAGAGGGTATGAGACCCTTGTGTACAGATGGGATCAGAGCCCATGGTGCGCTGAATAATCAGACTCGTCGCATTTCATGCTTGACCTTTCCATGCGACGGGAGAGGCTAATGTGAGACCCAGATGTGGCAGGGAGAGAGATAGCGCTCCGACTGTCCGTCGGCGTTGTGACCGTGCCCTCCATTCCTTCACCGTCTGCCCTGCGAGACAGCCAATCTCCATGACATTTTCATACTTCAACGAGAGGTTGCACAATTTAGTAATGATTGTATCAGTTAGTGGCCATGGGACATGCCACTCAAAAGACGTAAACAGAAAAAAAAAAGGAAGTGTAAGATCCAGCTAATGCTATTAATGCAGCAGGTAGTTGAGCACCTGTCATATTTTGGGTAAAAGGATTATAAAACCAGGATTTAGGAAGGTTAAATAATAGTTATTAAAGATTTTATGAATTTTTATGAAGTACAGACTTAAGTCTGGGATCCTTTTTATATATATATATATTTTTTTTACATTTCTTCTTCTATTCTTTAAAGGCACATCAATAATAATATATATATTCCAAATAAGAATACATTTTATGAATTGAATGGACTTGTATAAATGCTTGTCTTGTCGTGACAACTCAATTGAGGAAGATTTTCATCTCTCTTTCTTCTCCTCTTCCGCTATGGGATGAAAGGCACATCATGTTGGGACAGGTAGCTTCACAGACTATAACAGGGTGACTCATAAAAAGATGTCACAGAGAAAAGGAGAGTGAGGGGGGAGACGAAGAGCATGAAATTGGGGGAAACTCAATCCCCTCGGCCCTCTCTAAGTGATGGATGTGCTATGATGGGCCGGCGCCTGCCCATAAACATGTCACTTACTCAAAGACAAAAGAAACATCATTTTACTGCCCTTGTCCAAGCATCTTTCACGAGCATGCACACAGCTCTCTCTCTGTCTGTCTCTTTTTCTCTGCTTCATTCTCTCCTTAACGGCAAATGACAGATGGAGATTGTGCAGATCAAGTAAAGTCATCCAGGATCACAGTGGCTTCTTCACTACTGAAGAGCCATGTCTTCTTGTATTTGAATTTTTTATTTTTTTATCTCTTTTGAGTGCATATTCCAACCTGGTGTGTACCTCTGTGCTCGGTACGTTTATGCTGTGAGACCAGGTAGGCATATTCTCAATGTATATACTCTTATGATTTTAACTGTCTCTGTTAAAATGATCACTCAAAAATGACAGTTCTGCCATTATTTACTAATGTAATTTCAAACCAAGTTATAACAAAAACAGGATGAAAAGGATTAGTAAAAAAAGGGTAATATTCAATATTGTAAATGTACATATGAATTATACATTTAGATGACCTTTGCTGTCATCTAATGCTTGCTTACAATTAATGTTTAAGAACAGTAAACTTAATAAGACTTCTAAGTATAATCTTTAGCAAATCTAAAAATATACATTTTCATTATAATGCTGTAATATACAGATTAACATTTTAGATTTTATTTAGACAAAAACGTTTTTAACTTTAATAATCAAAATTAATTGCGTACTATGTTAACTATTAACTAACTTACTATTAACTGTTTTACAATTATTATATATTTTATATTTTTTAAAGAATAGACATATTTAAATAATCTGTATGCAGTTTTTAAAAGAATATTATATATCAGATATTGTAAAGAATTTATAAAGAATATTTATGCAGCTGCATAAAAAAAGAAATCTTCAATTTTTTTGTTCAACAAAATATAATAACAGTATATGGTTTTGGCACAACAACAAGGTAAGCTAATATATATACATGCTATACAGCATTAAATGTTTTTTTGTGCATGTGTGTGTGTTTTGCATGTTCCTAGATCCGATCCAAAATCATTGACTTTTTTATGCATTTTAGGCCAATAATCTAGAAGTCAAGCACAGAGCCTAAACTGTGCTTACTATGTATATTGTTAAACTGAGTATTTGACTATGACAAAAACTCACTTTAACTCCAGCACACTGATGCAACAGTTGCAATTAAGGTGAAAGATTTTTTTTTTTTTTTTTGGTATTATTATTGAGTCTAATCCAATTGTCCATAAAATTCAATGATTGATGTTGTAAATGTACCGAAAGAAGAGACATAAACCCAGAAAGAGAAAAAATAAACACATATATTTTTCTATTACATATTTTCTCGCTCTCTCTCTCTTTCTCTCTCTCTTCCTACATGTTCCAGTAGAAACATTCGACTTTTTGCAAGATTTTGCAATCAAGATATCATGCCTTCCCAGCCCAGACGGCTGGTCTTTGATGACCTTCTCGCTTTTTGTTTCTCCGACACAAGCTCTTTAAACACCCTGCTTACCTGAGAGAGCTGAACCCCCACTCCGTCCTGCGTGATAGCGATCGATAGCTGGGCTGGGTGAAGTACTGGGTCCTTTGGAGCCACTGAACCCCAGCTGGAAGGGTTAAAGGACAGAAAGACAGACGAGGAAGGCAAGGGCAGCCCACACTGATGCCGAATCCCTGATGAAGAGAAGAGGGCCTTGGATTCACAACAAAGAGTCTGCATCCAAGGCCATCCTCAGCGTCTTCATCCTCCTCCTTGAAATGCGTTTGGTGGAAGAAGAGAGAAACATATCAAAACCACACAGTAGACAGATTGAGTGGGAGAGAAATAGAACAATGACTCCTTAGAAGGTTTAGAAGATGCTTTTGAAAAGCATCTGTGAAGAACAGAAAGGATGAGAAATGTTTCAGAGGGCTGAGAGGAAAGTTAAATTAGCATTCTGCCATCTTTGAGTGGCGAGGAAGCCGTCGAGGTTATGGGGGTGAAATTAAAAACGGAGCCGGCGTTCCTGTTTAAAGGTCTTAGAAGGCAAGCTCATACAGCCGAATGAGTCCAAATGTGGGATGTGTGAGTTAAAAGCCTGCTTTTCTGTCTTTATTTTCTTCACAGCATTTTCTATCAAGACACTAGAAACTTGAAAGCTGGAGTCTGCATGTTGTGGCTTTATTTCATGGGTTCGACAGCTGTTTATTATCCAACACCTTTGAGTTACATTATGAAATCCTACTAAACCAACGCAGAATCTATTCAAACCTGTGAGACTCACATTGGGATCACCCGTCCCAAAGCAATAAGGCTGCATTCTTGAAACCTAGGCCTCCTAGGTTTGCTCAGTTTTTTTTGGGCTGTGTTATATGCAGTCGGGACCGTGGCCCTCTGACATTTTGGGCCGCCTGTGGGTGTTTTGGAAAGCCCAGTGGCTGTGAGCCATGTGCGGTTAAGCCTGGGCTTGTGGAAAAGCTGAATCAGAAAGAAGAGGGGAAGAAAGCTCTGCGCTGATGGATTCGAAAAGCCACTGTTATTGCACGCTAGCCTGCAGACTTCCACCTAAAACAATAGCTATCATTAAGAGGTCACACACAGCTGTAAATAAAACAAGACGACGAAAGTGGGGTGGATGAACTGAAAGATGTTTGCTTTCTCCTGGAGTCCATTAGTCTTATAAAAAATGGAGACATGAATTGCGGGTCAGGGCTGGAGTTTGAAAGACAATGGACGATCAGAGATGTTCTATACAAATTCACTCGAGTCCCAGCACGCAAACCTGCAGCCAGTAAAACCTCATTGAACCCAGCAGAACTGAACGAATGCTACGACATATCTCAGACTGGTGGAAGTAGTTTTAGAATCACATTGGGTAGATTACAAATTGCATATATCGGCAAATCAGCATCAGGAGAGAAGTGCACTTCAAAAGAAACATTTCTGCACTGCTTTTCAAATGTAAGATATTTTGAGTCCAATCAAGTCCAGCTAATATTGCTACACAATCTTTTCAGCACTGACTGATCAGACAGACTCATAGGAACAGGCGACAGAGACCTTTTGTTAAATGATGAGCCTTGTTTAGCAATGGATGATCGGAACAATAATGGATCGTTCATTCAGGTAGTGAAGTTGTTCCCTGTGCTGTCGTTTGCTAATAGGCTTTTTCTGCCTATCTAACAATCACTGTGTGCAAAATAATTGGAAACTTTGAATGATAGTTCACCATATTCTGTTATTAATTACTCACCCTCATGTCTGACCCATGTTACACTTCTGACCCTTCATAGACAGCAATACAACTACCACATTCAAGGCCTAGAAAGGTAGTAAGAAATCAACCCAGTCTCACGGCTGTTCGTGACTAAATCACAAAATTTAATTTAATCTATTCATTCGTGGCAGGGACACATTTATTTCGTTATTTTCGTAAATCCAGCATTTTCTTTAAACTAAGATTCCATTGGATACATCCATTCGTGCTGGACTTATGAAAATGTCCCTGCCATGAATAAATGCAGTGAGACTGGGCTAGATAAAATAATCCAAGTCCATGTGATATCAATGGTTCAGCCTATATTTTATGAAGCTACTGTACGAGAATACTCTTTGTTCACAGAGATGAACTTTTTGGATAAACTATCCCTTTAAGTCTAAACTCAGGTATTTAATAATATTTTATCATTTCTATTATATACAATATGTCTAAATTACACAAAAATAACAATAAAAAATGATCACCTAATGCTACTTGATAAAAGTCTGAGTTTAATAGATACACTGTTTATATTTTTGCTTAAAAGACAATCACTTCAAATGCTTGAGTGAACAGGTATAACAATGTTATTAAGTTTTTTAAAAAGCATATTCAATTTATAATTTGCTAATTCTCAAATTGCAGATTAGAAATCTCAGATTTACCAGTGTCATTAAATTCAGACCGATTTTGACTATATATTGCCTTTAAAATCTTGACTCAAACACCACCTAAATCAGGGACTTGTGAACATGTCTGGTCTACAGCCACTGCACCGTGACGCTAATCATTTGCTCCAAATCCCTGTCAATATGCCTTTTAAGATTATTAAAAAAACGCTTGGCAACCACCTCCAACGTGCTTTCTACCATTAGTCTTTTTCTAGACTCGTGAGACATTTAATGAAACAAGCACTGAACTGTGCTGCAGAGATATTATGCCACCATTTCTCAACCCCAAATTTTCCCGGCCTAGAATGTTGACTACATTGATTCACTTTCAAGTCGACCGTGACCTGTGCCCTGATGTGAATAGATCTCTGGCATTTTAATTGAATAAATTGGATAATGACAGGTTGCTGGAGTTCAAACTCAGAGAGATCACAAACTTTATATGGCTTTGTTTAAAGGCCGCATAAATATATTTTTAGAGTAATGCAAATCAGACTTGCAGAGTGTGTTTATTCGCTGACTAATCTGTGTAAGAAAAATGCTTTGACTTGGAAATTCTTAAACAGTTGGAATGATTATAAAAGCATTCCAGGTGGGCTTGTATGATTTGTCCTTTGACAGTAACTAGCAGAACTAAACGCACAGGAAAATTCCTGCTTTGCTAAGCTCTGGTAGAAAATGAATGCAAACAGATGGAATAGATGTAAACTCAAAAATGTGGACTCTAACAGATGATCTAAGACTCTTTGCTGCTTTGTATAAAGCACTACTCAAAAGATTCAGTCGAAGGTATACACTTGCTTAAGTAGGGTTATTTTATCTATAATATATATATTTTTTGCATGATTTCAGCTCTTGATATTTTACATGCACTGTATATGTATAATTTATTGTTATTTATGTTTTGCGACCTTTCTATGAGGATCCTGACTACAGCAAGTGTAACACACATGCTGAGTTGGACAAAGGAAATTTAATCAAACTGGGATTTGCACAATAAAAAAAGGAACATTATTATCTAGGATGTAATACTGCCTCTATATTTTCACATGCTGCAAAGGCATTTTTTTTCTTATTAATATTTTGCAATATCCATTCATTCGTTCATTCATTCTTCTGAGAAGTTCCTGTGCTATTATTTCAAATTCTGTGTTAGATTAAACTAGTGTTTCCAATAATTATATTTCACCAAATGCAAGTCTCAGTGGGTGGACGATTTATGGAATTCACTCAAACAGTCAAAGCGGCAGCAGGTATGCGTTTATTTACATTCTCTGATGTTACATGACCTCAGCTTCCTATTGTTTAATTTGAAAAGATTATTTACTTAAGTAGGAAGGCCAACTGCTTCATTTCATGGCCTTCACACAATGTTGAGTGACTGATGGAAGCTGCAGGGAGAGTTTACCGAAGGCCAGACTGGTGGAGGTGCTTGTGTGTCCACATTTCTAGCTTGATGTATATTCATGAAAAGTGAGGGAATTTGTTGGCTTGAGATAAGCACATGCCAGACTGATCTATTCAGGAATAACAAACCATAACAGTCATTTCACGGACAAATTCAACATGCTTTACACAAAACCCAGACACACAATTTATACCCAAATACTTATCTCTGAAGACTGTCCCAAAAGCTCACAGCTAAAATATGTCGACCCGTTTGACTAAACTGGTGAAAGTCTACAAAACAGAGACTGAGAAACCTTTTGTTTCTGCTTTAATGAGTTATTTCACATGGTACTTAGGGTTTGGAGGGCCAGAAATAAAACACAGCTGGACATCCCATCCTGTTTGTCACTGGTGGGTTTTTTTTTCTGAACATACTTTGTATGTATTGTTTGCATCTTTTATTATTTTATTTTGGTTTGTGTTAGCATTCAAAGATTAAATTGTGCTCTGCCAGTAATCCTGTAGTTTAGTTTAAAACCACTTTCTAAAAAACCCCAAAACAAAACACTAATTGTGCAAGAATGTTTCTTTTATTGTGTTGGAGCTGAACAAAACTCTGGTGAGATTTGGACACTGAGAGAATCAGAGCCAAAATCACATCCACTTGTCATCAAAATTAGTAGAAACTGTGATTTTACACATGCACATGAATCTGTAACCTGTGTTCTTATCTTCAAAATGCCACATTACTTTCACTCTTTTGTGTTCAGAATTGCTTTTTCCACAAAAGAAGTAGCTTATCCCACCTATTAATTCCTTTTTAAACCTCAGCAGTTTCTGAGTGAAAGCACCCCGTATCCAAATTGACTTCGAGCCAAGAAAACACACAATGGCTCTTAGTGGACTACCCTAATGAGTGCAACACAGAGAATTTGCATTTGAGCCAAAATACTTGCTGAGAAAATAATTAACAATAATAATTGTTATTTGGTTTAGTATATTAAAAACTTTGTCATGGACTACATTAGTGCCCTTGTTGTAATTAATTAATATTAAGTCTTTTGAATATAAGTATGTTGTGGTTTAGCAGATATTGTTGTTGCTGATGATTCAATATATTAATGGGACAAGTAATGTAGAGTGTCCTGGAAATAAATAAATAAATAAATACGTACAGACATTCTTTTTACTGTAATAAAATAGCATATAAACAACACTTTTTAAAGTTTAATTCACTAAGGGTAAGATATACTTTGGTAAGGCATATAGTGGCAGTAAATTTGAAGACATTATTCATACTGCAGTGCTTTAGAAGGCAAAATGACATCTCTCCCTTGACACATTCACACATGGTCACCAATATATACTGCATTTGACAGTTAATAATCTAGCATAGCGAGCTGGTGGCAAAATATCTGTTCAGTATACAGAGCACAATGCTCAGTAAAGCCATTGCTATTACCAACCAATCGGATTGCAAAAACTTAATTTAACCACATTCTACCCCACCATTGTGTAATGATATATCGATGAGTGTATTCAGTGCATGGAGGACCCGTCACTAAACGCTTCTCTCTGTCTCTATTCTAGCCTTCTAGCAAAGACTCTGAAGCGTTAAAGTTACTTCATCCAGTGCACCAATCTACTGCTAGTCTGTTCAAGGAATATAATTTTTTAAAAATTTGCTGAAAATGTATTCAGCCATCTATGATGTAGATGATTGTTATTCTTCATCTTTAACAGATTTGGAGAAATTTAGCATCGTATCAACTGCTTACAAATGAATCCTCTGCAGTGATTGTACCATTAAAATCAGGGCAAAAAGCTGATAAAAACATCACAATAGTTCACAAAGTGTTCGATTAATGTCATGTGAAGTGAAAATATGACTGTTTGTAAAAACAGACCATAACCTCTGGCCAAAATACCAGTTCATCAGTCCATAATAACACTTCCACCATTGGTCTTCCTAGTATAAATATATTGGGGTGCACTTTTTAGCGAGACACCAAATATGTACCAATAATTACATATTACTGCAGTTTCCATAAGAAATAAACACTAGGCAGTAAAACTCAGAGACCTTTTATTCCTTTTCACACAAATTTACAGTTTGATAGAACAGATCATGTCTGTTTAAAAGGAAGTTGAAATAACATGGTTGCATTAACATATGTGTTTTTATATCAGTTTTGCATTTATTTCCACTTCCTTTCAACACTGGCGCTATTAGCAGCCGCTGCTCCTCGGAAGGATTTAGATTTTAGACTATTTTAATTTATGCAATATTGTTTGTTGGGCAAGAATTATGCTGCTACATTGTGACTGTATGCGATATCGCACAAACTTGGTTGGACTAACAACGGTTTGGAAATCACCACTAGCTGGATTCCTCTTGGCTGTGGCTATGTTGATGATTGGCAAATTACTTCTGTGGCTTGTGGCCACGTGGATTATTCTCTCTTCAACTCTTCACCCGGTGTCATCTTTACATCAATACTCGGCAGCGGAACTGTTGCAGTTAAATGTCCATCACAGCCAACCTCCACCTGCGCTGTCTCTTCACCAGGAAATTGTTTATTTACCTTGACGTAAATATGTCCATCGTGGATCGCGCCGGAGCTTTCAGATCAACTCTACACGATCAATTCCATCCTTTTGCTCTTCAAATCCCCATGCTCAAAGGAAACTACTACTGCTGATCCCTGTCTGCTAGCAAAGCTCACTAAGGCAAATTCCGGTTTGAACGATCTTTCATTCGGACTGTGGAATATACGTTTACTGACCAACAAGGGGCCTTTTGTATATGACTTGCTGACGGATCGTAAGTTCAATTTCCTTTGCTTAACAGAGACCTGGCAACAAAGCAATTACTTTTTTTCCATCTAAATCATTCTATTCCTCCTGGTTATGTTTTTATTAGTAAACCACAAATTGTTGGATGGGGTGGGGGATTGCAATATTGCATAAGGCAAAATGGAAAGTTGTAACCATTCCGGAAATCGAACACACATCATTTGAATCGTCTGTAGTGCAAATTAATGGAGTTGTTCCTACCATTCTTGCTGTGGTGTACAGACCTCCAAATGCCAATCCTTCATTCCACCAGGAATTTTCTAAATTTTTTAACTTCTCTTTGCTCTCTGTCCCCTAATGTGGTGGTGGTTGTTGATTTCAATATTCATGTAGACAATTCAGAAAGCTCCTTCCTTTTTGGATAGTCTTGGACTGCAGCAATTTATCAAAGCGCCTACTCACTCAAAAAGTCATACTTTGGACTTGGTCTGCTGCTCTGGCGTCATCCCAGGTAATTTTACTATTACTGATTTATCATTGTCTGATCACATGTTGGTGTCTTTTAATGTTGTTCTATCTATATTCAAGCCCAATCTGAACCGTACAATGACTTTTCGCAATATTAAGAACATTGATGTGCTCTCAGAATGTTTGTCTACACTCCCATCTATCAACTACCCTTCGACTCTTGATGATTTAGTTCAGCACTACAAATCATCCTTCATGTCTGTGCTCCATTGAAAACCAGCAAGGTTTTGTTTGTCAACTTTGCTCCCTGGTTTACATGTGAACTTCGTCATCTCAAGGTCAAGGGTCATTGTTTGGAACGACTATGCACTAAGACTGGTCTTGCTGTTCATAAAGATTTGTATGCTGATCACTTGAAAGCTTACAAGACTGCACTTTCCACTGCAAGAATTAACTACTATGCTGGTCTTATAGGATCTGATGCGTGAAACACCAAATCACTCTTCTCTCTTATTAACAATATTTCAAAGCCTATTGAACTTTCAAAATCTCATACTCCTTATATTGAATTATGTGAAGATTTTTTTTTTTTTCTTTTATAAGAAAATTGAACTGATCCATCAGCAAATGGTTCCACCTAGCTCTGATCTTAATATCTCCTCTGGTCAAACGCTGGTTATACCTTTTCTACTGTAGCGCCCTCTTAGGCCTATCTCCTGGCACTAAAGGGTGCTCCTGGGTTCTTTAAGAAATCCTCATTAACTGTCTTGAATGCATATATTTAATTTGTTGTTTTATTTATCTCCTGTTTAACTGTACTGCTAATATACCTTTACATAAGTTTTGAATAATCAGTTAATTTGTTAACCACAACCCTGGTTCTTTACTTTTGTCCCTGAGTTATACCATGGTTTCACATGAAATATCCTTTACATATTAACTTGGCTAACTCAATGATATCTTAGCTAAATAAATACTCAAGACTTATCAAATGTAACTCAACAATAGAGTTTACTGAGTAAATAAAATATTAAATTCACCAAAAACAAACCAAATAAA
>JAUMHR010000079.1:9675222-9685875 GCA_032361145.1 Enteromius fasciolatus
AAATAAAATCGCAATCGCAATATTCGTTCAAAAAATCGCAATATGATTATTTTGTCCATATTGCACAGCCCTAATATTAAGCCTTAATTTGTTTTAATGTCACTATTTATGAAAACTTTGAATAACAATTCCACTTTAGCACAATTTAATATACCTCAGTATATCTTTAGTTGGATTTCAGCACTACTTACAAACATTTAAAAAGCATTAAGTACAAAATGAGTTGTTTCAGTTATATATACAGCTATTATATACAGTATATACCAGTTTAATAAAGCAAAAGTACAATAAGCACATTTTTTTAATATATTTTTAGCATACTTAATGTGAAATAAGTGCATTTCAAATACATTTGAGTATGTTTAGTATACTTTACACAAGGGATATTGTGCTGTTTATCTATTTTATTGATCTCTACAAAGCTTAAAGAAACAGTTCTCCATAATATGAAATGTTTGTCATCATTTGCTCACCCTCATGTTATTGCAAACCTGTATGAGTTTAAACACAAAAGAAGGTATTTAAAGGAATTTCGAAGAACCAAACAGTTGTTGACTTACATAACGTGGGCCATCAACAGTTTGATTACCAGCATTCTTCAAAATGTCTTCTTTTGTGTTCAACATAAAAAAAGAAACTCAAACAGGTTTGGAATGACATGCTGGTAAGTAAAATTGGACATCTCTTTAATATTTTATATTTGTATTGATTTACATTCAATACTTACAATATAAAACTACATATATGTGAACTTGCAAGTAATTATCTATATTTAAAACACTTGTCAACAAAAACACAACAGGGGACAATATCACTTATAGTATTAGAAGGTGTTTGGATAAATGAACCTAAAACAAATGAGCCTCACACTGAGCGAACAGCACCTTAATATATTCATATACGCATAAAAAACCTATTCCCTTGCTTTAATGCAAATTCAGTACCTAGCTGGCACAAATGCACACAGACAGAATCTTGTGTCACTACTGCTCCTGCTGATGAATATTCACTTGGTGGCTGCTAAATGTTTACACCTCATAATGGAAATTTCAATTACTGAGCAAACAGCGGAAGACAGCCTTATCCCAGTCAGAATAAAACTACAACGTCTGGCTTATGAATGTCAATTAAGTAAAATTAATTCTGCCGACACATGCGGAAGCGCATTTTAGAGAAACGTACCCTAACCCCACCGCAGTCTCATTTTTTCCCCCTCCCTTTAGCGCCACTTCCTGATCCACGTGTGCCTCCTATAGAGTTTCTTCTCCAGTGTGCCATAATTGTCTTTAAATTGCAAAGTTATTGCACACTTTGTACGTCGACTCGGTATACTATTTCCAAATGCTGTGTGAATTTAAAACGAGAGGCTTGTGGGTAACCCAAATTAAATTCCTTGTTTTTAATAACTTCAGAAATAAGATCCGTTCAAAGGTAACCTTCGTATAAGGACGTTCTGGAAGAAGTGCATGGAAATGTAGCGTTCATGCATACGCCATTAATGAGTGTCCGTTCTCAACGGACGTCTGTTAAAGTAAGAAAAGACTTTCCTGAAGTAGAAGGGAAGAAAAAGAAAAAAGAGAGAATTAGGCTTCGGGAGGAATTTGACTCAGGAGAGAGTGAGAGAGGCAAAGTTTCAAGGTCACAACCTTGTTTGACCCAGGATTTTGTTTAGCGCTGACCTCGTGGTAATGAGCGTTTCAGGATTAAAACCTCGTTACAGGACCACGGATGGCAGCGCAGATCCAAAACCGCAACAGTCAGAGTGTGTTTTGACATATCTAGTGTAATCCAACTAAAACAATCTAATTTCCCATCTTGGATCTGAAGGTCGGCCAGACTGACTCAGACGTGAACGCACACCACACTGTGCCGGCATACATGCTCGTTTGTAACGGCAGCCAAAATCCTCCCTCCTCTTACGAGGCTGTTCAATCCAAACCACAGCGATCGTACTGATGCATTTAGGGATGTTACATACCCTTGGTTGGAAACTGTGCTGATGAAGAGGCTGCCTTTTTTGATTTCCTACTTTCAGCTGTAGTCAAAGCAGTCCGAGCGTCTCAGAATCTGTGTTTGTGTTTCCTCTCTGTCCACATTCATTGTATGCAGAGAGTGTCAATTACCCATGAGGAGTGGGGTGATGCAGGCAGGACATAGCAATTTAAAGAGCACACTTGTACGGCACAGAACCAGCTGTATTGGAGTAATTGGATCTTTTGGCCCTTTCAAACTGACTGCTTCTTCTGTGGTAGAGGGTATGAGGTGCTTGACTATCTCTCGGAGTAATAGCCTCGCTCCTTTTAACCTGATCTGGGAAATAAAAGTTGCGACTGTTTCTCTGGAGTTACTTTTCCCACATGAAGTGTTTTCTTGTTATTCTTCTTGTATATCTATTTCCATATCCAGGACACACTTCTGAATCTAGTTACACTATACAAACACCCGTACCGCTGCTTTCGGGGTCTCCGAGGCACACTGACAAGTCAATCTGTTAGTCACTTGTGTTTACTTGTAAAAGCACTAAACTTTGGCCCTGAGGTAAAAGACGTTTGTTAGTTTTGACAAGCCACTTGTTAACCATAAAGTCAAATCAAAGTGGTTGGGAAACAAGAACTTTCAATACATGCCTCTCATGAAAGCTAAAACATTAGATTTTTTAATTTGGCTTATTTTAAGGCAAAGTCCTTATCATAAACGGCAGTCTCGCGTTCCAGCAATGCGGGACTGGTTGCCGTCCCCTCTCTCTCCGCTGAGAACCAGCCGAGTAATTGAGAATCGAGCGTAGAGACAGCCCTCATATCGACTTGAATCTGCGAGCTGGAAGAGAGACCCTGAGTTCAGTGTTAATATGGAGGAAATGTGTCCCTCACTCCCTCTCCGTGGCACCTTCCCCGTGGTATGTTTAACCACTGCCCTATAACAACCATTAATGACATGCTTACCTCAGAGCGAGTCAACCCACTCCCACTTTTATCGCACGAAAGGGGCCTAGTGCAGCAGAAAATCGTATAATTGTTCCGTCTTTCCTGAAGCGGCTGTGTGTGGGGGGGGCATTTTGTGTGCAGTGGTTGGGTGACATAAAAGTAGATATTAGTGACCTTCACGAGCCTCCTAATGCATAAGTTAATTCAAGTAGAAGCAAGCGTCTATCATGTTCTGCATTAGAATACATTAGGGATACATTATGCATGGATGTTTTTATATACTCTCAGTTCCTTTCTCTCTTTGCCTCTGTTGGCTGGATGTGGTGCTTCTGAAAGCATTAGAATGGCATTATATAACAGAAATCATTTTCTTTCTCAGCTTTGCTTGCGCAGTATTAACTTTGAAGTATTTTAATTATCCAGCCACTTGAGTCAAGGCTGACACTCTCACGTCCCCAGTTTCTTTTCATCCACCTCAAAACTATCGAATAACTTTGAGCGCTTATCAAGAGATGCCACTAAAAACGGCGCCACAAACACGTTCTTAAGTGCTGCATTGCAGTTCCTGTTCTTTAAAAGAAGCCTGAGATGGAAGAATGGAGGTTTCTCTTTAGCCAAGGGCGTAGGAATGATCTGAGAAGCACATTATAAACCTTATCAGCCTGGCTCATGAATATTGATGAGGCAATGTAACGTTCGCCCAGTGGTTTTAACTGGTTTGCTGTAAAGCAGGTGGGAGTTGAGTTTGTCTGATCGATTGCTGGTACTGTCGTTTGGCAGAGGTATCTGCTAGGCCATAAGCTGGCTCAATAATCAGTGTTTTGCAAAGCAGCACAGCACAGAGACGGGAAAGCCGAGAATAATTTAAAAAGATATTAAAAGAAAAGAAAAAAAAAAAAGTATGATTTTTAGAACTACATCTTTATTGCTATCTTTATAGTTATCGTGCTTGGTGTGAACGGGTCTTTACAATAGTCAATGTGGCTTTAAATATGGGGTAGGTTGACGCATGACTAAAGAAATGCTGCAGACATGTTGGGTTGGGGGTTAGACGGGTGAGTGGGAAGTCCTCTCTACCGATTCCTGTCGTTAGTTGGATATTTTTTATATTTACGGATCTCTCGGCTGGACCGCTAGGGTTTAATAGGGCTGGGCCTCCCGCAGACGGCTTTTCCAGAGCCCTATGAAAACACTGAGATCGGCGACAGAGCCCTCGTCGGACAGACACTAACGAGGGCTGACGTAACATTACTCAGTTTGACATTTTGACTCTGAGCCGGAAAAGAAAAAAGGCAAACGAAAGAGACGGATATGTATAAAAAAAAAAACTCAAGGAGAAGCTGAACCGGTGTGTGAGAGTGTGTAAATGAATATGCGAACGGAGACAGAAAGTGTGGGTGTTAGATCTGCCTCATTATTGCCCCTGGCTACCCCAAAGTGTGTGTGTGAAGGAGAATGTCCTGCTGTCCCTCCTGTCTGCCACTGCTTTACAAAACCAGGAAAATGGTCTGTGTGTGTGTGATGCAGCAGTTGAGATCCATTAATGGAAATTAAACACACACACACACATGACCCAAAAATGATGACAGCAATAATAATAATAATAATGATAATAATAAAAATAAATAAAGCTGAGAAAATGTTCAGCTCAACAAATTCAAAAATATTTAAAAATACTTTTAAATTAATAAATAAATAAAACATTGAGACAAAAAGTTCAATTAATAAAATAAAACTGTAAAAATTAAATAAATAAGTCTAATTGCATAAATAAATATTATATTCATATTATATTATGTCATATTATATTATCATTATGTTAAGTCCAAATGTAAAATCTAGGTCCTAAAACCAGCTGAAAACCAGTGATGTACATCTTCATTTGCTCATGGCTGTGCTGGGACCTGTTGATAGCACATATACAGTAGCTGAGTGCAAGCATTAGAAAGCGAAAGAGAGGGCAAAACTGAGAGAAATAAAGAGACAGAAACCAGAAAGGGAAAGAAAGAGGAGAATTCACTCCGTCAGTAGAGGCTCAGTGATTCAGAAAATAAAGTAGGTAGAAGATGATGGCTCGCTGTTTTGATGAATGTTGAGGGAACCGGCAGAATTGCCTTGACAAGGTTTTCTCTTTTGCTGTGTTGTGCTGTCTCTCCCTTTCTCGCTCGCTGTCTGTCCCTCGACCCCCAGCCCCGGCGTCCTCATGCTGCACAGTACCAAACAGAAATGTGCTTTCCCAACCACCGTTACCAAGAGCTTTGTCACTTTCAGTTAGAGCGGGGCCAGGGGGACGCTCCGATTTGGCGCTCCACACAGGAACCGCTCAAGCTGCTAAGTAACGCTTTCATTTCTCTCAGGGATGAAAGCCTGAGCTTTTCGGCAAACCGTGAGATGCTTTAGAAGTGAAAAGGCCACTGAAACTCACACTTACAGCTGAATCTGAAAGTATAAAGTACAGTTATGGGTCTAAGTCACATCTAGTTTGCTTAGTGTTTTCTTTAAACGTTGTAAATGTAAGCAACTGAAACATTTTCGTCTCACAACCTGTAATATTTTGCTGGAATATTTGAAAAGCTGAGAGCTTTTTCCTACTTTTCCCTCCTCACTTTCAGTTTTTCTGAAATACTAATGGCAAGAATTCCTTATGAGAGTCCCTTATGACACATCCCCTGCTTTAGAGGGGTGTTTTTGCTATTAGAATAGCTGGATCTCAGGATTTTGGGCTCTCCTGTAGGGCTGTAGAGAGAAGTGGAATCCAGTTTAAAAGCTGCTACTGTACCCAGGCAGAAAGGCTGATCATACTGGAGTCTGACTTTGGCAGAGATGACTGATAAAGAAGACTAATTAAAATTACTTATTGTGATGATGTGATTTGAATGTTTGAATGCTTGTCCTCATCTATGTCAAAAATAAAGTCTGTCCAGAACAAAAAACAAATTATCATACACACAAAAAAAACCCTGCAAACCTGTTTCTCCCTTAAAGTGAGTGTACAAGATAAATGAATAAATAAAAAGTTAATAAAACTCAAAATAAATTTAAATGTATGTAATAAATTGACCAAACGAAAGCAGAAAAAAAAATATAAAAAAAAAAAATATATATATATAGCAGAATTTTTTTTTTTTTTATCAGGTTCAGGTTTATCTCTGAAGGAGGTCTAAACTGATTCATAAAAATAAATGAATTAAAATAATGAAGTAACATTTCTATGTCAAATGTAATGGCAAAACCAAACCAAACAAACGTAGAAGACAACTTCAGGTTTATTCTTTCAGTATTGTGGTCACATGTCCCACCAGCCACGGGTTCATAGAAACAGCTCAGCTGTCCTGTGCTGTGAGCCTGGCGTAAGTTTGGAATGGCATTCAGTCAAGTAGCAGATGCTGAAATGCTGGTAAAGACCCTCTCCAGACTTCCTCACATAAATTAGAGTCCGGCAGTGACAGGCTATTATCAGCCATCACTGCTCTCAAGCACCTTCTGACCCCACACACAGAGTCACCTGACCTGCATCAGAACCATTCATTTACTGACATATAATCACACGCTATTACTAACCCAAGATTGCCACTCTCCATACACTGTGAGGTCCACATGTCACAGATCAGGCTTTACATAATCAGCAAAGCAATTTTAGTCAAGAGTTAAATATTTAAAAAATTAACATCACATTTAAAATATCCTAGTATATAGTTATAGTTTAGTTTGACACTTGCACACATATTTCTATCTGTCCTGATGATCGTATGTACAAAGAATCACATGATCAAACCTAGTAACCCTAAGTAAAAATAATGTCCCAAAACTTTCTTCAGATTTTTATTTATACCTCAAAACTCTTTGGGGCCTCACTATATATAAAATAGGATTTGTAGCAATTTAAAAGTTTCTCACTTGTTTGTTGGTCATTGTAGTGTATTACCATTATTTCATATTTCCTGTAATACAGACACCCAGACATCTGGTCAACAAGACTTACAGTAATAAGAAAGTGAAAAAGATTTGGAAAATATACAAACACAACGAGAAACCATTATCAACACAGAGACGTTACAAAACAAGCACCGGCAGAATTATGTTCTCATTTCCTAAGATGAGTAATGGTTAAGGGAGAGAATGAGAGACATCCGTGTGCATCCCAGAGTCTCCGCTGTGGGTGAAGAGAGAAGAAATAGAAATGGTGTGATTATGACTTGACTCCCATGTGCTAGAAAAGACAGCACTCTGGATTTTAACAGGCTGCCCAGCATCCCCTCCACTCAAGCGTGATGGCCTCAGCCATAAGCACCTCATCATCTCCGCAATACACACATCATCGCTCCGCGTTCAATTCCCAACTCCACCGCAGCTTCCGTAGGAGAAACCCTCAGACCGCTTCTGACATTACACTCCCCACCTGCTGCCATGAGCCGCCCATGTGACCTGCCAGCGAATCACCAATCAAAATCAAAGCTTGAGGTTGCATAAAACATCTTTGATCTGGATTTTTCCGGAAATAACATGGTTGAAAATATGGAATTGAGTTTGGGAAGCTTTTTTTTTTTTTGGTTGTTTTTGTTGGACTTTACTGGAAGTGTGCACATGCTCAGACTGGCCTCTGCTTTCAGTGTGTGCAGTCACACACACACACACACACACAATGACTATCTAATGGCTAAATGGGGACATTTCATGCCTTTTGTTAACTTCTAACTCTAATTAGTGATATTTCAGTCTCATTGATATTAGTGTCTTATATATAATTTCTTTTTTGTTAGGTATTTTTTTAAAAAAAAGTATGTCTCCATAGTTTTTATTTAATTATTTGTTTAAGTTTTAGTTAAATTGACCTTTAACAAGCTGAAATAGGTTAGTTTACATTTTTATATACCATTATTGCTAACTATTTCTACATCTTTAAAGAAGGTCATGTCAGGTTAAACTTACAAAATATGGTTAAGTAGGTGCGCACACACAGACTCTCACACACACTACGGTAATTACAGACTTTTCAGGAAGCAGTGGCGCGGGGTTAAAGGTTGTGATGTAATCATAAAAATATGCCACAGACCCCTCTCTCACTGGGCGTTTCGTACAACGATCCCGACCGCATGGCCCATAGGAGCGAACAGACGACCCCAGAAGCGACGCAATCCAAATGAGGGATGAACGTCCTGGGACAGAGGCCAATTTCAGCCCACTCTTCCAGTTTATCTGCTGCCAGCCTGACCTTTGGCCATACAAGAATCTACACGACTACGAGACATTCTCTGAGTGTTAACACGCGCTGTGCTTTTTTATCGTTTGTCTTAATAAATCGGAGGCTGCGTGACGATTCGCATTTGAAGGGCTCACTAAACAGGCAGAAGGACCTCAACCTTCTCATCTCAGTGAAATGTCAAAGTAATGCCTCAGGCCCGTGCAACACATTCACACTCACACGCCGTGCCGATTGCATATCTGAGCCACGGTGGGACCGAAAAGCTAAGATTATTCACCAAACAAGCTGTGCTTTAAACTGATGGGTTTTTCAGGGTCGGAGGCACATAGCAAAAGCTATTATTTTAGATTTTGCATGCATTCAAGGCCACTTATCTTACTTAGCCATAAGTTCAGTTCCTCTGACTATTTCTTAAAGAAACAGTTCACCCATAAATGAAAATCCTATCATTTATTCAACCTTGTGTCATTGCAAACCTGCTTGACCTTTGAGAAGCAGGCTTTTATGGTGCTACTTTACATTCAGTCTAATTCTACGCGAACAAGCAACCATAAAATTCTTAAAAGATTCTCCTTTTGTGTTTCACAGAAAAAAGCCAGCTTTGGAATAACAAAAGTGAATGATTTTTGGTGAATTCAGCCTTTTTCTCCACTGAATAAATCATACATTTTGCACCTGAACGATGGCGTTTACAATCTCAAACTAAAACTGCACAAGCACTTTGGAAAATGATGCTATCCTAAATAGCAATTTATTATCCCAAAGCGTCTGTCATCAGCAATACGATTGTATTAATCAGACCTCGTATGCTCTTTAATCACAGGTTTGGACGCCGTCCACATGGGTGGAACCAGATCCACCACTTTTTGTATTTTCAACTGGTTACATGCATGGCTCTGATTAAAGCTTGTGTGAGCGCCAAGGGTTAGTCACTCACCGAGAGCTGGCTAAACCAAAAATCACAGCCATTGATCTTTCTTAAAAAAACACGCCGGATGACAGAATGAGTCACATGAGGAAAGTCAACATCATACACACACACACATAAATATGATAAGATAAGATTCTGAATTCTGAATTTATTTATTAAAAAAAAAAAATAATATATATATATATATGATAGTATTCATATATTACAGCTTTATTTTATATAGACATACAGAACAAATGTATGTCATCTAAAGATTCATTTTACATTTTTAAAATCCGTTTGGCTCAAAAATCTCCTCTTCACTTCGTCTGATCTTCCGATTCTGATGGATGCTCTTTCTTTTTTGCATGCCTGCTTTCTAAGACGGTGAGTGATGAGGAGAAAGAGAAGAAAGGCGAAGAGAGAGAGAGATAGGCTTGTATGTGATGTTTTATTTGGCCTGAACGCTGCAATCAGAGGCAGAGAGAGGGACACATCTGCAAAAGCCTGGACATGCTCCGCTCCAGCCAAATTGGCATCAAAGCGAGTGAGAGAGGTAGAGAAAATGAGAGAGAGACAGATGAGAGATTGAAGGGTAAGAGAGAACTGCTCGTTCAACAAACACTCCAATTGCGCTTGTAGCCAGAGAAAATATGAAATGAAAAACAGAGGAGGCTGCCTGGGCCTAAAAACCAAACAAAGAAAATACTTTTTCCTTCTACAAAGAGGCCAAATTTATTTTCCAACCTACAGTGAGGACCCCGCACTTGCCCCTCTCTCTCTCTTTTTAATGACCTCTTGTTATCCTGCTAGTGATGGAGAGAACATTTGCTTGGGTTGTTGTCACCAGTACTCCACACAGATATACGGTGGCACTCGTTCAGGTTTTGTGTTTAACATATCTGCACACTTACATGCCATATAAGCACTCATTCAGCTGAAAACACCTGGCAACAAACAGATACATACCAAACAATGTGTACGCACACTCTGTGTGTGTGTGTGTGTGCTCAGCTGGATTCATAAAAACCTTGTTAATATTAGTTCTGGTTATTTTAAGTAACACTTTAACCATTTAAACAGAGGGTTACAGCTTCAATAAACTTTGCCTGTTGTTTTTGTTTTTTTCTGTGTGTGTCACAGGAACATATTAAGACATATTAATATATAAGTCCCAAACAAGCTTCTATTTTACTTCTGTTTTAATAGGTTTCTAATAATGATGATGATAATGATCAATAATAATAATACTTTTGTTACAGTTACATATAAGCTATATTAACATTTAGTTAAAAAACATGTAATAATTTAGGGAAAAATATTATCTTAATGAATAATAATAATAATAATAATAATAGTGTTATTATTTTTTATTAGTAGTAGTATCAATATTCTATTTTTTTATTAAATGTTTCTAATAATGATTAGAATTAATAGTATTGATAATAATACTTAAAAAGTGAATCTTATTGTAATTAACAATAATTTGCTGTTGTGTTGTTGTTTTAATATTTTTTTAATGAAACATGAATTTGATTGTAAAATAGGATCTTGCTATATTAGTAAACAAAGATGTGAATAAAAAAATACAATAATAATTATATTATTACAATTAT
>JAUMHR010000079.1:9685975-9703330 GCA_032361145.1 Enteromius fasciolatus
AATTATTATTATAATTATTAAAAGAGGAATGTGGAAAATAATTTGTCATTTTTACACATATACTGTAGCATTGGCCTCTCTGGATCTCAAATGAATATTCAAAAATATCATACAAAAACACACATATCGTACAACTCCTCATGTATCAACAAATCCATCTGGATCCACAGGAAAAGGCCATACCCATCCTCCCGTGTGGTAAGTGTTCATACAGTAATTCACTCTTCAATTGTATGAGAGCGATCAAAGAGAGAACTGCTGTTATTGGCCGTGTTTTGTGATTGACCGTGTCGCGTCACGCCCCACTTTTAAGTTCGGTGTGAGCAGACAAATTGCTTGTGAGCAGAATCCTTGTTATTAGAGTCAGACAAAACGGATGACACGACATTATGACTGGCTTGTTTAGAGATGCGTCTGGTTTTGTTCATCTGCGCTGCGGTGAACAGACGTTGATGGAGGTCTTCTTAACTAACATTAAACTAATTCCAGACACGCTCGCACACCAGCACCAGCTGTTCGTCTGCCGCTGCGGCGAACGTTGCGCAAGACTTCTGAGTCATGTGGATGCGGATCGTGTTTGTTTGCATGTATCTGTCACTGCAGGTGAACAGCCCTATCATTTTTATGTCTCATCTGGACTTGACGTCTTCTTTACAGACGCACAGAACCCAGCGTGAAGGAATCCCTTCTGCGTATGAAAAGCCGCCACATCTTTCGTTTCTAGCGTGTTTAGACAAAGCCCTTGTCGGTGCTTACATTTGTATTGCCTCTTGAAATGTATTCCAAGCGGTCTTGCTTCTGTTGGCCTACTATATTACTGTGCGGCGACGGTCCATCGGATTACAAATAATGAGGCCCAAAAAGCCCCACTGCTCTGTTCTGTTAGCGAACAGAAACTTGTGTTGATTGTGATTAATGCCAAGTCGAAATAGAAGCAGAAACAAACAGATTTGTTAATGAGCCTTTCCTATTAGAAAAAATATGACTATGTGAGTTTTTAGTGGTTGGTCAGTAGATCTGTTTTGATCACACCTGTAATGATGATTTGTTATCAATTACCAGGATGTTTACATTAGTCTCAATGAGATGATTCATGGCCCAATTAACTCTGCCTCTGGGAAACAGACGTTGGAGGGAACCGTACTATGCAGCGGGGGCTGAAAGTTCAAGCTGATTTCAGTGCTTTTATTCTTCTCTTTGGTTTTGTTCTCTCTGGCCTGAGAATAGGGTGATCAGAGTGAGAAAGAGCTGATTATTCTCTCTGTCTGAAGAGAAGAGGATTCTAGTATCCATCTGGCTCACTTTAGTGTGAGAACCTGAGCGCTGCTGATGGATCCTCTACAAGCTAAAACAAAGCTCTCTCTTACTCAGCCGTGGTTTACCAAACCTCTCCTCTTACACCCTTTCCCACTAAATGAGTCAAATCGAAAAAGCATTTTCCTTTTGAACCCAAAGGAAACCTTGAAAATATAATGGAGGCCAAAAGTTGAAAAGAAGACAAATTTAAAAATAAAATAAATAAATCACAGGCAATCTTAAAAATAATTAAATAAAATGTATTTAATGTAATAAACTTGACAGACACAAGTATAAGTCAATGAAAATTATGTTGTAATTTAATTTAATTTAATAAATCTATTACACAAATAAAGTTTAAGAGAAATTTTTTGTGTATATATAAACTAGTCAGCATTTGAAGTGAAACAAAAACAGTTTATTTCAGTCAGTTTCAATAACTCAATAAGGTTCAATGATGTAATACTTTAATTTAGTTTAGTTTAGTTTTATTTTTAATTGCAAGGATATACAAAAAACAAAAACCTACTAAAAACTTGAAGAAAACAAACTTTACCTTAAATTAAAATTAAAATGTAAAATATAAAATAAGAATATATAATAAAAAAACATAAAAGTCACAGGCAATCTTAAAAAATAAATAAAAAAAATTAAATACAATGTGTTATTTAATAAACATGACAAATACAGTGTATACACAAGTCTAAGACAGTTATTTTAATTTAATTTAATAACTCTATTACACAAATAAAGTTTAAGAGAAATATTTTGTGAATATATAAACTAGTCAACTAGTCAAAGTTGTCCTAAAACCTGAAATCAAAATGCCTTCTTGCTAATTAAAATGCTTAACATTTATGTTTAATATAATAATATATTTCGGTAATGTATGTGATCGTATTTGATGTAAAATGAAATTAAATGGAATGGGAAAAAGTTTCAATAGTTCAATAAGGTTCAATAATTTAATAATAATAAGATTGCAAGGACATACAAAAAAACAAAAACCTACTAAAAATTAGAAGAAAAACCTTTCACTAAAATTAAAATTAAGATGTAAGAAAAAATCTCTCTCTTTCTCTCTCTCTCTCTCTCTCTCTCTATAATATATATATATATATATATTATATGAATAAAATTATGCCTAAAATAGTGTGCCATAAAACAGTGTAGAGAGGTTTATATATTTAGTTTTTCTATTTAAATCATAATTCTTCTTTTCATGATTGTCCAAATTCCCAAATGTTGTTTACCGTTTAAATTCAATCCTGAATGCTATCTTTCCCATGTATTCTCAGATCTTTTGGACTCCATTATATAAACTTAGATCTCTTTCCCCCCTCTCCCTTTCATGTCTCTCTTTATACTCAGCTTTCTAGGCCAAAACGTTTTACTAGGAAACTCAAACATGGCTTTCAGATGACAGACGGCGAAGCATATTCCCCTGTCTCTTCCCAGTGTCCCTTCATATCTCCATATCTCGCTCTGTACATTGCAGATTCAGTCGACTTAATCGCTCCAATTGAAAGTGCCTGTGAGCAGTCCAAGCTCCCAGCGCACAGCGCAGAGATAAAAGAGAGGGCCAGTTGACTCTCATCCCCCAGGATAGCTGGCCCCTAATCCTATTTTCTGTACTTTTATGAAATGAGAATAACAATATTCTGATGGATAAAGTGGTGGCAACGTTCATCTCGCCCGCTGGAAGGGGTCTCTTTTAAGCTGGGTGGCTTGAACTCTGACTTGTGTGTGGTAGAAAGCTATTCCAGAGGTAAACATACCAGCTATCATTGATCTAAAGGACTATGCATTATACAGTTTGTCTTTGTTATAATTTCTGGATACACAACATTTTGATGTGACGTTACTAGTTTGCATGCGAAAGCCTTATCTTCTCTCTCATCTTCAACTCGCAAAACGTTTTTTTCCACAGATTTTCAGCTTCTGCAGACAGTCGCCATACCAGTTTCAGTAATGCAGTGGAGCGCATCTGACGTTTTTAATAGGTCTAGAACGTGAAAGCCTTTAGTGTCAAATTTCACTGGCATCATTATTCCATAATAACTCAGCGTCATATTAGTCAGAGTCAGCGAAGACAATAAAAGTGAGCTTTTAAAGCTCATCGCTCCTAATGGACTAGACACGGACTCCACGTTTTGAGTACATTTATGTTATTCATTATTCTTAGCAGCAGTTTTTATGAGAAACACAGCTTCTTATTAAACTGTCTGACTTCATAAAACCCTGCAATGATGTATGATCAACTGCAATATAATCTATTTAGACCTAAATTCAAGATTTATGCATTTGAATTGCATATAATATTTCAATTCTAAACACATTTTTTAACAAACTAGTAAACGCAGAGTAGTTTTCTCTAATAATACTAACCAGATATATCTATTATTTCAGTCTCACATTCATACTTTTTTTTTTAACTGAATAAATGTAATTGTTCACAATTAGAATGAATGCATTTTGACAATATGATTATTTAAAATCAAATCGCATCATTTTAAGAATAAATGATTTTTTGGGCCAGTATCATTAATGTATGACTTACAAATATGTCTCACATTAAGTTATAATATAGGTAATTCATATAGAAATAAATGTTACATTTAGGCCTACTTTATTTATTTAGGCTATTTTGATGGGGACTACTGAACTATTTAGTTGAAATATTGGTACAAGTGAAAAGTGCAGCTCAGGTCGGCTTAGAGCTACTTCACAAACAGTCCTATAAATATGGTGGTCTCTAGATAACATACCTTGTGTCATTAAGTAATTATTGAGGGTGCTTGCTGAAATTGCTCCATTAAATGGATAATGTTTTCTAATTTAGGATCAAAGCGAGACTCCCCTGCCGACTGGCGGAGGACATTATTGCAGGTTTTTATGAACGTCAAAGCCATAGACAAGTCAAACAAAATGCCGTTCAGCATGTAAGACGAATCATTACCCTTCCCGCTCTCTTTGTCTCCGTCTGTACATCTATAAGTTTGAGAGGACAGAAAGTGGAAAGTATTGAGATGTAAGTGAGGGGGGGGGGATAGAGAGGTCTCACAGATCCTTTGAAGCCTGATTAAAATCTGGAGAACAGCCAGATTCAAAACCTCCAGCTTAAAATAAAAATTCTGCATTCCCCCCTAGAAAAGATGGACAATACATAAAAATTCAGAAGCACGGAAAGATGCACACATAACGAAGATGTCTGAATTTCCGGTCAAATGAACTCCGTCCATATGGAACTAATCAGCATCCGATGCCGTGAATCACTCTTAATGGGGCTGTCTCTAAAAGTGGTCCGCCTAACACAAGCATCATTAATCAAAGTACACATCTTTAAAAAAAGAAGCTGCTCTAGTCTGGTCTTTGTTTATTGGCTTGAATTACTGTAATCCCTCACTATTGAACCACACCAATAGCCTTTCAAATCTAAAGTCCCTCCTCCTGCCTCAGACTGGGCCAATCCAAACACAAAGGCCACCAGCGCTGTTGCTCTTGTGGCTTTTAAACATACACCGGGTCCTCGTAACACTGAACACGGAGTAAGAGAAAAACAGATCAGGCCACTCTAGCGGGTAACAACTTAACAGGTGTTACTATGTTCTCTGTGAGGGCTGAATAGCTTTCCTGTAATTGGTGATTTTTCGTGAGCCTGGTTATAAGTGTGGAGCAGTACTCGCTTAATAAATTGTGACCAAGTCCGCCCCCAACTTTTCCAAGCACAATGATGTTTAGAATGAAGCTCTGGCCTTTCTTTGTGCTTTCGCCTTGTTTTCTTAAGAGAACTAAATCCACTTTGTCAGCAGTTAATTGGAGGATGCTGCTTTTCTATTATGCAAATAGGAAAAGTTTTCACTTCATTTAAACAGAGCCACCTTTTCGTTTAGTTAGGGGGAAAAGCCCTTCAATGCCCCGCCGCTGTTCCCACACCTGCCTAAAGAGACATTTCTATCAGTGAAATTCAGACTGGGTGGTCAGGTTCATAAAAACACGGAATTAGAGATGTTAATATGTTGTATTCAAGCTTGTTTGTTGAGACACTTGCCAGATTATAGGCCTGTTTTGTTTTTTAATCATTGTATAAATTATGATATATAATACATTTAAATAATAATTATTTTTTTGAACTTGTTCATATATCTTGTTCACATCTGTCATGAAAGGGCTTAACCTGTTTACAGTCTGTGATGTTTCTGAAAGAGGGAACACACCTGTCTAGACCACACGGAATACCCCGTCTTTTCTTTTCTACAGATAGAGAGGAAAGGTCAGCAAAAACAGACAAAGCGACACAAAGGCGGCGGTTTGTGTTTTGTTTTGTTTTAACAGCATGTGAAAGTGGGCGCCAGCTCTTCACTAAAGCAGGGAGAAAATGCTCTACATTTTCACAATTTCATTTTTTTCCCCCCTCTGTACTGTCAGGGAAGAAAAATCGCATTCCTCTTAGCAAAGGAAAGTATAAAAGGAACGAGTTCTATAAATAAACCAGAAGGAAACGTAAGTAAGCAACAAAAGAGCAAACAACTGAGCATTTCCCTTGAGTCTGAAATTGTTCTTTTGCACAAATCTGCACAGGCACATTCCACGTGGTTGTTAGTACAATATGGTTATGCCAAATTCCCTTGTTTGGTAGACCGTTTACAAATTCAAACATGAGGATAAATATTTAACTAAAACATCTTAGTTTTGTAACCAGGGTTCAGCTATAAAATAAGATTTTATTTCTGTTTAAGTTCAGATTTGCACTTGCCCTGACAATATTGTCTCACAAAAAAAGACAGCAAGATTCATGTAGATTCATTTATTTACATTATTTTTGGTAAATCTTTTTCATTTTAAAGTTTCATTAATATTTTTGCTCATTTTTGGTAAAAAAAAAAAGCAAAAAAAAACACCAACTTTATTTAAAAGTTATTTTTAACTTTTCTATATCAAAACAAACTAATTAATTCATTCATTTATAGATTCAGTTCAGTTTAGCCGTGACAATATTTTGAATGGTTATACTAAAAAACTAACTAACTAATTGTTTTAATAAATACTTTTAGTTACAAGTTTTGTATATAAATAAATTATATATATATATATATATATATATTATTTTATTTAATAACATATTCTGCTTATGCTTTCTAAAGATGTTTAATTAAAAGGTTTTAAATATTTAATATGTCAAGCAAGAAAAAAATTAATTTATTTTGCTTGTTTTTTGTGATACATTTTATATATATATATATATATATATATACATACACAGTTCACACACATACACACACTCCTTTGGGGTGTATGTGACAATTTCCTCAACCGGCCCGAAACACTATCACGCTGGCTCCGGGCTATCAGACCTTCCTTATTGCCGAGCCGTGATAACTAATCCAAAAGGACACAAATGGACAGAAAAAGATAAAGAAAAGCCTCCTGGCCCATACAATAAGTGACAGAGATGATTTTAATTGTAGCAAAACAAAGCATGTCCTAAACAAGAAGCGGCAAACCTTTCCTGTCTACTGCAATGACAGAACACCTGCTGCTGGATAAGACAGAAATAAGTTTTCAAAGCTGATGGTCACTATCTGCTATCCCAGCATCCTCTCTGCCTCCTGTTACCCTTTTTTAACGGTGTCCAGTCCAGCTGTGTTCCCCATCTGTCTGCCGAATAGATTCCTCTCACTCAGTCTGTGGATGCTGTAATCTTTTTATTGTTGTTTTATACTATAAACATTAAAAGCCAGGGGAGCAGATGGCCCTCATATCGTCCTGCAGCTTTGATGAAAAGGCACCAGAGCAATATGGCTGAGAGGCAGAATGTGTGTGTCTGTGTGTGTTACCGTCACATATAGCTTACAGAAAACCAGCAGGTGTGAGAGATGAAAAAAACAAGTCACGCTTAGGAAAGAGCTAAAAGTTGTCAAAAAAGTTGACGATTCGGGGCAGGTGCCAATCGGGGAACAAATGATTCTTTTTTTTTCTTTTTTTAGTGAACGTTTAAATTCTTCACTTATTCCCATGCCAAAAGTAGCTAGACTAAAACTCATTAGAATTTCTTTGGCTAATGGAGAGAATAGGAGGAGGTGCGAACAGGAAGGGATGAAGACATAATTAGTTTCCTTCTCCACAGGAGACGGTGCGTTGATGAGACAATGAACAACAGAATAATGAGAAAGAGGAGAACTTTTCCATCATCTTCTGGCCTTTAATCAAGTAAAAAAGAGCCAGTCCCTAAAAAATGGGATGCTATGATGTTTCATAATATTACAATAAGTCTGATTTAAATCAATAAGAAAACTGTCCCAAATGCTATTTTCATACTGTACAATATAATGTACCACACGTGATTTAAATGTTTTGTTTTTTTTAATCTACACAAAATGGTATATTATCCAATTATCAGTTTATTAATACAAATCAGATTTTTAATATAGGTGTACATCTAAAATAAGGAAATAATAATAATTTATATTAACTATAAAATATTAACTTGAGGTGAATTTATATTATTGTGTGATAAAAAAGAAAAACTAGCACCGCAACAATGCTTTTTCAGCCACATGCTATAATTTACCATTCAGAGAAATTCCAGTCGAACATTTAATATAAGGATCCTTATACGTATGATTCCTTGAGTGTTCGACAAGGTTGTCCTAAAGATGTGCGTTTGTCACACAGGCAAAGAAACAGGTTAATATGTTATAAGAAGCTGATAAAAGCACAAATATCAGAGCATGTCCAAACATCTCAAGGGCCCCAAAATCCCCTCAGACCCCAGAGGGTTAAAGGATTTGTTGCTCTACAGCTGTATTTCACATCCAAGCACAAACACACTTTAAATGCACACGCATGCAGTTTCTCTCTCACAGTCACACATTTGAAGTGTGAGCTGTTAAGGCGATGAGTCTGTTCTTGAGTGTGGTAGGTTGCGGCAGCTGGTCTCGGGCACCGCTGACACATATCTCAATTCAGTCGCGCACTACCACAGTACCTCCCCTATGATTCAACCCTTCTGCAGCAGGAAATGAAACACTCTAACCCCAGAACAGCCGAACACAGGGACACATGTTGCGTGTAAACAGAAGGACAGAGTGGCACAGGTGCGTTTGTTTGCATTTGCAATTGTGTAAATTCTTTCCAAAATGTTTGGCTAAATAATGTGTCAGGTTGAAGCTGTATTCTAGCACTTAAAACACATGTTGATTGTGTCCAAAAGTCCAAAAGCATAATGAACAAATTCAAAAAAGTAGAAATTAAGTCACAAATGTGTATGTATAAGTGCTGTCAAACAATTAATCAAATCCAAAAGTTTAAATTATATGAGTATGCTGTATATCTTCATTATGTATACGTATATATGTATACAAACACATGCATGTATTTATTTAAGAAAAAAAATTATAATAATATACAATATTATATATATATATATATATATATACAGGTTTAATATACAAAATAAGAATATAAATATATAAATGTATATACATGTACATGTAAATATTATTCAAATATGAACTGTATGCGTGTGTATTTATATATACATAAGAAATATTATATTATGTAAAGAAAATCTTTATTTTGGTTGTGATTTATTGCGAATAATCGTTTGACAGCACTAACACACACATATACATTTATATATATATATATATATATATACACGCACACGTATTTTTTCTTCACGCAAGAAAAAGGCCTGTGCTAATAACCTATACAGAAGTGCCTGACTGCTTCTGGGTTTCAAATATCCTCATAACCTCTTTATATCAGACTCATTGTGAGCTGAAACAGTTTTCTCAAAGCCTCTATGAATTATCCAGTCAGAATGTTCAATTAACGCCTGTCAGTTAGAAACGGCCGTTAATAATCACCCGCCACGAAGGCCCCCAGCATTATGTGACGCTTCCATTTTGGTTCCAATTTATATTTCTCTGCTGACGGCACTTCTGAGGACATTCAGGTGAAAAGTCTCAGAGAGTTCATAAGGTGATGACAATTACAAGGAGACTAAAGCCTCCAACTTTTATGCATGGTAGGCACCTGGAACTTGAAAAGGATTGATGCTAATTTGGAAAGTGTCTGATACTCGTTTGCTCAGATAGAGACAACGCATTTGATGGCAAAAGAAAAAAGGTGTGGGGTGGGGGGGGTGTGCTTTGTCTGAAAACTTTGTTGCTTGCCTCACAGGAATCTAAATAATTGAGCGAGTTGGTATCCGCTCGTCTGACAGAGAGTAAAGATGACTTTGAGCATGAGGGGGGTGGTGGAGAGGAAGTTTGAATAAGAGACCCAAATACATACAAGGTAGGCTTTTCATACCTGCCTCAGTCCCTCACCGCGAAAAAAAAGATGAAATATTCGTAATATAAAAAAAAAAAGATATTCTCTATGCATACGAAACAAGTAGGAATTAGGAGCCGCAAAATATGTATTCACTTTGCTTTTTTAGCATTTTATCTTGTCGCTTATTTGATCTATTTCATAAAACATAATAATAATATCAATTTAACTAGTATTTACGGTTAGAAGTACAGTTCATCTGGCAAATCTTTAAACAGCTGATCCAGATGCTAGACTGTCCTGCTCACATTCAATCCAACAAGTCCCTTCAAGGTGGTTGGCAAACTTCCCCTCCATCCCCTCGCTCATGCTGAGAGACAAGTGTAGATCTCTCTTTCGTTTTCTCTGTGTCTGTCTCTCTTACATCCATGACAGTGGCCAGTTCAGAAGGACACACTGGAGCAGTGGCTGCTGGGAGTCTGCAGTCAGTCAAGCAGAGAAGATTCTGGGGGATTTGGGGGGCTTCGTTTGCCAGCAATAAAAGGCTTGCAACAGGATCCTCACTGAGATTAATGACCTAGATAGGCCACCGCAATGCCATTTAAATGGGAAAGTAATTAAAGTGCACCTTCCATGAAAATTATTCATTGCTGACGGATTGGGTGACGGACGAATCGCGAGGCATTCCGCACAATGCCACAGGTTAAGTGCCCAGAGTAAGACCGCTGAGGCCACTGTGAGCCAGACCACCGGCGATTTAACCACAGCTGTTGAATTGTAGCGACCGGTCCAGCTCTTATCAAATTACCACAGATGGAATTACCAAAAGAGGGAAGACAGAAAGAGAGAGAGTGGCTAGGGAGTAAGAGAGAAAGGCCTCTCAGGTAACATAAAGCGGCATACAAATGCTACAAAAGAGGCTTGAGGGATCCGCTTAACTAGAAAATTACACCACCTAGCACTGGCCGACTGGGAATCCCGGGAATCAATCAATCCATTCTGTTTAACATCCCTGCCACAGATTAGGATTTTGCCGAGATCAATCAATGGACTTATTGTTCCCCAAAGTGTGATTCTTCTCAGGGGTATTGAACGGGATCCATTTTGCAGTGATAACGTGTCGAAAAAGTGGCCGTATTAATTACGAGAGAAATGCCGGGAGGATCGTCTTTCAGTCTGGGGCATGAGAATGCGTTTTCGCACTTTATAATGCACTTGGCATGGCACGTTTGGAGCTTGCAGAAGAAAACAAGTTCATTTGGGTTCGGCTTCGTTTGGTGTTTATTAGGAATGATTCATCTGTGGACACCACTTACTTGAGATTGCAGCAAATAGTAAACGACTATAATCCAGCCAATTCCTTATCTAACAATCACCTAACATTTTCTATTTCGAGAAGCAGCATGTCACATTAGGAACGGAAAGACCACAGTTGCTTTTTTTCTTACGTGGCGCGACAACACAGTTCCTGCTAATGCGACCAGACTGCCCTGAACAAGAGAGAACATTTTCTGTTATTTACTTCAGTCGTGCAGCTCGAAACACAAAGGTCCTTCAGATCAAAGTACAACGCGAGCTACAGAGCGTTTCTCCTCGAGAGATGAGAGGAAATAACCTGACAGGAATCTAGTAGCATTGGAAAAAAAACAGGCTACGTATGGAATCCATGTGCCTCGATGAATAAAATTTCTTATTTAAAGCCATTTCCCCTCTAAGGCAGAAGATAAGAGCAGCGTAGCGGAGTACAGGGTTAATGTGCTTCTCTATCAAACACTTTAACAACTTTGCAACACTTTGCAACATCCTAGACAGAGTGGGCCACAGTCAGAGGGAGCTATCAGCGGGCAACATGCACTTTGTGCTCTTCTGACATGTAACCTAAGCATTAAAAATCCATTTCCACAGCTTCTTGCCTTCCCTCGCTTTGATTCTGTTTACCGCGCATGCTGTTTGCATCTAAAACGCGAGTCTCACATCTGGCTGCTGAATTCTGCGGCATGGAAAGGACTGTTCGCTGCCTGATTCCACACTGTTTTCCTCAGAAGGACTCTCCTGAATAAATATTAATGGTTATTCTTTGAGCTATTTCCGCTCAAGAGCATCGGGAAGAACAATGGGTGTTGTTTAGACAGACACACAGTGAGTTAAAGCCGAGTGAAGGAAAGAGAGGGAGAGAGACGCAATCCGAGGGCATCTCCACAGAGATGTCAAGTGACAATAGAATGCTGATTGAAATGCTCTTCACCAAACTTCCCATGCAGTCCTCTAGAAGAGGGCGGGGGGGATTGCCATTAATGAGAGAGAGAGAGAGCGAGAGAGAGAGAGAGAATTCACTTTCGTCTGCAGGGGGGTGACAAAGAGTGTCAATGGACGAAAAAAAGAGCATAAAAAAAGAAATGATGATGATGATGAACCTGCCGATACAGAAGCAGTCGCTATTTAAAACCATTTCATGGAGAGCAGGGAAGTAATTAGGCTTTGCAGGAACAATGAGCACTCTGAGTAGCCCCTCTCTCATACGGACACATCCCTTCTTCTTCTCTCTTTTTGTCGCTTATTGTGTCACTCAGTAGTGGAAGGATAATTGAAGAGAGGATTCCTGAATTCCTCATCAGATGCATAGCCATCTGGATTTGGGCTACGCACCTTTGCTTTCTGCTGTCCTCACTGTTTCTACTCCTACGCTTGGTGCCTGAAGCACCAACTTATTCTCATGCAGATGGAGACAAGAGAGAAGAGGCCCCCCCCCCCACCTCCTCTTTTATTCATCCCTAGTTCTTTGAGGTTTTTCTGGTGTTAAAGGTATAGCTCAATATAGCATTCAAAAGTTCAGGGTCAGTTATTTTAAGTCTCTATGCTCAACAAGGGTGTATTTATTTGATCAGTTGACAGTAAAAACAGTAAATATGAACACAGTAAAGTTAATACAGCTATATATAATAGCTATATTATATATATATTTAAAACATATTTATTCATGTTGATGGCAAAGCTGAATTTTCAGCAGTCTTAAGTGTGACATGATTCCTCATTCTGATATGCTGATTAGGTGCTCAAGAAACATTTCCTATTATTAAAATGATGAAAACATGTGTCATGCTGCTTAATATTTTTTGTGGAATCTGTGATACACTTTATATGATTATTTTCAGAAAAGAAGGTTAAAAAAGAATTACATTTAGATTAAACTTTTTTTTTTTGTATAGACTATAGATGTTTTTACTGTCACTGTTGATCAATTTAATGTGTTCTTCTTAATTTCTTTAAAAAAAAGTATATATGTAGTGACCCCAACCTTTTGAACATGCAAGTACAAAAATAAATATAAATAAATAAACGTAATATTATGTAATATATATATATATATATATATATATGTATTCTTTTCATTAGCAGAGGAATATATATGATATATATGATAGGTCCTCAAGTTGGGATTCGCTCTATGTCAGCACACTCCCCACAAGGCTAAAACTGACTAATCTTAAAAAAAAGAAGAAATTCATTAATGGGCATTAGATCCATTTTATTTCTTGCTCCTCACCTCAAATGCTTTTCACCTTTCCGTTCTCTCTCTTTATACTCTTTCTGGTCTCCTTTCTCCAGGTAATAAGACTTGGGAAGAGCCTAAAAGATGCTATTTTTCTACTCTGTAGGCCTTTGATAAAGTCATCAGTGTTAATGAGTGTCCTGATCTGTCTGACCGGCCGGCAGCTTATTGTTTCAGGAAGCACCATTCTCGCCCATTATGAGGTAGTCATCCATTGCTGTGGTAACCCAGGGGTAAAATTGCGCCTGTAAGGCTCCGGCGAGCAGAGAATTGAGCATGCTCAGATAGGGTTAAATTTTCCATCTCTGCTCTAAACAAGGGGCTGATTGTCCAGGGCTCCTATCGGTCTGCCATCACAGTGAGCCCGTTGTATTTAAATGGAGCCTGTGCTTAATTATTAAAGGTGATTCTTTAAATATATGAGTAATTGAGTGGGCAACCATTTAATTTTCATTTCTATGTAGTTACATGCAAAGCTAGAAATTAAGGACGCGCTAGCTGATTCGTCAATTTAGTAGTCCTGTGCAATCAGACAGATTTGTCTGACCACAATCAGATGCATTTCTTAGATGGACTTAGAAGATGGATTCCTGTATTTAAAATCAACAGAATAAAGTGCATAAAAAAAGTTCATTTAAATGTTGTTTCTAATAATAAAGCTAAAGTTGCAAGCTAAAATCATTTCACATTCAAATAGGAATTTTTTATGCTAGTCCTCCATTTTTGGCTAACTCTAAAAGACATTGAAAAATGAAGCCGGTAATACTGGCACTACAGAAAACAGGGCTTTACTAATATATTTCCCCAATCTGACAATAACTAATGACTAAATATTGCCCAGGGTGGCTGGTGTAATTGTCTGTTGTCAGTATGCCAGACATAATTACGACCGGCTCTCACTTTGAGACAAGGGTCTTTTCCCCAGCTTTCTCTCTGTCCCTTATCTGGCTTTCTCTCTCTCACCTGCTCCTAACCTACCAAGGTGTCCGTGTGTCCTTGTGGCTCCTTACTCCAGCGAGTGTCTCTGTCACGATCCCTGTCATGAAACATACATCATCTCCTCTCCCCTTTCTCCTCAGCTCCGTTCCTCCCTCATTTTACTGTCTGCCGGTCATTATCACCTCTCCCTGTGTCTCTTTCCCTCATTTCTCTGTGAACACGTGCATGCATGAGCTGCTTGTGTTATCCTGTCACTGACCTTGTTTTGTTTGCTAACCATAAAAACAACAAAAATGCAAATGAGAGCTTGAGTTTTGAATGCAGGTGGTGAAACACTAGGGATGCACAAAACTACAGTCTGAAAGATACTTGAATGAATTACAAATAATAATCTAGATAAAGAGAAAATTGACTGCTATTATATATTAGGTAGATGAAAAAAGAAGAATTTTTAAACGAGAATATCCAGGCTGTGCTAATGCTGTCAGCGATATAAGTACTTGAAATTAACATGATTTCTTAATGCCTGTTGAACAGAACAGAGACATTTTATGATTATTACAATATATTTCTTATATACGGTACCTTCTAGATAAAAAGAAAAAAAAATATTATGCATTTTCTAGATGAAAAAAGTCAGCTTCACTAATTGACTAGTCGGATGATTATTCGCTTAATCACCCACTGTGACCATCCCTAGGTAACATATGGGCTCTCTTTCTAAACAACAAAGACTCACAATAAAACAGTCAAATATTGTATGTGTGCACGTACAACAACAAAACTGCAGTCTTTGCACTAGTGCTGAAGTGCAGTGCTAAGCTATCAGTCTACTAACCTCTTGTTAATGACCAGAACCAGTATGCATTTGAAGGCAAATTGTATTTCATGGATGCTTGGGCATGAAAGAGAAATCTTGTTTTGCAGATCCATAAAAAATAGTTCATTAAAAAACATGCATTTCTCTAGCATGTGCAGCCTCAGAAACAGCTCTTAAATTATGGCCAACTCCCGAGAGAGCGAGTGTGAGAAAAAGCGAGAGCCAAAAGACAGGCAACCACTCGTCGAGCTAATAATGTTTGCGGCCATGACTTCAGCACCAATGCAAGCATTTGCCACCCATTTAATTTCAGGGGATAAAGTGAGAGCTCGTATCATTTATCAAGAATTCAACAAAGAGTCTTGCGGAAATGTCAACCATGGCGACTGTAAGTGATATTTAAAGGTGGCGGTTCTTCTGGCAGACAATAAAAACTAAAGGGGAAACAAGCGAGGTATTCTTGTGCGTGACTTCTATTATTTATCATCTGTTGCTGTTCACCACTGTATCGTTGCCACAAAACCACAAATTATGAACTGCAGGAACACAGTTGCCAGATAATTTAGTAAATTATCCCAACGGCGGTAAGTACAGAAACGTGAATGCTCTAGTAGGAAATTATACGTCCAACCAAGCAACACGGAAAAGCTCCGAATAGCCACTGAAGTCCAAACCTCTTACCTGCTTGGCTGGTCGCGATGCTGACGGCCGCAAACAGTCGCTGGGTACGGCTGAGGTCAGACACGCCGTTCACGGCCTCGACCTCGAAGGTGTAGTTTGCGTGCGCTAACAGGTCGGTGATGGTGACGTAGGTGTCCGTTAATCCACTCTGCTGTGGCGAGAAGCCAACATTGCTCCCGCAAGGAAAGCACTCTTCCGGCTCCCAGGTGCAGCGGCGGCAAATAATCCGGTACGTCACGTCATTACGCCCACCCGTGTCAGCCGGCGGGGTCCACTCAAGGCTGACGGTTGTGTGGTTGATGTTGTAAAGCAGGTTCTGAGGAGCTGACGGTGGCCCTGTCGTAAGAAGAGACGGGAATGCTTAGATAAACGTGACTTATATTTAATAGCATTTTTTCCTCAAGACACAAAATATCATGGAAATATGAGAAATCTGGGCCCTTGGCAAATTCTGACATGCAATTATATCGTAACCTAGATACATAGAGATGTTATGCTGAAGAATGCTGGGGAGTTGAACTTGAGCGCTGCCAAGGTCAGTGTAGAGCAGGGATGTAACAAAACAATGAAACATTGAACAACCAGATACTGTTTCAAGGTAGAAAACCTTAAGATAAGACTGCCTTGGTACTCATCTACTAGGTAACATTTCATTACTGAGCCAGGAAGTTAAGAGGTTCCTGTGGAAAGAAAAGAGGTGATACAATTGGCAAAACACTTTTTTTTTTTGACTGCGAGGGTGACAGGGAGTCTAAGCCATAGAAGACTGGGAGTCTGAGTCACTTCCAGAATTTAAGAGTCAGATCATGAGCGAGTTGTCGCCCCGACAATAGCAGCAGCGCAGGATTCCGCTCAGCCTACAATAACCAGACGGATGACCACAGTGGAAAACAACCCATCATCCCCTAATCCCCGCCAGTGCCAAGGAATCTGGCGCGTCTCATAAAGCAATGATTTATACTTTGCTACTTTTATCCAACCACCAAGCCCTTGCTTTTATCACCCTAATGTTTTTATAACGGCAGCGCTGCCTGTTCAATATCTCTTTTATTAGAACTTGTCTTTGTGATGGTCTTGCATCATGGGTTTGCCATTTTGGAGAGGTTCGATTTTTGTACCTCAAAGTGAAATAGCGACTCGTACATGTCCACTGGTGTGGAGCTGAATAGGCGTTTTCAATCTGCACTCTAGGGGAGATGAGCTGACGAGAGGGATTGTGGGACTGAAAACAGAGCAACTGATGAGCGTTTTAAAAATGAGAAATGTTAGCAAGAGGTGAAGAAAATGTTGTCAGCAAATGACGTCTCTTACAGGAATTCAAAATATACAATAATCTAAATGTAAAAGTAGCGTAACTGAGTATACTGGTAAATTAAATACTATATATATGTATATACTGTGTAGTATACTAAACAAATTTTACATTAATACCTACATTAAGTGATGTTGAGGTCATTTTGTTGTGTGTCTCCAATACTGGCTGTCTGCAAAGCCGGGGACATTAACTAACAAAACACTCAATGCATATGAATGAGGGGAAAGAGCAAGCATTAGAATTGTGCGAATGGTTAATATGACACTTAAAGTTTGCTCCTCATTAAAGCTAATGGCGCACACATCCATCCATATTCATCTAAGTAGGAGGGGAACGAGTGAACGGAGGAGATGAAAGGGCCACCTGTGGCAGGTGAAGAGATGTGGTCCGTCTCTCCATCTCTCTCTTCTCTGTATCTAGCTCTCAAGCTCCAAGCACAACTTTACCCTGCTGATGCTAATGATGTCCCTCCCA
>JAUMHR010000079.1:9709540-9753943 GCA_032361145.1 Enteromius fasciolatus
ATCTCTTTCAGGGTTTTAGAAGAGATCTCAACATCTGCAATCAAAAATCTGAGATTTTAACATGGATTCTTATTCAATTCTCCCAGGGACAAATGATCAGAGATATCCAAACCGTATGAATTTTATATTTACAGCCAGCATTGATATAGCTAAGTAAAGCTAACAATAAGAAAACATGTTCTCGATGATAAAATAAAATACAATTAGAAAACAGAAAAGTTTGAAATATTGCCTTGGCAACAACAATTGTACTTTTTTCCCCTCCTAATATATTATAAGACACAAGGCGATACATAAAAAGTGAAATATGAAAAGATCAACCTCCCTTTTCTGCTGGGTCATTACAACACACATTCATATGTCATTCACATGTTGCATCAACCAGGGGCCTAATATTTCTGATCACCCCAAAAGCACTAGCATGCTTGCCTTTACACCACCTCTAGCAGTCAGAAATGTCCTAGAGGCAAGGTTACTGTGGAAAATAGGAAACTTAAATGGATTATTTCAGTATTTCACCTTTTATGAGGGGAAAAAAGGACATCCCACAGGCAGCCAGGGATCAGAGACAAAGCAGAAATTAGGGCCAGATCGCTTTAGGCTATGCACAAGAATCACCCTCACACGTTCCAATGACAACGAGTCATTTACTCCCACTCTTTATTTCATAAGCCCATATGGGCTGAATTGCCAATGAAGCACCATAATCATATATTACTATGTGCATTATAATTAGACAACATTAAATACCCGATAAGATGATTTTCCCCTTTTATTCAGTTTTTCACGACTTTTTAATTCATCACTAGAAACGGCAGTGTTAATTAACCTTCTAAAAGAAAATAAAAATAACTGCAGAGAGAACAAGTCTGGGGTGATTCCACAGGCTGAGGTATTTTCTAGTTCACATCAGTAAGAGAAATAAGCTATTTTGGGTTTGGCCTTTTGGTCGGCTCTACTGAGAGCCACTAATCCACACTTAGCAGCTGTTTGCTTTAAACCCCCTTCAGCCTAAAGAGAGAATCGGGCCCACATGATTTTTCTTAAACCCCAACCACGCCCGCATCCCCTGGATAAATATTACTTTGTTCACAGTTATGCATTTTAATGATTATTACCAGGGACACAACACTACTGATTATCTGGTTTTTAGATCTCAGTAGTGTCAGTATTGGTGTTTCAAGGCCTTTAAAAAAGAGGAGAAAAAATCATGCAGCCTTCCGTGTCAAGACTAAAGACTAAAATGGAGATCGCACAGGAGGTAGGCCGATTTCCTCATTTTAAACACCACCTTGTTGAGAGGGGGGGTGGCTGAGGGATGCGGTATCCCCATTTCAGCTACATGAAAGCCCTGTCACTGTGTATTTAGCTCAGAAGCATGGCATGGTGTGGCTGTGCAACGTAAAGAACAAGAGCCTTCTGAGGCTGAGAAGTGGAGGAAAGGGATGTCATTTTATCTGGGATCTTTCTAAACCAGTGAGGACTTGTAATTGAAAGCAGCAAGTCGAGTTCTTGCTGTAAGGAGGTGGTGCTGGCAAAGTGTACAGTGAAATATCCATGGTTTAATGGTATTCAGGTATTTTTCCATTTCAGATTCATTGAATTGTCTTGACCCATTTTTCATTGTGTAAAAAAATAAATAAATGAAAATGAAATGTAAATGAAAAGAAGCAAGGAAGGGGGAAAAAAGAAAAGACAGACAAATAAAGAAAGGTAAGAAAAAGAGAAGCAAAATGAAGAGAAGGGGGGAGAAAGGAAGGGGAAAGGGAAATGTAAAGGAAAAGTAAAGTACAGTACAGGGACATGATACACAAGTAACAGGAAGAAGAAAAGGCAAAGGCCAGGTAAGAAGGGTAAACAAGAGAAGAAACAAAAAAGTTAGTAAAGAACAAAAAAGAAAACAGACAGGGCAGGTGAGGTGAAATGAGAAGGAACCGTAGAGATAAGGCGAGGAATGGAAACAGGAAAAGAAAATGGGAAAGGGAAGGATTGAAAAGAAAAATAATAAAAAAGAGAAACAGGACAATTAAGAGAAGGGCATAGGAAAGAGAAAAAGAATGGAATAAAAAGATGATTTTAAAAAAAGAAGAAAGAAGAAAACCATTTTCCTGGTGAGCTGGCGTGTCTGTTAGTTTTAGTTTTCAGCTCTGAGCCGATCTGTATGGGGAAAAGATCCCGCCTGAGCCCGAGAGCTCAAGACCTGTCTGTGGGCACTCAATGGCTCTTTCGTGAACACACTAAGATTAGCGCCATCGCAAATCACCAAAACAGGAGGACTCTCGACTGCCGACTCGACTGGCTTTTTACGTCTCCGGTTTATTTTTACATCCGTGTGATCAGGATTTGTTTATTGCGGCGTCTGAGAAGCCCAAGTATCCCCGAGTTGTTTACACAAGCAACCAACCAGCAAATTAGGCCTCAAATCAAATGTAGCGCTGACACGGGGGCCCGCCTGAGAACCTGTCTCCACTCCACCTCTCTGGCTTCACTATGAGTGACATGCACAAACACGGCCATTTTTTGGGACCCGAATTCCAGCCCTCCCAACACAGATGCGCAAATCCTAGTCAAAAAACACGCAACCATTGTACTAATGCACTAACCCGCCACCGCAGAGATAAATGATAGCTTTGTTTTCCCTTTCCTGACAGCTTTATTTCTGTGGGAGAAAAAGATGAGGCTTGCCCAATTATGCCTCCTTCTGCCATGCTGCATAATGTCTGCTAGCATGTAATCATGACTGAATTAGCGCTACATGACCCCGTGTGCCAGCGGCTCTTGAGAGCATGCTAACCAATCTATGAAACTGACATTGAGACAATATCCTCCACTTAACTGCCCATTTCGGCTCTGAATTGAAAACATGTCCTGCCAACATAACCGCTTGGCTGCTAAATTGTGAAACGGAAAGGAAAAACACTAGCTTAGATGGGTTTTAAAAGTTTGCGGAAGGACTTGGTGAGCACGGGCTTTATTCGAGCTGCCACTAGCATGAAGGCGAGCTAATGGGATGTGCTTGTTGACATGGGCACGCCGAGCAGGCAACAGCAACCTCATTTACTGCACAAAGAAATTAGTCGGCCCCTTAGAAACACAGGTTGAGGTTAAACAGAACAACAGAGAAAGAGATTAAAACAGCCTGACATTCCTCCCAGAGTCTTTAGCAGGCAGGCGAGTGCCAGCGTCGCTAATTTACCTTTCAGTGGTCAAGCCTTCTGGTTCAGCTAAAGGGGAAAAAACAGGTCTCTCAGCGGTTCTTACATGGCACTGATAATGCAGGAAGACTATGCCTCTATAATATAATCTCTAATATATATTCTGCACAAACTAGTCACACAAAAAAAACTTCTGATTTCCTCTAAATATTCAGCTTTAACACTATTTTTGGTCTTTGCAGCAATAAATCCCTGGTAATTTTTAAAGACTTAGTCGAGAGATGTAATAGCAAGCTAGAGGTAAAATTCAAGACAATGTCCGGCTGAACTGCACAGACTGCTGACTTGTCTAAAATTAGCGTATTGACTATGAAATTTTCTAACAGTCCTCCCTCTAGGGAGGGTGAGGAAATGTCCTAATCACAGGCTTCCCTAAAGCAAATGCTGGTTTTTCTCTTGGTCTTGCACTGTCAGTTGTTTTCTCTTGTTGGCTTTCTTTCGATAATTTCCCTTTTTAAACCTCAGTATATATTCTGATCTCAGGCTATGTTCAGAATGGTACAGTAGTTTGCTACCAACAAAATACTGCATAGTAAACACTTTGTAGTAAAAAAGAAGTATGCTTAATTGTATGAAAAAAAAAACTTTTTTTGGTGTAAAATGTAAAACAATGTATATATTTATGACATATATACTTTCATGGCTATATTTCTTAACACACAAGTACATGCTTGAATAGTGTACTTTGTAAAAGTCAGGTTTTTTTTTCATTTGATCAAGTTTCACTTTATAGCAAACTTTAAATAATTATATTTTAGTAATGTTTTGTCATTCTTCAAATCAAAATTAGCATGCAGTTTAGTGTCACCTTTAGATAGCAGGTATATTATTATTTAAGTGCCTTTTTAAAGACTAAAAATTAAAGAGTTTATAGAATATGTTTCAAGTACTAAGCTACTTCAACCTCATATACAATATATCATCATAATAAATAGGTAAAGTCTAAACATTTGACATTCACATCAAATAATGAGTTTTAAAAAACAACTAATTAAATTCAATCACACTGGTAATGGAAGGTCAAGTCAAGCTCATTGCATTGTGGGATGCAGTATCTCACGCAGCGTGCTCTGTTGTTCAGTATACTGCACATCTTGGCAAATGCAGTAGGTCATCTGCATATTTTTCATATAGAACTTGCTCACACTGTGCACAGCGCGCAAATAACATTTCTGCAGTATACTGTACATTCAGCCGCATGCTAGTATGTGATCGCATCACTTGGAAATGCTTAGAACTACAGCTGAGAACATCTGGGCATCTGCGCGAGTTATAGAAATTATATTACATTAATTATAGTGAAACTTTTCTGTGCCTCCTGCTTTAAAAAAGTAAACAAACAAAATTAGCAATATATTTTATACTCTTGAATAGTGCACTTTCTGGCTTTGAAAAGAAGGAGTTATCAATAGATGCTATTATTTCCGCCTCTGATGAAAGCACTCTCAGAGAAACTAAAACCTTTCAAACTCGCAGAAAGCCTGTTTCCATGCTGTCAGGCCTTGTGTGGCAAGCATTTTAATCTTTCCCCCTAAGAGGGCTAGAAATCTACCCAACTCCAGGAAACAGGCCGAGGGTACAAAGGAAAGGGAAAGAATCAAAAGGCAGCAAGAAAGCAACACACCGGGATGGGGTCCGGTTTTGGCCCTCTAGCCTTTGCGTTTCTCCTGCAACCGCTAGACTGAGACTGGAAGCCGTAACGGCTACAGAAGAAAAAGTCGAAAAGTTGGATTAGAGGGTTGTGAAAATGTCAGATTAAAATGTTAAAAGATGGATCGCGTTCGGCGCTATTCGCACAGTGCCCCGCGCATTACTGGGAGCGAACAGGTTGGATTAGGGGTGTGTTCCTTTACATGCAGACAAGAATCTCATTCATGGCAGCTACCTGTGTGGAGGAGAGATAAGTAGCTTTCCGTTAGAAACAAAGAGAAGATTAGCATTCTCTTACACTGTGCTGAAGGACACACCAGGATGCCCTCTGAAGCCCTCAGAGAGGAACAAGAAAGACTTGTGAAGAAAGAACACATCAAAGCCTGTCAGAGTCCTCCTAAATATAGTTAAAATGTTAACATCATGAATCGTGCCAAAAAAAAAAAGTCACATCAGTACCAAAAATGCTCATTTTAAAAATGGATTACATGTTTTCTTTGGGAAAATTAGGTCTATGAATGAAACACTAATAAAAAATGTAATTGTGAAAGGGTAAAAACAAACACTGAGAAAAAATCTCTGGCACAAACCTTCAGGAAATGCAGCTGTTAAAATCATTTGCATGCCGCTAAGCGTAATACATTTTAAAACATATGAAACGGCATCTTTTGTGCACAACACAATGGCACAACAATGCTTCTCTTTTACATGTATATTTTAAACAGAATAGAGCAGGAACGTTATATCTCTGCAATTACTGCTGAATGCATTATGCTTTGACAGTCGCATTTGTGTTGGCTGGAGGTGGACATCGTCGCTGCCAAGAAAAGATCTTTCAACTTGCTCCTCATTTCTCATGTGAGGCAGACTGCAAATAAATGTGATTACGCTCGAAATGCGGCCTGGATGGACATAAAATTGTGGCAAAATACTGAAAGAAGGGATCTGTAAAATGTTATTGCTGTTAAACAGACCAAAAAGAGGGAGAGATCCATTTCAGTTAAATACAACAGCTCAACTCATCCCAATAGCATCTGCCCAGATGGCTTTCCTGGCGCATTATATGTTCTGCGATAGCGGAAAAAGCGGAAACATGAAATGTCACTTTTACAGTGAAAATAAGCACTTTTAGAACAAAGCGGCCTTTTAGGGAAAAAAAAAGGGTTTTGGTCTTTCACCAGAATTGAAATGTCTCAGGTAAAATGCTTCCTTCCAAGTGTAAATGCTGGTCGCTTGTTTGCAGCTGATTACAAAATAGAAAATGGAAGCATATCCTGAGGCAACCGCACTTTTGCTATGTTTACATGCACCTGGACAAGATATTGTCTCTACAATTCTGAAAATGTGAATCATATTTCAAAGAATCTGAAATTGCATTGCATTTGCAAAATTGAGTGCATGTACAAAATACCAGTTTATAGCAAAACTGAAACTGAAGCAAGGGCAGATTAAATAATAATAATAATAATAATAATAAACCCAGTTTTGTTTAATTGTCTTTTTATTTCAACAAAGATTGTGTCTGCTATGACATGCTGAAGTGGTGCACAGCTGAGACCGTGATAAACAACCCCAAAATTTGGTCTTTTCTTGAAAGATAAAAAGCAAAAGATCTTCTTAAGAGCACTATACGACCATAGCTAATTGGATCTAAATCAAAGCTCCACCATCAGCAAGTTATCCCTCACATACCCTGGGACACACAGTTTGGATGACTTTGCAGCTTTGACAGAGGTGACTAAGTGCACAATGGCAAAGCGGCAGAGGTCCCTCAACATGATGCCAAACACAGCCGTGACCTGTCCGAACCTGCACGGACGCACACCCATTTGAACAAACGAACATCCATGCACACCCAAAGCCACCCACGTTCTATCCCTGTAGACACTACATGATACAGCACTCAATCAAGTCCCAGCATCACCGCTGGTGATCCGTGAAAAACTAACATGCGGCACACATTTCTATCTTCCAATGATCATCTCCTCAGAAAAATGATCATTTCATGTAGTCTTGATTACTGTGCCGCTCGTAGCTGTCCCCACAAAAGTAGAAGAACAGCATTACTTTCTAATTTTATTGATTCTTCTTTGGCACAATGTGTTCACTTCGAGTTACATTCAGTAATAACTTGGCTAAGAGACAGCGCTCTGTGTGTGTGTGACATTTCTTCTCCTTAATCTCATTTTATGAGCAGGAGAGAATTTAGTCTGCTTCTCATTAACAAACAGCATCCCGGCCCCAGCAGAGCACCGCGAATGTGGAACGATTTGGAATGTGAATTTGGAAAGCTTCAATAAGCATGCTATTTGTTTAAACATTGATCTCGGAGGATTCGATCATAGAAGTACGCTCTAACTTCCGAAAACATCAAATTAGTGATGCCTTTTATGCAAACACGGTTTATGTTTATTTTAAAACTTCAAATAATTTGATCCTTTTACTTGAGTGCTTCTGTTAATTCAACTGCAATTATATCCTGAAGTAAATTAATATATAATGAGCAGTTCAGTTTACATATAACAAAAATGTTCAAATATATAAAAAATGTATATTATTTTAACCTTTTTGTTACACAGTATGTAAACTAAAATGCTTATTTGAACTTAATATAAATAGTTTAAAAAAATTACATATTTACATATATATTTACAAATATTTTCTTTTTTATTTATCAATAAAGTAATATATATATATATATATATAATTTAAAAAATATTCTTAGTACTGCATACAAAGCATAACCTATTAAATTTGATTTAAAAGTAGCAATGTATTTTATCTAAACACTGTTTATGTTTGTTCTCATTATTTTAATAATTTTCTATAAATGCTTTTGTTAATTAAACTGCAGTTTAATATGTATATAATAGATTATACAATAAATTATTATGCAAGTACAAATAAAAATAAATAATTTAATTATATATATATATATATTCCAATTAATCTCAATCAAACAGCAGTTGGGTTTTTGATTAGTTTAAAAAGAAAATTCTGTAATAAAAAAAAATGAATTTCTGTTTTTCTTTAAGTTTTGAAGTTTTTCTTATTTATCTCTTTACATAATTATATTATAAAATATTTACTATAAGTAGTGCACACAAAGTTTTATTAAAAACCTATAAATTCGCCTATTAAATTTGATTCACCAAACATCCTCAACATCCGTATCCTTAAGACCCTAGGACTTTTAGTCTTATGTATATAATCACAAAACATCAAATAGCATATAACCAGCCATTACCTGTTTTAAGGTACTGTACACAAACTCAGTTTGCTTTTGCATGGGAAAGTGCGAAAGATGGGTTTTCTCAATCCTGCAGTGTTGAACACGTAATTCCTATCATGTTTAATGCAAAACTTCAGTTCAACACAATCAAGCTGAAAGTGACTCAGCAGAGAAATGTTTTTTTTGTTGTTTTTTTGACTCAGCAGGGAAATACGGCATTACATCAAACGCGCATATTTTGACAGCGAGAACAAAAGTGCTGAAGCAATGTGAAAATAAATAGCCGATGTGAATAGCCAGGAATCTTTGTCATTTCGCTGGTAACGTTGTGATTTCCGTGGTGTCACTGGGGTTGCTCGAGGCTGGGCATGGGGTCAGCGAATATTAACTTCATTTACACATGGTTGCAAACAGAGCAGCTTGCACAATGCAGGCCTGCCTGCTCTGCTTAGTAACGTGAGCAGTCGAGCTGACAGGTCACTGCCAGGCTGGAAGATGGATGAGCTGAGCAGTTGACCCTTGGCTTGCCTGAGGAGCCAGCTCTATGGCTTCTTTCCCCTCTGAACAAAGACCCCCTACCAGCAACAGCCCTGCTCGCAACTCCAGCAGCACTAACAGGTCCCGACATCTCCATCAACCCTTGCATGCACACACACACAAGCAGATTTTGATAGGCTTAGTCTTTTTAGCTCGACACACCCAACCAAATGCTTTTTTATGCACGCATACACACACTACGGGCAGCTTACCCCCTTTAACTGCCTAAACGCTGGCACACACACTTCTCTTTTCGAATTGCTCTCTGCTCATCCGTACTAATGGATGCAATTGGACAAGCGGACACTGTGTTAAAAGCAACAAAGCAGCCGTGTGCGTATTTGTGTGTGTGTGTCTTCGGAGCAGCTTTGGCCCGAGGCGACCGGGTGAAAGTGATATGTGACCAGGTTGAAGGCCTTAACACTCAGTGAGCATCAGGGAGGGTCTGTTGTCAGAGTGACTCTCCTCTGGGAGAGCGGCAGAGCAGGAGACTCAGCAGCTCAATCTCTCCCTAAGAGCAAAATCAATAACTTATTACATAACTGCACACTTTTCTCCTTTAAAGAGAGAGAGGGAGACTGAGAGAAGGAAAAAAGGAAGTCTTAGGAGGCTTGTTCTAGTATGAAAATGTCCTTTTTACTTGCTAATATCACAACCAGGACTCTAGAAAATGGCAAGGGAACCATTGGCTTCTATAATGGATCATTTATGAGCCAAATAGCTTTGTTGACAAATTACAGAACCGTTCGAAATAGACGGTTGTTCAGAAGTGCTGTTGTCCATGCTCATGTTTAATCACAGTTATCTGATGTGGTCTAGATCCAAGGGGACACAAATTAAACGCTACATATTTATGCTTTACAATTGTTAGGCTATCAGTTAGTGTAGAACAGCAAAAGGCTGTTTGTTTGATTCACTTGATTCAATTCAGCCTTGTATTGTCTATGCTAGACAACCATCAATAAACCAATACCGGTTCAATATTTAAATATATATACATATTATTCACAGATTCACAGCTCAGTCAGTGAAATCAATAGCTGCATGCATTATTGAGTGATTCTAAGTTAAACCACTAAGTTACCTGTAAGTTCAACACTATTTCATTAATGGTCCTGACTGATTAAATAAAAAGAATCAGTTAGAAAATGAAGAGTCAGAAATCACAGAAAAGTGTTCTTTTTTTCTTTTTTTAATTGTTAGTCGTTAATATTTTTTCCACAGCCAGGAGTCTTTTAAAAATACAGTGAAAATCTTGTGCTTCAATGCTTTCAACAACAGGAAATGTGACTGCGAACATGAAGCCACTACAACCCATCAATAACTGGACTGCCGCCAACTGACAGCCCTGACTGACTTCACAACACAATGACAGCTCCGCTTGTGTTCAAAGCCACCTTCTATCTGACAAAACCGAGGGGGGAAAAACAAACAGTGCTCCGGGAGCACGCCGCTCTTCTCCAAGACCCTGGTCGGGCGAGAAGGCCATTATCCATCAGCGGATGATTCTAACCCTGACAGCTTTAGACCCAATGGGCTTCCCCGAGGAGCTCGCCTCCGTTTGAATAATTAAGCCCACTTACAGTTCTCTAACGGATGACCATTTGTAGCCTTTACTTTCACACCTTATCAATCACTTGTGTGTCAGGGCTTTATACAATCTGCCCGCCTCCAACTCCTGGTGGCATCATTTGAAATGCAAAGCACGGCCTTCACCGGCCTGGGTCTTGCTCTTGCGTCCCACAACCCCAGCTACTACTGCAGCTAGTCTTCACAGCTAGTGCCCTCCTTCTGTGTTCTGGCAATCCATCAGGCTTTGACTAACTTCTGTCCAACTATTTGACATCTGGGAGATGGATGGTGTCAGCGCCTACCGTTGCCAGTACCTCCTCCTGTTAGCATGTTAGCGAATGCTAGCTTGTGTTTCCCCCTTAGAATAATAAACAGAGGCTTGCCTTGTAAATAACCCAAACTGGAAGAGCAGGTCAACTATTGGTCAATATTAGGCATTTCTTTAGACAAGATACGGTTATTAACGTGACGTGATGTGACTGAGCAGCATACATTCCAGCGATTGTTCGCAAAAGCTTAACGAAAACAAAGAGATCAATGTCTGTCTACAAGGACTCTTTTTCTGCTTCCAAAGGACTTAGTGTCTCCATTTTCTCTGAGTAGCCACTGTTGAACAGAGCGTCGCAAATGAATAGACGCTATTTTTGCTTGAGCTCTATGCAAATAAACTCTGGCATGCTGCTGAACACTTCAAATTGCTTTTTTTTCCCAACACTCATAACACTGATTCTTGTAACTGTGAGGAGCGGATCTCTGGAAAACAAGGAAGGAGTGAAGCCACGAGGAGAACAAGGGACGGTGAAAGAAAAAGTTATGGGATAGTTTATCCAAAATAAGGGTGACTAAATGATTTAGCTGACTTTCTTTTTTTTCTGTGGAAGACAAAAATAGAAGTCAATGGACCAGGCTGACATTCATAGTATATTTTTCAAAATAACTTATATTTTGTGTTCTACAGAAAATAATTGATGCCTAAATTGAACTATCCCTTTAAGAATTGACTGTTGAGAGTTTTAGAAGTTCAACATTTCAAAAGTTGGTGGCGTCCCAAACACATGGCACTCATGGCTCGAGGAAAACACTTAAAATACTGTGCCAACGGATGCAAGAGTGTGTCATGCAAAAGCCCGCTTAAAGGAAGAGGAAGGGAGAAAAGAGAGGAAGGACTGAAAGACACACAATCCTCCATCAGGCATCTGATGAATGAGACAGTCAAAACACACATTTTCATGGCCCTCCTTAGGTTACCTCACTCAATTTTTAATGCAAGACATTTTAGACTTCACCCCGCATGCATGAGCATCTGTTTGTGTTCGCATCCGTATATAAATAGTGCGGATTTTATAACGGAACACGGTAAGGTGGTAAAAACAGGAGCTTTTGAAGGCATCAGGGTCACAGTTCCTCGGCCGAGCCCCTGAGGGGAGCAAGAGCAAAAAAAGATAAAGAAAAAAGACAGAGAGCTGCAACATGAGCTGTATGCTCTTGAAAAGATCAGTCCTCCATATTAAAAAGACCCCTGTCACTCACAGGCCTTCAGCCCCAGATATCGTGCACTGCATTACTGTTTCCCCGGCAGAAGGGGAAAACACACCAGTATATTTCAGTCTGGTTGGTGCTCGAGGGAAACTCTGAACAGGCAATTTAATATCGGGAGGATCGCTAAGAGGAAGTGCTGATGCTGCAGTCTCATGCTCATTTTATTTAGATTAACTACAGCGGTAATATCACAGCCACTCATGCCAGGAGCGACGCACAACTCATAAAGTGACAATGGAAGGGGGCAGGAATCTAACTGGGTGACAGGGTTTGTTTGTTGCCGGCTTGGAGAGAAACACGCAACATTGTTTTTGAGGAATGTAAGATGGCTTCGTGAACAGCGATTCATTTCTCTGGAAAAGCATTTGAGACTTTCTGAGAGTTCAGCGTTGCATGCAAATGTAACTTTTTATTTATTTCTTTATTTTTTGCTTTGAGTGAGTAAAAATTCCTGGATCTTTAATAGGTTAAAAAAGGGTGCAACTGTAAAAAAGACATAAAACGCATCCTTTTATTATGCTTAATGTGTGCCAAATAGCCCATATTACATAGAAGCATCATCAACTTTCTCCTTTGCTCCCTTTCTGGCTTTTGAAATGGCTTTCAGCTTTGCAACAACCTCTCAGCGTGAAGCAGCCTTGCCCATTTTAGCTTTTGATAACATAATAGTGTTCTGAAGCACCCTTTACATGATAACTTAATGATGCAGACGTGTATGTGCACCACATAAAAGCTATCCAAACCTCGCGGAGATATCTGTTAAATCATTACTGGTCTGCACACGTGATAATCTATAGATGTGGTGGTGACCCAGATTGGGAGAAAAAAGGATGGACGGCCACTTCAGCCGCATAAAACCAAGAGGTCCTCTCCCTCAGATCCTAATCATGTGTCATGTGACTGCCAAAAAAACAACGCTTAGCACCATTAGTGACAGCGATGGCACTGAGTGTGTTTTAGTCTTAATTGCAGAGTATATCAGAGGCGACTGTAATTGCGTTTCTGGTTTGGACACTTTCTAACTAACCCCGGGCCTCCGCTGTTTGTTTTCTCTTTCTGTCGGGGTCACTTGAAAGGTCCGGAGAGGGACCGGGCGACGGGCTGAATCTCCTCCGGACGCATTGTCGTTTGCGAGCGATTGGCTTGGCTTAGTGCCAAATGGAAAAAGAATAGGAGAGGAGAAGAAAGAGAGTGGGCTGTTCCTGAGAGCTAGGCTGGAGTGCTAGTTATCATTTAATTCCAGTGTCAATGTGCATAAGGCTATAAATTAAGAGCCCACAAATCAAATGACTAACAGGGATTCCAATTATTGTGCCAAGGATTTTTGCCCCCACATTTAATCCATCATTATTATCTCCGCCTAATAAGCATGTTGTTTTTTTTACTCTGCTTTTCTTGTATTAATCGTTCGTCGTCTGCTTTGTATTTTTCAGCATGGTTTGTTTTGTTATTGCATTGCTTTGCTATAATTCGGATGAATTACCTCGCGTTGGGATAATTCTATGCTTGGGCACTCTGTAAAAAATTGGAACAAGGATCGTCTAGGTAAATGGACACATAAGCGAGTCTTACACATAATAATAACTTACTAATTGCTTCATTGTCCTTTCTTCTGTCTCGCGTAAGGTTAATCAGCGGTGCTCTAATACATGCCAACAGATGTGTGCAAATGAAAATAAAGTACTCACGTTCACACGCATCTCCCTTCTGGTGAAATCCAGCTTTGCATATACATTTCCCAATGGGTACCAGCCATTCTCCTTCAGCGCTGCAGTGCATTTTGGGAGAGTTGTCGGCCTCCTCCTCTGCGTCACTGACGCATGTTCCCTCCACTTCCACCAGCGACGAGAACTCAGATCCCGTCACCGTATCTGGGAACGTGGCCAGGTTCTCAATAATGGACCAACACTTCTTGTAATACACTTTGACAGAGACCAAAGCGATGCAGGCACCTACATCCTGAAAGGCCAGGTAGAAGCCTCGGCGGGAGAGGGGCCCGATTATACGCACCTCCGTGTTGAGCTTCATCTTTCTTTCCCCCAGGTCACCCTGAGTGAAACTCTCGTCCGCGGCTATAGTGTCAATTTTCACATACTGACTCTCCCTTATATTCCTGCCCACCTCCACGTCGGTTTCCTGGTAGTACAAGTTGAACGTCTCCTTGCACGAGCCAACCACCCCTGGAAGGCTGTTACAATCCCTCAAGGTAAACTTCAGCTCCACAAAAATCCTCTGGGCATCGCCCTTCTCAATCCAGTTAGTCCGTAACCAATTGTTCTGATTTGGCTCCATGACCTGGCAGACCTGGTATGTGCGAATGGGTGTGTAGTTTTCATCCAAGCCGCTGATCTCTTCCCACTGAGAAAAAGTAAAACACAGTTAATCATCATTATATTGTGTGCTGTACTAAAATGCTCAGAACTAACCGCAAGGGAGAATCTTACTGCGTGTTAAAACTGGCCTCTGTGTGAACAAACGCTCCTCGCTTTAAGATGATCTACTTGAATTTATCTACTGCTTCAAATTTTAAATGTTGTGTTACCTTAAAAAATATTTTTTTTTTTGTGATTTGCAATTACATGCACAGTTCTGATAATTGTTCCGAATATTTCCACAAATGTGCAAACGTGATTACATCAAAATAAACTGTTTCTAATGCAATAAAAAACATTATGTTACATGACTTAATCTGACTGCTTTAGGTTACATCCGGAAAAGTAATTTTCTGGACTTCATTTAAACAACTTTCACAAGGGCTTAAATTCTATTTCTATACTATATTTCTAATTCTATACTGGATGTATGTTGGTTGGGTTTCTGATATTATTTGTTTTAACCTTTTTTTTTTACAAACACACAATACTTTGTCCTCAATGACTGCAAGTTTATAACTTCAATAAGAAACTGTAATAAAGTGAGCAAAACTCACAGAAATTCTGACAAGGTACATAAAACCAAATATGTTGTTACCAAGATGAAAACATTTATGAAGTAGGCTATAATTAGATGCAGTCCACTAAGATCACATGACTAACAAAATAAAATCTCTATTCTAAACTTTTTAATTGCTGTTACTTTTTTATTTGTTATACTTTTTTAGAATTATGTAGTACTTTAATTAATTGTTCAAACGCATAAGACTTACACAAACAACAAAAGATTATAATTGGGAACGTAACAAGTTAATATACTGAGTTCAGCAGAAAATAATTTTGTTGGCCTTGGTTGAACGACCTTAAAACAAACGTGTCTGTATTTTACGCCTTCCTTAAACATTTTATAAAAACTAGTTTAGGATCGACAAACAACTCTTAAAACAAACAATGCCACCTTCGCATAAAGTAAAACCAAATTATCAATTGTTTAGCGTTTTAGAAACATTGTGATGTGGCGCAAAGACTTGCAATTTAAAAAAGAACAACATATTATGCCACCACATAATTTTAGGTTGCACTCAAAATACTACAAGCAGTAAGCGCATTACAGAAGAGGTGAAAATCATAAATGTTTGCTGTAAAGCAGAAGTTGTAAAGTTTCCAGCTTACCCCGCTTGGAGGAGACGATATCCATTCCAGCTCTGTCTGCTGCGCCTTTGAATCCAGCAGGATCACTGCCGACGACACATAAAGCGCACACTTACAATAATGCATCTTTAATTGTGATTAAAGCTTGCCACACATCTCTCATATTCCAGAAGCGTTTTGCATCGCGAACGAGCGCAGACACAAACCAAATGAGTGAGAGCGCGCGAGTTTGACCCATTTTCAGCAGACGGCGGTGGAGATTTCTGGCAATAAGCACCTCGCACCTCTAAAACCTGTGCGACACCTGTTCCTGTGTCAATTTAACCGACGGGCATGCTTTCGCTTTGGCTGTAGATCGAGAAATCGGTAAAGTTCCTTCGATTGAACCGTGAGAAAATTACGCGGATACGCGCGCGCAGCGCAGGTTAAGAACGACTTCATCGCGTGCGAAATTAATCCCTGTTTTGTTATTTAAATGCATTTCGTTGAGGCGTTATCTGTTTTTTATCTGGCCAAGTGACTAAAAGGAGCTGGTTAAATAATAAAATAAATAATTTGATTAAATACTGTATATAAAAAACTCTAAAGGGGGTATTCGCTGAGATCAAATCTTTAAGTAAAAAAATAAATAATATAAATTTAATAAGCAAATTCGTCATTGAGTATGTTCCGTAATCAATAAACCTCTAGTGAACTACAGCAAACAGCCATAAGATCAGCTGGATCTATTTATACCGTGTAGCTACAGAATGTAAAGATTCTTTAATTTCATGTTTCAGCAAGGAGGCACAATACCTTCGGCTTAGGCTATATGTAGCTAATATAGTATACATATATATACATATTTGCAGCGCAGACATGTGGTAGAAGCACACTGCTCTTTATACCAAATCTGTACTCGTTAACTTGGTAATACAGAAGCACTTCTATTGCTGGATTATTGAAGGAGACAAATCCTTTACTACCACTAACTGAAGCTGTTCCCATGAGTATTTTAAAATAATAAGCGTGGTACATGTTGCAATCAAGTTGCAGAATTGACTGTATACTGCCCGGTTGGTTAACAAAGGCGCACCAGGCAGATCTTTTTCAAGTTTGGTGTTACTGTTGTCTCTTTGCAGTAAATGGAAAGCACGTAGTGTTTTCCGATAAAACGAGAACGTGATAATGAGGAGATACAAGGCTGTGAGGTTTCAGCTTAACCAGATAATACTGTCTATGATGTTTAGTTGCGATGTGCAGTTGTGAATCGCATTCGTGTCTGATTAGCGAAAGTCTGTGCGTCAAGGAAATACATGCATATGATGTGAAACATGGTCAGCCGTATATCGTTGTCTTATGTGTGATAATAAAAAGACAATGTCTGTCAGACTGTCGATACTGTATCTGCTCTAACTACTGATTTGCTCACGCTCGCTCTCGCGCTGTCAGGATGCAATGAAGGAAACTTTAGCACTCACCCTCTCTTGTGTTCTGTGCTATTCCAGTGTTCACATAAAAACATAAATGAAGGCAAAATGTAGTCCACAAACACGAAACTGAGGTGCAAACCATGGTGCAGTTGAAAGTTGGATAAACAGTGTGCGCTTTTTCCAACGCGGCGTTCCCTTCCCATTGACGACGCTCCGGCAACCAGCTCTGGGTGAATAAAACAGCCGTCTCTCACTCAAATAGCATCTGCAGCTGAGAGGCGGGGCTTGGAGCATTCGGCGTGCCACTCATCTTGACTGACAGAGAGCACACCCACATTTGTCGCGCGAAAAGCTGTAGGTGGAAAAACGCGGACGAATCCTCTTGAAGCGAAGGCGGATCCTCAATTTTAGTCGAAAACCGACAGTGGGGATTCTCAAACCTTAAGAACAAATGCTTTATTGGACAATGTAGAATTGTTTTATATTAAGAGAAATACGTAATATTCTAACGCCGGGGCAGGCAATACTCTACTGGAAGTTAATACTTCAAACGCTATGGGTTCAGTGAAAAGTGAAAACAGTGAAATCATCAAAACAAACTTGAGACAGAACCAGTGAGATACCTTCCCCGCGACACCACTTGCACGGAAGCCTACTCTATCAAGATAAGACTTGAACCTTGGGTAGGGCAGGCAAGCATGTCACGACATCCGAGGAAACGTTTATTTTTTCCCCAAGTCATTGAAGAGCATTGCATCATCAGCAGATAAATCCTCATAGCTAACTTGTGATGTCAAGACTTTGTTTAGTCACTAACACCTTACAGTACATTAGCCTACGGTTTGAGTTGCATCAATATATATTCTTTCTTTCTATTTATCTTTCTATTTAATTATTTCCAGGTGATTTACATCTCACATAAAAATGTAGACCTGAGAACATTGTATTATCTTTTATGTTTGCCTGTGTCTCTCAACACTCACTATTAAGGACTTTAACTAATTAGTTGACAAAACCAGGCTTTGTAATGTGAACAAATGTACTCCAAAGGGATGAACAATTAACACATGTACAAATTTAGTGTATATTTTAGTGTGTAATAAAAATAAATCTAAGAGAAAAAATAAAGTTAACAATAAACAGAGAAAGTTTGAAATACCTATTGGTGTCAGTTAGTTTTTATTTTATCAAGTCATATGTTCCTTGATGATTTATTCATTCAGGCCTCATATTCCATTACATTTATAACTGACAGACAACAAGGATTTTTTTTAGAAGTGTTATTTCTTTGACTGTGTTTTCTGAAAATAAAACTCTTGCTGACTGTCCAGTGAAGGGCAGGAGGTGTTGTGTATGTTTAAAGACATTGAGACAGACAAACACAGATAAACACTGACTGCTGTGTTTGTTAGAAGGTCACCTAATGAAGGAAAGTGCCCTGCTGATTCTGGGCAATGGGTGTGGATGCATTGATTCATTATATGCGTTACTGCTCAAGAAACGTTCACCATGAAGATTGAGCTGCTGGGGTTTTAAGCGGCGCCAAGGAATCGAGATAAACACAAAACACAATTAAAAAGTGTAAAGTTAATTTCCTGCTGCTCAGATGACTTGCCAAATCACTGATAAATGAAAGCATGAAAGGGACCTCATTACCCCCTGAACGTATAATGCATTTGTTACAGGTCACTTATGAATCTCCATTTACTAGAATGAGTAAAACAACTGTAATTATGCTCCCCAAATATTGATTAATAAACTCTGTGCATCACAAATGGATGGAGGTAGACAAGGACTCATTTCAAGGTTTATTTACCTCTGTTTTCTTGTTTATTATTTTGCTGTTTGGCCTGTTTATTATGCAAATTATTTCTAATCCTCTTTACCCTTGATCCACGCTCCTGTATTGCACATTTCCGTGTTCAATTAGTAATGTTTTGGATGGACATACTTAAGTAGCCTATACCTTAAACTAGTTCAAATCAACCCACATGGGTGTAAAAGCATCAAGATATTCAGCATTTGTTTTGTTTTTATGAATATCATCGTCTGAGCTGGATTAAGCCGAGCCATGTAAGCATGTATGAATTCATCTTTGAATATTTATAATCAACAAAATGTTCATTAACATTCTCATTCAGCTGAGTCTCGGGTGATAGCGCCAGGCTTTCCAGGTTGTTCACATACTAATTGCACTTTTCTTCATTTTTGCCAGAAGAAGGGGAAAAAAATCCCAAATTTTCACATTGCATTTTAGCAGCCACATTAGTGAGTCCTCATCAGCTTCATGTTGCCATGGCATCAGTTAATTGAATTCTTTTGTTTGAGTTGGGATTACACTGTAGTCATGTGGAGATGACGGTTTGCGTAAGCGACGTTATACCTGACTCCACATTGAGCTCTTAGCTCAGCCCTCACAAAGAGCTAATCATTTTAGAGGATACTTCATTCTGAGTAGGTCTTTAGTGCGTCTTCCCTGAGAAGAATTACCATCCTCCAGTGATAACACTAACCATTATTGCCATTTTACCAAATTTCTTTCGAAATTAAATTGAGTGAAGTGTACTAGACTATAAAGCAATATTACCTACACTACATTGTACAAGTGGGGGTCGTGCACCACTTTGAGGTCATCCAAATGTTTATTTGGAACTTAAAAGCAATAGTTTTATTCCTAAAACTACGACAAACACGAGGACCCTCAAGGGATACCACTTCAAGCGAGCGAATTGACCACATTTATAAATGTCTGCCTACACTCAAGTGCTTGTAACCAACAAAGAAGGCGTCAAAAAACTAGGACATGACTTGTTCTAGGTGTTCTTATTATGTCTGATCTTTTTGGCATTTATTTGCAGCATTTTTCACAGCACAAAGAGTTTAGACTAGATCTCTTCATCAGCAGGCAATAACATGCTATCCTATTCTGTTATTTTCCTTAAGGTCTGCATGTTTTTTTAATAGTTTCTCAGTCAATCTGCAGCGGCTGAACAACTGAGCCGATATAAATGGAGGGCCAGGCCAAAAGTACTATTAAATACTATAATATATATTTTCCATGTATATAATGAGAGTGGAACACCTTCAGAGCGGCAGGCTGTCGGCCTGATCCCTTCACTCAGGCTGGGTGGAGCGCAGCCGGGCTGTCTGGATTCTTTGAGGGCTTGAAGGAAAACCACCCAGAGATTTAATATCCAGAGGGACTGAAAGCCTGCTGGACGGATGGGCTTGGGGAGCACTCTAGGGAAATTTTGAGTCCTTATATAGGCTAGTAATATACAGTAGTGTCCCAGCAGATCCCGACAAAATGGGGGGTGTTACTCAGGGAAATGTTGCAGGCTGACTAACATTCACCTTACATTGTCTGCTGGTGTAATCACAGATCTAGACCTGTACTTCATAAAGGCATGCAGGGTAATCATATTATATGCTTTACATTGATAAAGTGTGACAGTGTTTTACATTTTTGTCACAAAAAAATTGTGTTGCACAAAAATACAAGGGAGCATAACTGTTTTCAACACTAATAAGAAGTAGAAATATTACTTGAGCACCAAATTAGCATATTAGAAGGACTTCTGAAGGATCACGTGACAGTGAAGCACTAAAGACTGCTGCTTGTCATTACAGGAATAAATTGAAATTTCATAATAAAACAGGAAAAAAGTTTTCATTTTAATTTATATGAATTATATTTATATACTGCATTTTCTTACCTATTGCATGCACACACACACTCACACACACACACACACACATATACTGTATATAGAGGCCCAGGTATATATTATTTTATACATACAGTAAATACATCCAATATGTTTAGTTCTAGATAAGTTCTGAGATTTTTTTTGGCTCACTTCCACAAACGGCCTACCAGTTTTTTTTTCAATTATAGATTGACCTTTAGACTGTACACATTTTCAAAAAAGCAACCATTACTTTTCAGGCTAAAAATGAACTAAAGAAATTGAATCATATCTCTTTTTACCCTTTTCAAAAAGAACAATTAATGAAATTTAACATGTGCATCAATTTCGAATGTCTATTATGGCAGGTCACTCCCACAGTGTTTGTCTAGAGGAAAGACAATGACACCTCATTTGTGTCGGTGAAAGCATGTTGCAGTGATCTGTCAGTTTGGACAGCAAGGCTGTTTAACTGCACTAATTGTCAGAGTAACATGAAAAACAAAGCTCTTTTTATCTGTAATTGAATTATTTACAGAGCAACAGTCGCCATGCAGTACAAATCAGAGACAGAAGAGGGACTGCCTGAATCTTGAGCTATGTGAGTCTGTCACCAGAGGCGGCAATAAACTCCATGCATTGATTGATCTCCCCTCATTAAAGTGAAGAACCAAAGCCTGTTCATGTTTCTTATGTGAGCATTATTATTAGTCAAACAAAACGGATTTAAGCTTTTAACCACAGCTTGTATTGTACTCAAAATGTGTGTGAAAGAGTGAAATCTGCGGTTTTTCTACAGCACAAGGAGTTGAATCTGTCGTTTAGAAAATAAAAATACTGTGTTTGACTTTAAATGCAGTTATTTGTCAGATGAAGCTTCCCCAGACGACTTTAAGAGTCGTGTCCTGCCTCAGCGTTACTGTGGATTCACGTCAAAGGCATGTATAAGCGCTATGTATAACTGTCTTTAAATAAGCTCTTTATGGGGAGCTGTTCAGTTTACCCTGAAATGAAATACGTGTTTATGAAAAGATTAAAAAACGAGGGGAAAAAATCAGTCAAATTATATAATTCCACAGGCTCTGCTCTCATGATTATCATGTCAACAACATGACTATCTCTATTTCCCTATGTGTCAGTTTCCTGGTCTGTACGGACTACAGGGACACTTGCCTAGTTGTACACAGATTTTGTAGCTGACAGATGAAGACATCCAGATGGCTGCGCGGAGTTAGTCACACTAGCCTGCTTCGCTAGTCCAGCATGTAGAACTAAACAGGGTTATAGCCGTTTAATGTTGTCTAGTTTGGCCTTTCATGTCATTCTACAAGCTTAGCATGCTACGTTACCACTTAGTCCCAGGATAAACAGACAAATCACATCTTGAAAAGCAAGTGTGGAGGCGCCTGACACGCACATCTGGAGATGAATAGGGCTCAGGCTTTCCAAATCGCAAGCAGAAATCTGGACTTTCATCAAGGTGACTGTACGAAAAGATTTTACTCCCACCCATGTGTCTTGTCTTGCTCCCTTCACGATCGATGGAGATGAAAGCAAGGAATGGAGAGTAAAATTGGCTGAGTGATTTACAGTTGATCAGATACGAGACCTCTTTCTCACATATCATTCCATGTAGAGCTGCATAAATTCCTTTTAGCTTTAAGGTAACACCTAGCGCTGATGCTAAAGGAAGAATGGAGCAAAAGACTGTAATTGTAACAAGACGGTTCGCTCATAGTTTTCTGAATGGGAGAAAGTGCAAGTCTCATTTTCCAAGTAAAAGAGCTAATCACCACTTGGTAAATTTAATGCGTTATTGCACTTCATTGCAACAATTAGCTGGATAAACCTGTAATCTGCTCAATTAGCATTAAGAAGGTGTTTAAGAAACAACATTTTAATGCTATTTAAATATCAGATTGGCAAGCTTTTTTTTTTATTTTGGTATTTCCTCATTTAAGTAGAATGTTGGTCTTGGAGTTCGGCTTGGAGTTGGTCTTGGCTGCCCAGAGGCATTGCAAATATGGATGCTGTATAAACAGACTTTCCTTGAAAGAGACTTTGATGTAGCTTGGCATGTTTACATGCACTTTAAAGTTCGATTTCAGTCAGACTAAAGCAATAATTTGGCTTCTTTAAAATGTCATGAAAATGCTTTAGTCTGACTGAAATTGTACCGATCTATTTTTTGTGAAGAGAACTGTCCAAGCTGGCTTCAATGTTTATACATAGGTACAATGCAACATTTACAGGTACAAAAAAAACATATTTTTCTACATTTGAAAAAATACTAAAATGTACAATATTGCCACACTGACAAAATCTAAAATAGTACATAAATACATAAATATTATTACACATTTACAGCTTAAAAAGTTTATTTTTTAGCATATAAATATTTTTTAATATATATATATTTACTATTTTTAAATATATTTTGTATCACTTAACCCAACCCACCATAACCACCTGTAGAGAGTATAAAGTATATAAAATATAGCAGACAGAAAAAAGTAACATTTCTTCATATAAGTGTAATACCCATAATATATTTTCCATTAGAATGTCAAAAAGTAGTACCACAGTAGTCAAAGTGACGTGTTGTATTCACAGCAACTCTGATGGTATCTGAGGTACAGAACAGAATTTATTAAGATATTAAAATCCTGAATCCCGTCATTTCCTGATTCACTCCATGAAGGCGCGCAGATCTCATTCAAACACATACATGACCAGAAATGCAGCGTGTTGCAATTGGTGACGAAGCAGGCGATAGCTTATGAGCGTTTGATATCACTGACGTAAAACCATGCAACGCTTCTCGAGGTGGCAAATTATGAATCTGAGATTGGGATTTGACGATTATAGTCACTACTGAGAATGGAGGTGAAGGTTGTTGATTAAAGACTGATTGATTGGGCATTGATTGGGGTTTGTTCCTGGCAAAAAGCAATCATATGGATTCTTAAGGTTTGAATTAGAGTGCACAATTAAAATTTATTACTTTTTTTATCATTTTATGTCACGATTTTTGAGTCAACAATATGGAATTCTTTGAAACTGTAGGCCCCAGAAGTCACACAGAATAGAATAAAATGTTGCAAGTAACAACAATTGTCATTGAAAATATAATCACAAATATTATAAGAAATAGTATTAATTCTGACACTTTAGCAGTGTACATTTATAAAGTTGTTCATATGTAAATCATTTTTTTATATATACTGTCAAGAGATTAATTATATCTTATTCACCACATTTTAGGTAAAAGTGTTCTTGATCTCAGCAGACCTAGGTTTTGTAGTTCAACTTTTCTCGAATCAGCATCTGCATCGTGCACATGCTGCGAAACTTAGATGAGACAAGCAACGTGTATATCTAATCCTTCAAAAATTAAATTACACAGTTTGTCATGTATATTCAGACAGTCAAATAAAGACTATGTGCAAAAACTAGCTGTAGCTCAATTAGAACTGTTTATGTAAATCCACTTACTGAGACATTTTATTAGTATAATACTAAAAACTGGCTAACAGCCTTCACTTTATGTGAGAATCAGACTAATTACCTCTTATGCATTATTCCCTTAAGATGATAAACCACTTCCATGACCATATATTTTAAAAAAAGATTATGTATTACGTTTTTAAGCACATCACAACTGTTGTTTAAATGCTGTCACAATGGTTCATTTGCGTCAATTCAGTCTTGCACTGATGTTCTTCAGATCTTTAACACAGTGCAGCTGTTCTGCCATAAATAAGACGGATCTTAGCTTACCTTTCAAACAAACCTCCTGCCCAGGTACAGCAGACAGGCATGAACCAAATGTAGCAACAGTCTAACATTACTCAGCCGACTCTTATAAATCAACCAGGCGTGAGAGAAGGAGAGAGAGAAAACAGCCCGTGTGGGTTTTCCATGGTGTGAAATAGTAGATGGTGGCCCCTGTTTGAATGTGAAGGATGGCTAGCAGAAAGGTGTATAATTTCAGTGTTACCCCAGCTGCCTCAGGCAGCCCTTAAATGCTGACGGTACTCAATTTGCTGATCCGTGACCCACCAGCCACATTGCATCACCTCGCTACACTGCCATCCGTACGCGTGTGTTATCCAGACATCACTCCCTTGGAATTAATGCTAATTTGTTTGTGCAAATACGCTGCATGTTAAGACATTAAAGGCTTCATATAATCTCCCCCATGACTTACGAACCAGCACAATATGTTTCACTTTATGACTACAATTATTAGCTAAATTTATTATGTATGAACATAATAACTTCAAATCATGCAATAACAACAGCTGTCGTTATCGGGCTGAGAGGGAAATATAGGTGTGAATTTGCTGTCCTTGAGGCGTGTCGCAAATATGAAGCATATTGATTTTTAATTTCACAAAAGCACAACCGATAGTGATCCACAAACCTTCAGCAATTATTGTTCAATCAGGAGGCTAATGACATAAAACACAGGCCCAAATGAGCTCACTTTAGGGAAAGCCATTGAACACATACACACACACACACTTTAATGACACGCTGTGGTGATGAAAGCAAACGACATTGGTTCCCAGCAATCCAGGTTTTGAAGACTGTCGTTATGTTCACATTGGCTCATTACACAACGCATTGCTTTGGTTGTGTACAGAGACACAAAAAGTGTAAAAGACGCTCCACTCATATAAAAATTAATGGGCAAAGTCATAATGCTCAATAAGTAGGCTATTGTCCCACAGTTAATAGCCAATCAAAAAATTTTTTAGAGGAACTGGGTTTATTTACTTTTGGATGTGCATTATATATCAATTATATATCCATATATCATTTTGTTATTTTGTTTTGTTATGATACTATTTATATAATTCCCAATTTGAAATAGTAAGACTTTAGTCTTTTTTCATTTAAATACATAGGAGGCATAGAAATGCTGCTTTGTAGGTTTTCTATAATGGCTGCTGAGTGGATTTGTGTACATTGGCACAGGTGATTGTAGCTCATAGAATTTAACAGCAGTGTTGCAGTGATAATAAATCATAAAGACATGATGATATACAAACCTTGAGATGTCAGTTTGCCTAGAAGCACCATCAGCCAAATGGTCAGTTGAAAAGGAAAAAAGACAACTGACAGTCACTATATGGATCCCACTGGCAGTTATGACAATTATATGGGATGCATAATCGTGAAAATGTCAGTATGTGAATTGTTTTTGCAACAGGATGACAGCATGCCACTGCAATCTCAGCTTCATTACTTCATTATTCTACATAATTAATTAAAACTGTGTATATATATAAAATTATAAATATATAGTATATAAATTAAAATTTCATCAGAACATGCAGTGTAGGTTGGGAGAAGTAAATTGATATGACGAAACCACATTAGTCATTAACCTGTGCACCTGAAATTTTATTAATCATTTATTCATATCATTTTGGTTATTTATTTGTTAATTCATGGTAAAATATGCCAAAAAGTAAACAACCCAATACCTTAGCCATTTCAAAAATACCCAAGGAGTGCTGGCTTGATGCTGAAGTGTCAGATCCTTGGCACTTGCCACTCATTGATTTCAATTCCACATTTTGTAGCTGCGCTAAAAGAAAATCCAGGAGATGACAGGAACAGATGTTTTTACAGTTTTTGTGATGCTGTATAGACAAAGATGGATTACGGTTCTGTGAGGCTTGCAGGTACTTGTCTTGATGTAAGACAAGAAATTGTATATAAATATAATGTTTGTGCATAAACAGAAACATTACGTTTATATGAAGAATAACACCTTGCATCAAGGTTACAATACAAAGCCTACTTTATATACCACAATCACAAGCATTGTAAATAAATAGCATACTGTGTGCTTAAAAGAGAGAGAGAAAGATGACAGAGTACTACAAGTATAACACATCAAAGCTGTCATAAGATGTTCAGAAGTGCTTTGTTTATTTCACACTGTGCCAACTTAATTTACTTCACATTGTGCCAATCTAAGCTTGAGGCTCCTAGCAGTCATATGCCCCGGGGCAATGGCCCCTATTGGCTCAGTCCGTAATCCGTCTTTGTGCAAAGCTTTTTTTTTTAATTAATGTCATAAACTGTCATAAACTTTACAGCAGACAGAGTATTCCATTTGTTGTTGTGTTTTTTTGTCATACCAACTTTAGAAACAAAGCAATAAAAAAACTATAATTTTTGGATCGAAAATGAACAAGTAAGAAAACAGGAAGGCGAGGGTGACGGGGGGGACTGCTTTAGCCCTTATTCATAGTCTGAGTGCTCATAATGAGATGCCAACAGCTCTCAGCAAAGTTTGGAGTCATCTCCATCATTAAGGAGCCCACATAGACTTTTGACTTTAAGCATAGGTAAAATTTCCTTGAGGGAAAGAAAAGAGGGATTATGTAAGCTTTGAAGAGATTGGAGCACGTACATCCCAGTTCCTCTGCCTTGTTTCATCTTTTGATTCAGTTAATTCTTTGTAGGGTAAAGGAGGAGGCGAAAGCACTGACTGCCGGCTGAATATATTCGTTCTCTTTCATTTGTGCTCTTCCACTTCGTCCTTCACTTTTCTCTTCCCTCACCCCTTTTTCCTCTCTCGTTTCCAAACGCAGTGCTCTTTTACTCTTTCTCATGTTTTTGTTGCTCCTGTCACCTCACAAGTTGTTTTCACTGTTTGCTCTTCTCTGCACCCCACTTTCCATCACAGTGGGGCATAACATACTGATGCTGACAGGAAGACTCCAGAGTCACATCCGAGTTAGCTGGCAGCTCATTTTCCCAAGCTTATTCCAAACACACTGCTGTGTACAAATAGGCAGTGTTGACCCCACTCTGTGCCATGTACAGTAAGTGTCCGTGCTTACTAAACCTACTCAGAAATTGTTCAACACAACGGAAGCACAAAAAACCCACTTGTTTCCGTTTCAGAAGCACTGGTATTGTGTTTGAACAGGAAAAGCCGGCAATAATTCCTGAATCTCTTTTTGATACTGAAAATACTTTTGAATTTTAGGAAGAGGAAATGTTGTTCTTACTAATCTATCTAGAACATGGTCATGCAGAATAAGACATGAATATGTGCTTTATTATTAGTATTTTTAAGAAACATTATTTCAAGACCTTTTTTATTTCAAGAAAGTTCTTGGAACATCCCTACTTTTACCATTTTTACAATTCATATTGTAAATAAATCATAAATTGTGCATGATGTTTAAGCCTGTGTGCAGTAATACGTTCTCAAAGTGTATTCAGCAGGATTTTGTGTGCTTTCAAAATGACATTAATGTATGTTAAATTATAAGAGACAGTGGTTTGGTCAATAAAACAGTATTGAAACCTTGTGTTAATCCCCACATCATTCAAACTCATTGTAATCTTAAGAGACTTAGTTATGACGAGTCATAAAAGATGTAGTAAGTGCAGTATGCTGCACAGCTAAATTATTAATAGGGTATTTTGCCCTTGCAGCAATGCAGGCAAACATTGACTATTTACATAGCCGAGGCAGCTTCAGGTGATGTACTGGAACACATAATTGTAATATTATTATCATAAGAACATGCTTGAAATTACGTTCCAATTGCACACATTTTCAATGCTCTGCCTTGGGTGCTATTCTGATCTAAAAGCAGATTTGTGTTTTATGACAAGGAGAATGTTCTAGAAATGTGTCAGTGATGACAGGCACCGCAAAGTAATAATCTGCCGGACCTTGAGGACGAAAGAGATTTATAGGGATGGGAAAAATGATTTCGGTTTAGGCCGAGAGTAGCAAAGCTGCTTCGAAACATGAATTTAATTGAAGAAGCATCAGCCGCACAATGATATCAGATAATTAAATCAAGAAACAATTGTGCTTGATGTCGTCTTAAAATCTCTGACTTAACACGTGAAATCTGAAACCGCCACTCTGGGAGACACAAAGGCTCCCAAAAAAGGGGGACAAAAATCGTTTTAATTCCCAGGGATAACTTAGCATCAGACGAATCGGAGAGCTCGTTGTCATGGAGGGCAAGATTAGCAATTATTCCTTACTCTGAGAGCTCTTTAACATCACCGGCTATGTATAACAAAGGCCCTCAAAGTTTGCACTTTGCCTCTGAATAGGTATAAAATCTTTTTTTTTTTTCCTTTGCTATTAAATTGAAATCCAGCTCCCCTGACACAACAGATATGGCATCTGAAAACTTAATAAGTCATTTTCACAGCTCATCAGCCATTCTCCTTCCAGAATCTTCATCCTGGAGCCGTGGACATCACGAGCCTCAGAGGCCAGGAGGATAATGTACTTTCTGTCAAATCGTGACACTTGATTGACATGCGGAGATAGGTATTAGGCCTCATTTTCCACCCATACATCCCTGAGTTAATATCTCTAGATGGCTGTGAGGAAAAAATGATGAAAATAGATTTGTTTGGATGAGTGTTTACTCCCCTGGACTCTTTAGAAACAAAGCCCTAAACAACATCCTATCAAAGCCACATCTGTAAACGACCGATACGTTTGATGGTATGAAGTGGAATATCTGACCTCAATCTTAGCGACAGTCACACTTCTACAGGATGGAAAAAGAAGTCTTTTTAAATAACATTAGATACTTGTATTTGCTGACGTTAATGTACATCCTTGGGTTCTGTGTTTTAGCTGAAAACAAGCTCTTTAAGAGCCCTCTTCATGTTTACATAGTTTCACACGAGTCTGGTTCCATGTGCTGTCACGCAAAAAGAGTAAAGAAAACACAAAACAATCTGATTTTTTTTATTTGTGAGCTTTTCTCTTCTTTCAGATCCTGATCGCAATCTCTCTCTGCATTCATTTCGCTCTCCACTCTGTCTGCGCTTGTGAAAAAGGCAAAGGCTGTCAAGAAAGCACGTCCTTCTTTCCCTTGAAGCACTGCAGTCACATACTCGCTCTAACAGCTCTGTGACAACACGGATCATGTGTTAAAAACAGACATGCTTGATCACTCAAAAAAGTGCACTAATCATCTTCACTCTTTAAGTTGGTTCGCATGAAAATTCTGTCATCATTTACTCACCCTCATGTCACTGCAAAATCAGTATTCGGACCCCGGTGTTCTTATAAATATAGTTTTTAGTCTTCAGCAGAACAAAGAAAGTCATACAGGTTTTGAACGGCATTAATAATGACAGCATTTTTGGTTGAGCTATTCCTTTAACATCGACTCATCACCATTGCCGCCACTGTCATTGCAGGAATCTGGACCTCTGAATTTATGAGGATGTTGATAGACTTCAGATATGCCGCTTTGAGCAAGTACAATTGGATATATTATGTGAAGAGAGAGCAGGAGAGAGGAATTTGTGGCATGTGAAGCTACATAAACAGTATAAAAGATGCTTTTCAACCAGCATTGATCCACAAAACAGTGAAGGACATTTGAAATCAGAACGGCGTGAGATTGATATTAAGATTCAAAGGCTATACCACCGCACCAATATTTCAAAAATGCTCTGCTATCAAATTTTATTCTGACCATCTGAGCAAAAATCTTTCAGATTTAAAATCGATTTGCTGTCTGTTTTTAAATCAGGCCTATTTAAAATAAAATAGAAGCGTGAAATCTGAAGATTTTTTATTAGCTAGATTTATGAGCTGTACCATTAGAATAAAACATTACTTTTTATTATAAACGAATGCCAGTAACCTGCCAGTAAGGTGTTCAATACATTATTATGACTTGCCTGGTTTCTCTGCCACAAAAAAATAATACTAAACAGCTATCTATATCTGTATATATAAATGTAATGGCATATAACATTCAGGAATGGACTCGTTTATAATCACAATCCCTTGTGTCTTTATTACAGACCGCTGGAGGCAAGGTTTCAACAATCCGACAGATATGAGAGACTTCACAGATTTATCTATTCATACGGTATACTCTCAATCCTAGCCCACCTATTAACGCTCCATTAGTTTCTTGCCCAGGAAAATCTGAAGAACATGGCTATAGCATAACAAATGAAAATAGTAAATAATATGCAGCGCTTCTGGCAAATATGATAATTCAGGCTTGGCAGAAACTGTGTCCTGTTGGAAAGTAGCCACTGTTTTTCAGGTTGTGAATGGTGCAGAAGCTGATAAGGAAGGAGAGAAGGTATTTAGCAGGTAATTAATCCAGAAAAGCCTGGTGAGTTTCAGCTCAGTTGAAAAAAAGTTTGGGTCAATGACACAATGCTCAGTTTTTGTTAAAAAGAAAAATGCAACTCGTACACATACTGAACCGAATAACCTCCATGATGGACAATTTCTAAATTAAAAGGATGATACTCATAAATGTATGTAACGGTCAATGAAATTTCCAAAATTGTATAAAATATCACATAATAAACATTTTAAGATATGGCAATATTAGTTAATAAGTAAGTTGTAAATTGTCGTGTGATGTGATGTGAAAAAAATAATATAGTAAATTCATACACAGGAAAAACTGTAATACATTGACATGTTATTATAATTTAAAATGAGAATAGAAATCTTTTGTAACATTAACACTAGTATTCGAGATAAATAATTTTACATAATATAAGATAGGGTCATTAAGTTGAAAGTTTATATTAACAGTGGTAACATGAAAGCCTGAACTCGGAACTAGTTTTTAAAATTCACAAAAACTCTCTTACAGTATATGCTACCCCATCTTCCAGCTCTCTCTTGCTCCATTAAGGCCATATATTAGGCCACCATGTAGCCATACACACAGCACCGAAGCTGTACATAACAATGCTCTATCTGTGCATCCATTGGTAGTTTAGAAAGTCCTGCTGCTCTAGTCAAGGAAGCAGACTGCATAAACAGAGCTCCTCCTGCCAGCTGACCCAGCAGGTATAAATCGCTAAGGTACATTCTCCCATTCAGTGGTCTACATCCTTCTCCCAACCACAGGGTTCCTATCCTGTGCTCTTACTCCAACTCAAACCCCATCTAATGCTCTGAGCTCTGAATTTTCATTCTCATTTTCCAGCTTATTTGTCGTGTCAATTTATGAGGGATGTTGGCGAATGGAGCCTGTCATTTCCTTTGGCTCATACGAGTGCGGTTGTGAAACTGTGCCAATATTCAAGTTCCGCTCATGGTTGCCCAAATCCGACTGCTCTTTGCTGACATTTTACGAAAGAAAATCAATTTCTGAGCATTACCAAATTCAAAAATTAGCATTCTCTCCACCTCTTTCGCTCTCTCCTTTTTTCTCTGCCATTTTGATTATGTCAAGACATTGAGCCCCACTGTTGCCCGTACTATCTGGACTCTGATGTGCATGTTTGCAGGTAGAAAAGCAGACGGCTGTCAGCAAAGCTTGATTGTTATTTCAGGCACAAGTCCTGGCTCTCACTCAAGCGCATCAATGTACTTTATTTTTCTGTAGACGCAACTCAAGAAGTTCCTGCTTGGAGCATTACAGAATCTTACTTTCATCTCTAACTCATCTCACAAAAAAAGCATCAGAAAGTCATAAGCAGGATACACCACACTCCACACGGTGCGAAATCCCCACGTAAATGTAAACACACCTACATTTGGGGTTTAGAATGACAAAAAACATGTTTGCATGAGGCTGGATGTGGATGGTTTGTTTCTTGATAAGATATCTGGATACAGCAAGGCAAACTTATATTAGTTGTGAGAGCGTATTGAAGTTCTCCTTGCCTCAGGTGATTAGTGATCTCATTATAGTGTTGGAGAAGATAATCATTAACCTTTGCATGCGCTGCAACCCTTTCCCAACCTGACTATCCCATTGTAGCTATGCAATAATCACCTCCTTTAATTAGCCCATAGTAGCACCTTTCCCAGAAGAGCAGTGAGTCATTTAAGAAAATCACCCACATGAATCAATTATCGGCCATTACAAGCCCAGTGGACAATGAACTGTTTGCACAAATGAAGTATATTGTTTGTGCAATAAAACAGTTACAGGAGCCCGATATTGTGTTTGTGTCTGAGAGGCTTTTCTAATTACTAGAAGCTTAAACTCAGGTAGAAAATAACTGTGTGTAATCTTGAGGATTACTGTCCTACTTTCATGAGAATTCAGATGAATTAATATCTCCTTAATACTAAAAACAACAAATACTCCAGGTGGAATTGGATTCTAAGAGGTCTTGTTTCCATCCATATTGAGGTTTCATTGTGTGAATGTGGTTTATATTCTATCGAAAAGCCTGGTGTAATGTCAGTTACTGTAATTCACAGGAAACAAGCTGCCAATCAGTTAAAATGTGAGTGTGATCATCATTCTGTAAAATACTGTCAGATGTTTGATACTGATCAAAACAAGAATTTTTAATAGATTGTAAAAGAAGTGATATAAACAGCATTATGTTTATTTGACCTACACTTATCTACAAGCAACGAAAAAACAAAACCATTGGTTTGATCCCTAGAACAGTAACTATGAATTCAGTAGAACAATTCTGATGGCATCAGAGACCCATCTATCCCTCTATTAGACAACAATACAACTGAAATGATCCCAGATCCAGAAATGTAGCAAAAACACAGGTAAAACAGTCCATGTGACACTTTGTCGATGCTAGGAGAATATTTTTTGTGCAAATAAAACTAAAATATCATCATTTACTTTTCTTCTATGACTTCTATGCCATTTTAAAGAGTATTTTAAATGCACTGCATACGCAAGCTTTAATATATTTTACGTAATGCATGCACATATACGTAATGCGCATATGATTATGCTGTTTAAAGCATATGATGCTGTAATATTCTCTAAAATGGCTGGAAGACGAAGAAGGGTTGAGTATATGATGTTATTTTGGGGGTTTTTTTGTGCAAAAAAAAAATATTCTCATAGCGTCGCAAAACTGAAGTTCATCCACTGATGTCACATGGGCTTTTTACCGGGGTTTTTACCACGTTTCTGGATCTGGGATCATTTCAGTTGTATTGCTGTCTGTGGAGGGTTAGATATGATATTATCAAAAATATCTTAATTTGTGTTCCAAAGATGAACAAAGGTTTTATGGGTCTGGAACGAAACAAGGGTGAGTAATTAATGACAGGATTTTTGGGTGAACTGACCTGTCTGATCTTGTTGGAATTGTGTTTACCACTGGTCTGTCAGTAAGCTGAATATGGGAATTCTCTCGCTCTTTCTGGTTTAGTTTTGTCTGTCTCTCCGTGTGTGTGTGTGTGTGTGTGTGTGTGAAGAGAGTTTGGTGTTAAAGTGAACAGCATGGGACTGGCATGCGTTGGAGTCTCTGTATCTGACCGTAGATTGATTCTGACATATTCTTTACCAACTATCTCCCTGTGATAGAAACCAATGAATAAAAATCAGAAGCTATTTGTTGGCTGGTGAAGAGCCGTATGTGAAAGGGAGGGTCTCCTTTAATCCATGTAATAGGTTATTGACTTTGACCCTTTGAGAGCTGGGTATGAGCTATTAGGTCGGATTTAACTTACATTACTGTTTAGCCTGTGGGATTATCATACTTCTCTTTATTTCTGTTCTCGCTTACTGTGCTTCACCCCAAGAAAGCTACAAAGAGATGTCGCTGAATGTACTTACAAAGATGCTGTTTTACACTTGGACTACATTTGCAGCTTGCAATAGATGAGAGAGCCAAGAAAGTTCATGAGGTTGTCTGCTAAAAGGCCCTTCTTTTGGGTGTCTCTACGCCTTTGAATACCACATTAAATGGCATACTGGAGCAGCTTTTAAGTACTGTGGTTCATTAGAGGCACATCAAGCATTTCCCTATCCGAGGACAAAATCAACTGATTCATACAGAACTGACATAATCCCTGATCATATTTCTCACTCAGTTCAAGCTGACAAAAGGATTATTAGAAAGCATTGGATTTAAAAAGTAATGAAGACAGATGCCTGATGATAATAAAAGGCATGTGCTGGTATGAAATTAAGTCATGTTTGAAAAATCTGATTTAAACCTCTAACATCTTCTTCAGTGCCAGAATACAGAGAAACAATTTTGATTGAGGAGTTATGGAAAGATCATATTTACATTTGAGTCAACTTTAATAGAATTTACCTGTTAGTAAAGTGTTTCAGTTTGCACGTGCACAGTTATGATCAATTGCTAACATTATCTATTATTATTTTTGTTTTATTATTTTTTTTAATATTCTTCAAAAACATTACCAGTGCAATATGTAATGGTGTTTTTTATAATAGAGATATTTTCATATAATTTTAATAATATTTTATTTTAAATAATAATGATTTTTGTGATACAATAAAAAAGATAAATCACAATTATTTTGTTATATATATATATATATAAGATAATTGTGACTTTATTTCACAATATATATTTAAGCAATAAATGTTTTCCCCCTGTTATGTGGTGGAATAAATTGCAAGAAAATTTTGCAATTAACTTTTTTTCCTTTTTGTTATTCTGTGGTGGAAATGGGCAGTTTTTATCTCTTCCTTTTTGTTGTTGGCATAAAAACCTTTGTTAATAAAAAAAGTTACTGACAAAATCAAGCTATATTTGTAAAGTTTCTGATTTGCTAACTAACTGGATTACCTATTGGATTCCAGTAAAACATACCACTGATTTTTCATAGAATGACCAGAGAAGGCCAAAAAGATGAATCACAAACAGGCTTGCTCTAAAAACAACAGAATCCAAAAATTTCTCAGTGACTCATTGTCTGTGACTGCGTAGTTTGTGTATAGCTTTCTGCCTCAGGTAAAAGAAAGACTTAATCATTAAACTAGAGGAAAGCTGTGTGAATTGTTCTACAGCTCATTCTCGCGCTCTGAGAGGCAGGAGCTATGAAAGCTTTGTCAAGGCTTGAAAATACGTGTTTGGAAATTCCTCTTTGGACAGCCATTACACCATCATTATTGAGTTTTGAGCGTGCTTAAAGATTGTCTTGATTGCCAAGTCAAAATCCCATGTCAAAGTTTGTTTTAATTACACTAACAGGTGTTGCTAAGCAAGAGACAGATAACGAAATCATCATCCGCATTTGCAATACAATGAAGGCGAAGCAACAGACTTGGCTGTCATTTAAAATGACTTTGCATAATTATGCATCTATTGAATAACTTTGCATAATAATTTATGTGTTAATGTTCTCCATGAGAATCTAAAGCATGGATCATAAACCTGAAAAAACGGAGTGGTTTGCATGTAATTGCTGTCCATTCTCTTTAACCTGCACCAGCGACAGGTCAAATGTATTTAAACTGTAAAAGACACCCATGTGCGATATAAAGCCACTCTCAATTTGTATAGAAAAAAGTATCTTGTAAATTCATGCTTAATAGATGAATTACTAGTTGACCCCCTGTTTAGTAGTTTATCTCACAAGTGTTCATGTGAATGCCACACAATATGTATCATCTTGCATCTCTTCAGAAATATCTTAAGGGGTCAGAAAAACATTCGAGCAGTGGTGGGCAGTAACAAAGTATTTGTACTTTGAGGTATAATAAGCAGTAAGATTATGAAAAAATATTTACTATATAAAATTAAGTAGACCGTAAAAAATTGCAGTACTTTTTTAATTACGTACATAAAAAAAACAAGTACTTTTGTACTTACACTCAAGTAAAATCGAAAAAGGAGTACTGGAGTACTGGAGTAATGTTTTATAGTATGGATCTGTACTTTTACTCAAGTACTTGATTTGTGTACTTCGACCACCTCTGCATTTGAGTAGTTGTATAATAACAGCAGATTTTCTTGCTGGGGAAATGAAGTGTAGAGGGGTCCAGGAGCAGGAACTGGCCTCCTGAAAATACAAACACTTTCCCAGATGTGCTGTAGGAATTCCCACGAGTTCACCAAGTAATTGTTTTATTTCAAATTACATAACAAATTTGCAAACATGTATATATCAAGTATTCAGACTTACAAAATAAAACTATATCATTTTCACCTGTAATAATACACAGTGGTTTAAAAAGAATACTATTTTTTAGACTTTGAAAATATAATTTGGCTAAAAATGGAAATCTTTTTTTCACATTTATTCACACAATGGTAAAAATTAGCAATAATAAAATTAATAAATAACTTTTGCAAGCAATCGGACACTAGTATTCAGACTAGCAAAATATAATGATCCTAAAGCTAAAACTGCTATCATCAATTACTCACCAGTAATTACATATAATGGTAAATAAATAAATAATTCTAATTGATGGTAAAAAATGCATAAAGTATTTAGAAAAATATAATTCACAAAAGACTTAAGATGTTGTCATCATCTGCTCGCCCTTGTATCATTCCAGATCTGCATTGGTTTGGAAATGATAATTGATATGCTACTCCTTTAAGTAAGATGGGCAGATATCAGATATACACCAGATTTAAAACCATGTTTGAAAATGGGCCAAATTAAATGAAAAAAGCCTCTTTACACCTTAGAGAAACTGCAATCACTTTGTCCCTTTGAAGCTTTACATAACAGTTACCTGCTTTATGTTTTGCTCTAATGCAGAAACATGCTTCCGCGCTGATCTGTGCCAAATACCAGAAAAAAAAAATCGGAATAGGTTGACAATATAAATGCTGCCGGTGAGATAAAAGCAGCTGGGTCTGTTCATTGTGCTGGATCTAATTATTGAAAACGTTCAGTAGCTCACAGTCAGACCAAACATATTTCTCCTATTCTCCAATGTGGCACAGCAGCGAGTCAGAGCTGACCCTGTGGTCAGTAGGTCTTCACTTCTCTCCTCCAGTTTTTGGCAGACCCAAGGGGACCCGTGGGCTGAAGTGAGGTGTTCCAACCCCCTTCTGCCATGTCAATTCCAGCCTCTAGCCCTGACCGACCAGTCAGAGCCCCGTGTTTGTCCGGGTGCCAACTTCTGAAGGTAAACAACATGCACAAGGGCGCAGAGGTCAGGCTGCCGGACCGTCTGGACAGAGGCGGCTTTTCCCCTAAAGACAGATCCTGTCAGGGGCTGAGGCTGGCCTGTCTGTAGCCCGCAGAGCTTCGAAACCCGCCTGTCACTGTGGCTGACATCACGTCAAGCGCCGGGCCTGCGGTTGTCATGGCGTAGTGCTGTTTCCTGTCTCAGACGCGCATCTTAGAATTCCATAGTCGTATGCTGGTGTGTGTGAGGCTGGAGGATCTCGCAGCAATTTAAAGGCGTGCTGTCAGTGAACACTGGCGTAAATGCTGAGCAGGCCGAGGCTTGAATACTGAGCCTGCCGACATGACAATATGTGTATAAACAACGACAATAGGGTGTAAATTAATAAATGAGGCCTCACCTGCTGGAAAATCGAGATTTTAGATAGTAGCTGTCTTTCTGGAACATGAAAGCTGCTTTCTAGCAGGTCTAAACTGTATTGGTTGACAACAAGAAGGCTATCGGCTGGTCAAACCTGTTTGTGGTCAAGCTGTTTTTTTAAAAACGTGATAGCTGGTTAATCAGCAAATGTCCATTACAAAGCAGCCACACCATTATTCAAAGCACCGCTACCAGTTTAATCCATAGCAGGATCTGAATTGAAGATGTAAATGTTTCAGACTTTTGCATGTAATCTTATCTGCTACATAATAAGTAGCCCCATGCTCAGGTATAACTGATAGTGAAAAGAAAAAGAGGAAATGAGAAAGCTTTGTATTCCTAGTCAAGGTTACAAAAATGCATTTGTATAATGTGAAGCAGATCTAACTGTAGTAGAGGGGGGGAAATAAACAAGAAATTTGAAATAAACAAATGCCAGATTATTGTATGCAAAGCTGCATAATTTAAAGACACACTGGTTTACCATGCACATGCTAAATTCCACATCCAATCATTACAGTCACAATTCTTAGTCTACACACATTCGTTTCATTTTCACATTGCAATTTCTAAAATGAGCATGTCTGTGTTTTTCAGTCTATTCGATTTCCATTTTTGATGATGTTTTTGAGAAACAACCAGCATGTTTTATACATTAGCTCTTTGTGCACACATATGTCTGTGTAATAATTCAAATACACACCCATAGGTCTACAATAAAAGCTACCACCTAGAAAAAGGTGCTTTTATAATTCAACAGTTTATTTTTTATTTATTATGTTGCTGTCAAAAACATACAACCCCTCAAAAGGCTGCAATTGGAAGAAAAAAACATATTTTTCTTGTGATGTTTAGCAATATTTGACCTTTTTTCAAATAGGGACAGCAGGATCTTGGCATAATTTACAGAAAAAGCCACAACCTGGGAACATGCTGCATATGTTGTAAATTTGACTACATTTCTTTCTGCTTTTGAAAGGGTCATATAATGCCCATTTTCCACACGTTTATATAATTCTTTAGAGTCTTATTGGGAAGTCTGTAACATAGTTACAATTTCTCACTGCTAAAACACCTTTTTTTACTCTGTGAATAACAGCTTTTTTCAAACAATTTTCTAGAAATGTTACTGAGCTCTGCTGACCCTGCCCCTCTCTTCTGAGCCGCTCTGTGGGGGACTTCTTATTTAGCCGCATTCATCGTGAAATTTGCTAATTAGCACGCTATTAGAAGGCGATTAGCGAACATTCACAAAAAAACTTGTACTTTCTTTTTCTGTAGGTGAAGCTGGATCAAGAAGCAGGATCTGTGCGAACATAGATAGGTAGATCGTGGACGCATTTGCTTCAGAACCAAATCAACGTTGATCCTCTGCATCTTCAGCTGCTCAGATGTCGGAAGTAAATAACTACTGCTATGTTCATTATTACATCCAACAACAAAAAACCTCAATCGGTTAGGAGTCATTCTTGTCTCGGACTGATGACAGCTCACTCAGGGCATGTCTGAGATAAGACACCAGCCCAGTCTGTGCTGAAACGCTATTGTCAATCTGAGATCAACTCGATTTGAGAAAGGGGTAAAGATTTTAGTAGATAAAAAAATCACTGGGTGGATTTGTATCATTATAGGGTGGTTGTTCACACACTCCCAACACACACAGTCCAAACCACTTGTAAAAGTGCATGTAGCGTTATATGACTCCTTTGAGGAGATTTTATAAATAACTTTAAAGTAATCAAAAATGCATGTTTTCAAGTATGATGTTTGTGTGTTTTCGAGAAAAACATGTTTTCGAGTTTAAATCCAAGCGCCAACAGCACAATGTTTTGATATGACGGCTATAGGATTCAATGCAATGCAGATATGACAGGATGAGATAATAAACTCTTGTGGGTGAAAAGCACTTCTATGGTCACAGTTCTTCATTCACAGAGTATCAAGAATTAGATTTTTCATGCTCCAGGTCACACTCGAGCACTGTGTTACTGTTGGCTCTGTGGAAATATGTGTGCAGTGCACTGAGTCATAGTATACAGTAATTCACCCTCTTTGACTCTAACCCCTTTGTGACTCCTCTTAGCCATCAATTAAACCGCCACCAACGCACAGAGCTCTTCAAAGTGCTGCAGAGAGACATTTGGACCAGCCGTGTAACTTGACATGACACCTGACGACCTGAGTGCAGACGGCAGATACTCTCCAGCGCTCATGCTCACGCTTTTGCAGGTTATGTCTCAATCAAACCAGGCGGAACTGAGAGCGTTTTCGTCTGAAAGGAGATGCTGGGAATTTAAGGAGCCTGCCAGGTTCTCAAAGGTTTCGGGAGAAGTCTGAGGTTTTAAGCTGATTAGAATGCTTGTGAATCAGCTTAAAACAGAAGGAGAACAAGACAAGCACTCAGGCCCGACCTCTGCTGCTCCCTCTAGCTCTGCCTTTGTCTTGAAAAGCTCCGACATGGCGAGGCACATGTTTGTGCAAGAGCTCACAGGCTCAAGCAAGCAGCTGGGTCACAATTGATAACTTATTAAAAAAAAGGACTCCAAACAAGGTGAAGACATAAAAAGAGGGAGGGAATTCTCATTGCGTTATTAAAGCAGTACAAGTGGGCAGATGTTTCTACGTAGCCATGGAGGTTATTGTGACAGAATCCCAGCTCTGGAAATTTCACAGATATGTTGCACTTGTCAACGTCAGCCGTTTATGAGATGTTTCTAACAAAAAAAATCATTATAAAAATAAGATTGTCTCGGGAAAAAATATTTTAGTTCATATAGAAGTTCATATAATTATGTCTTATTATTATATAATAATATAATTATTATAACATTAGCAAGGTTTGGGATGTTTTGTGAACTGCCATTTTCAATAGCATGCCAGTAGTTTATCTGTTTTGGAAGTAGTGTAGCTTTTCTGGTAACAGGTACAAGTCACAATAGTCCAACCAAATGCTTTATTGCAGTTTTTTTATATCTGAGTTGAGGGAATAATAATGTGCAATGCTGGAAATTCTCCTTTCTGTTCATTTTAGTGAGCTATTTAGTGAACTAAACAGTCCGAAACATTAATTCTAGCAACTCCTAAAATGGCCCCGTTTCTTTTGTAGACAGTCCAGCTTATTCAAATGAATAATCAGTGTTTATGCATGAATAAATAATAAAAATATTGTTATTGATTTAGTTAGCTACATTTTCTTTGTAGCTTTAGTTAAAGTGATAGTTCACCCAATAAAGTTACATAATGTTGCTAAAATTATTTTGTGTATTTGATGTAATGCAATGTGTTTTTGCAGTTTTAGGGGCAAAAAAACACATTATTTTCCACATACTGTACATGATTGTTTCTCCTATCATTTTTAGAGTATTTCTTCGGTTTTGAAACTTTAATCTTTGCAACTTTAGGGATCTTATGCACTAACAGCTTGTAACACTCTAACGAGAAAGGAAATTTAGACATCTTATGAACCATATGGTAGGGTAAGAGAGCTCTCAGAATTCATCAAAAATATCTAAATTTGTGTTACAAAGATAAATGAAGATCTTACAGGTTTGGAACGACATAAGGGTGAGTAATTAATGACAAAATGTAACTTCAATTAATTAATTCTCCCTTCTTTTCTGTTAATTTCACAAGTGTCACCCAAAACTCTTAGATTATTGTATCAATAATATTATGTTGCTATGCAGGAGTACATTTTAATATTACACGCACAAAAAGTCTCTGCACACTCATTTAGGTGATTAGCTTGAACTATTCAGCTGCTTTAATTCATCCCCTGTGTTTTTCATTGTGCGTTCTGATAGCAGACAACATCTCGACTGTCACTGGAGACCGGCTTCGACTGCATCCCGCCCATCTGCAGGTCACATTTGCAGTGGCACTCTGGGAGCTGGAGCTGAGCTGAGCCACTCTCTCCAGAACTGAAGCATTGCTGCTTTCCTGTAGGTGGTGGACCACTTGGCAGAGGATGAGAAGTGGGTTTATTTCGCCTGCAGAGGGGGATAATTAAAATGCAGGCAAGCTGCGCCTGTTTCTCTTCCTAATTTAACCATAACGCTAGATACTAAATAATAACCCAGCTTTAAAGGAGGATACGTGTAACACATTCATGGCAGATTAATTAAATGTGCTTGTAGTTTATTTTATGCCCCTGGAGGTTTTGTGAACTTTGGCCGAACCTGATAAATTCAAAGTTTGGTAAGTTTGGTGAGCAGTATTTGGGACGTTGACATGTTTGTGCTGAAGTGTGCGTCACAAAAAGGTGACAAAAATTGCTTTTATGATTGCTTCAGCAAAGGCAACAGCTGTTATGTGCCTTATTTTCCTGTTGTCTTTGAGCTCCTGAACTTCAGTGTGGGAGCTGGTTTTGTTTGAGAGAACAATCAGAGGCATTTGCAGTTGGATGGATGACATCTTGTATCTGTCGCCAAGAGAGATGCAACCCTATTGTCTGTCTGTCTGATACCAATGAGCTAAGAAACATATTTTTGCTATGATAATGTTACGAAGTGGACGGGACACAGGTGGTAAGTGCAATACAAAGGTGTTTATTAACAATAGAGTTGCAGGAGAGAGATGACAGGTGAGTAATATCAATAGGGATATATCTAGAGCACTATATTAGATGACTGATTGTTGGTATCTTGTTGCAGGGTTAACGGAGAAGGAGACGAGCACACACAGACTGAGACAATGCCACAACGGAGACCATAACCACACACCACAGACGCTGGAGAGACGAATAGGGAACTCTTTGAGAGACACAGAGGATAGAGGAGCAAACGAGGAGAGGTAAGGTAAGTTCAACAGGTAAGTATAACAGAATTCGCTGAGATAGCTTTTAGTCCACTTCTCTGGAACAAGCTCAGACAAAGAGTGCAGAGTGGTGTGTGGATTTATGTGGTGCTTGATTGGTGCTGTGATCTGGATCAGATGCTGATGATTTAGTAGTGTGGCGTGAGGGTGGAGCCTGGCGTGGATGTAACAGATAATACATGATGTTAATATTCTATACTACTTTGTCTGAAAAATAAGGCTGTAAAAGACCATCTCAGTCATTTTAAATGCTAAAAGTGAATTTAGGGAAAATTCAGCTTCAGATTTGCATTTTTCTCCAGGATTGTTTAAAACTGAAAATAGAAGAATTAAATAGGATCCTTTGATCTGAATAGAAATCTCTTTGCTGTTATTTTTGCTCAAATAAAATTCATCCTTTCTGAGTTTAAATCTTAGTGGCCCCAAACATTTGAATTGTAATGAATATTCAACTTCTCTGGTCTTGAACCATCTCCCAAGGTCCTATCCATCTCAGATCCACACAATGCACCCAAGTGTAAACACTCCCAGCGATGTTTTAAGACAACATAGGGTCAAACAGTTGTTAACTACAACAAAAAACAAGAAGGACTTAAAAGAAACTGTGTGCTGTAAATATAGACATCAAAGTCCTCTACTGTGTTCGTTGGTCTTTCAGCTAAATTTAATGATTAGCATATTTGAACATACTCAAGTAGCGCCTTTGTACTTCCCACATAAATTCAGAATTGCAGTTGAAAGAAAGGAACGAGAGAAAAAAAAAAAAGGAAATAGCCATTACATTTTTGAGTGACATCCATGTGCAGAGACCCTGAATATCTGCCAAGAGACTTAAAGAAGAGCCATTCAGTGTGGGATTTAGAAGAGAGCAACATAAAGTAGAAACATGTCCAGAGGTGCTGTGCTGTTTTGCACGTCACCTGTCCAGATTAGCTTTGGGATGAGGCCTCCCCGCTGTGCCAGCTGCACATTCATAGGCTTTAGGGGACTTCCTGGAGTGTCAGTATCGCTGGTGAGGTGAGAGAGAGAGTGAGGGTGTTTTTCTGAGGAGACTGAGGCTGCCGCTTGTGTTTGTTAGTATAAGGCATCTGTTCTGGATGTCAGGAAGAGACAAGCTTCTAGCACCTCATCCAGTCCCCAAGGCCACTATACTGCAGCAGGTCTCCACAGAAAGAAGGACAAGAAAGAAAACATGTGAAGAGGGTTAGAGACAGGAGGAACTTAGTGAGAGAAACTCTGGAATTTTGTATTGATCATTTAAGATTAGTATGTTTACTCACCTGCCCTGCCGATATTACACTTCCCCTGAGCCACTGTGAAATAAAAGACTTTAGGAATGTTTGCACATAGTCTGGAGAAAAAAAAATTAACTAATTAAACAGACAGTGTTTGCCACCTTAAAGGGTTGGTTCACTTTGAAACTAAAATTTTAGCAGCTTACCCCAAGAGCATCAAATGTGTAGGTGTCTTTTTTTAAGTCAGACCGTAGTCTGTCAGTCATATATTGGTTGGTTTAGTGAACTTTCTCTATGAGAGGAAAAAAAAACATGCAGAGAGAAATCCAAATGAATTCATACCCCATCGTAACGATACATTGATGGCCTAAGACACGAAATGAGCGGTTTGTGTGAAAAACAAACAGTATTTATATTGGTTTTTACCTCTTTATCTCGATGTCCAAATGATCTGAGGGCATGCACGCATCTTGTTGCATGACTTGGGACTGACAGACTACAACAATTGGCTTAAAAATCGCAAAACTGGATCTAATGAAGAAAAGACAACTACTGTACACCTCATGCCTGTGACGAAATGAGCAAGGCAGACAGTCGGATCCATGTGCGTAGTGTTTATTGAAGACAGGATAGTCAAACAGGCGGATATTCAACAACAGCAGACGGGAGTAACACGGGCAAATCCAAAATCACAGTCCAGAAAACAGGCAATGGGTCAA
>JAUMHR010000079.1:9756036-9768634 GCA_032361145.1 Enteromius fasciolatus
TTTTGTAGATGTACATTTCATCATTAACTAATCTCTTATAAATGACTTATAACCATCCGCTATTCTAAAGTGTTACCCAAATCTGCACATGCTTTTAATAATGTGCTGTAATATGGAGTTTCATATTTAGTATTCTGACTTGATGACTTGCTCTAATGAGGTGTTTATGATTGGTCAGATATTTATGGTTGAATGTTTACAGCTCAGTGCCTGGTACCTTTTAAATCATCTGCGTGTGCGATATCAAATATCTGACCTCCTCAAATGACATATTAAATTAACAGCACCATCCATGTGATGTTCGAGGAAATGATGCGTTATTATGATGCGTCTCTGACAACCCATATAAACTTATAAATCTGTCCCCTCTCACTTCCTACTGTCACACTGCCCTAACAATCGCTTGGGAAAAAAAAGCCATAGCCTTTGTTGTTTCAGAAGGGAGTAACTACAGGCTCTGATTTCAGCCTGATAGGCACACACTCCCCCTCAGACAATTAATATTTCACCTGATAGGCTAAAGGGACAGGCTTTGAAAACAGATTAGAATGGAGGCAATTTAAACATGCAAAATGAAACCATTTTACCTCAGCGCAAGTGTAAGTCATCTCAGGCCAGCTGTAAAGGCCAGACGACGAGGCTCATTTCTCAATTATAATAAAAGCGCCTCTTTTTGCAGCCTACTGTTTGTTCTCTTCCAGCCTTGGCCATTTGTGAGCTTGGCCTGCTCGTATTCATTCCCCAGAAGAATAGCGCTTATGGTGTGCTATTTCATATCAGTGCTCAGGTATACCCGGAGTTGCCACCTTCACTTTAGATACCCTTGTTGTTTGTAAATATGTGAGATATGAGTGATGTGGGCTCTAATGGATTATTACCCTTCAAACAGCCCTTTGACCCGAACCTCCCGTGATTCCACTGCAGTGAAACTCAACCTCGTGGCCAAATTATTCTTGGAAGGACCCCTGGAGAGGCTGACTTTCTGCCCACCTCATTGCCAGAGAGAACTGGCCTCCGACATTCCTGAGTGTGAGAGTACAGCGTTCCTCTGCGGCTGTCACACCAAAAAAGTTCAGGGACGACCTGTTTTTGGCAAGTCAAGGTAAATATGATATTGTAATGTTGTGAAAGACAATAATAATTAATAATAGTTAATAAAGTGTTTTTTGTTTTTGTTTTGTTTTTTGGTAACAATAAGTGCTAAGTGAACAATTTTACTTAAAAACCTATTATTTTACATTAGTTTTTTGTTGATGTTACATAACTTATATACTGCTGTTCAAAACTGTGGAGTAAGTAATAACTTTGTTGGTATTATGGTTTACTACTTTTATACAGTAAGGATGCATTAAATTAATAAAACGCAGTAAAGCTGTTTACATAGTTACAAAAGATTTCTATGTCAAATAAATGCTGTTCTTTTGAACTTTCTGTTTATCAAAGAAGCCTGAACAAATTATCATAGTTTCCACAAAATATTAAGCAGCACAACTTTTTTTAGGGGTTTAACCCTTGGCTGTAAGGGCCGGGCAGAGCTTGGTGTCCGGCTCGAACCTTGTGGGCCCCCTGGGAGGAAGGTGAGGTCTAGAGGCGGAGTAAGGGGCGGCGGAGAGATGCAAGAACGAGATGTGGGAGGAAGGGAATTTGCACATTTAAAATTGCATGAGGCTTCTCAGCTCTGATTGGGTGATCGGATAACAGGCGGTGCCAGTCATGACTCATGACAGTCATACGTGCTCCTCCCGAAATGTGTTTATCAACATCATTTCACGAGTTAACACTTTCTCATCAATAATGAAAAGAATAGCGTGTTTGGCTTACTGTCCGGAGAGCGGGGACTCCGAGCCCTAGTGGTTTTAACCCCTTGGCTGCGAGTGTCGGGCAGAGCTCGACATCCGGGTCGAACCCTGTGTGCACCCTAAAAAAAGCCAGAAAGTGAGGACAGCAGCTTAACGTAGTGCTGATGAATTGATTCAAATTGTGATGGATTAAGCAAGCTTATTTAATTCAACTTTACGTTTAATTTTACTTAAGAGGGGATTCTTAATAATAATATCCAATTAGTGACCGGTTGTGTGACACCCAGATCTACGTTTAAATCAGAATGTTTCCACGCTAAGTCTTAATCTGTCGTGGTGTGTGGCAGAGGGTTAAACACTTTGGATATTGTAATTAGGGGATTTACATACAAATGAGGAAAAGGTCATCCAAATGACAGACCCTAAATGAGAGTTTTTTTAGGCAGAGGGCGAACGGTTTTGCTAATGTGTCTCAAAGTCAATATTTGAGTCTGCTGATATAGTCCTTCGCCTCTCTGCCTCCATTGTGGGCCTGTCAGACGGCGTCGCTTTGTTTATGATGTCTCAATTCAACATCATTTGAAAAGCAATGTGGTACTATAGCAGCCGTTTACCCCTGAAAGGAGACGTTTATACGTTACCATTTCATCTTCACTTTCGCCACCAACTGAAAATTAATCAGCTTCAGCTGTTTCTTTGGATAAGCGTTACCTGTACGCTTTTTGCTTACTAATGCAAGTGTTCCCGCGTTAAGGATACTATATGGATCTACACAGAAAATCCATTTCTCCTCAATGAAATCTGAAATATTAATGTTATCCGTCCCCAGAGAGAGCTTTATATGCTCAAAGTGTGAAAATCTTTACTCTGTTCTGAAACAGTCTGGAGTTTCTGCCTTTGTGAGGGATTATTTCTTTATTTATTCTGACTCGCTACATGGCCACGTCCTGTCGTTCTTGCCAAATTGCTCGAGAAATTTATAAACATTTTCTGAAAGCCGGTGTGCACATTCGAACTGTCAAGTCTCTGAGTATTTCTGGTGCTGAGGCTCTAAAAATACACCCAGGCAGACTGGAGAGATTTCAGCCCCTCGCAGAGCCGACGTCTGCCTTGACTGGAAGCTCCGGAAACCGAAAAGAAAGATGTGAACGAGACAGATGAGTACCATAGTCCGACCGTGAGTGAGAGGCCTGTGTGTGTGTACGTGTGTGACGTAATAGTGTAGAGATATCCAACTATCAAGGAGGTGTTTGGAAGGGGCTGTCAGCGCTTGAGTATGCAGACTGAGCCGAGGGGAAAAACATTTCAGAGATGGTGAGATGTGTGTGTGTGTGTGTGTGTGTGTGTTGTATGTGGGTGGTTATTTGTTCGGAGCTGTATGCAATACATATGCAATCGAAAACAAAACCTTGGAGCCGTGGCCTAGTGGATTGTGAGCAAATTGAGCATGAGTTTAAATCAGACTTTTCCTGCTCATCATTTTCATCGCTGTCATTATTTATTACAGTAACACAACAGCTAAATATGTAACAAACAATAGAACAAAAAAGGATATAAGTTCATAATGACTTGTGGAGTTGATGCAGGTATTGTGAACTTCTGACTTTGTCTCCTTATCATTTCCTGTCTTCTCTTCACTGTTGTTAGAAATAAAAGTGACAATCAAAAAAAAGTAAAAGATGAATGTGGCAAGATGAATGCAATGCTTATGTAATTGGAAAACAAAGGAGCTGTGGCCTAGTGGCTTGCATGTTTTGCGCTCATATGGGAAATGTGACTTTGAATTTGACTTTTCCACCTTATAATTTCCTATTTTCGTTCTAAAAGTGACAAGTCTGAAAAAAAAGTTGTTGTTTTTTCTTCTCATCTTTTCCTGTCTTCGTTCTGTAAAAAAAGGGGAGAAAAGATAAAACATAGAAGAATAGGATATGAATCAGACTTTTGTCTTCTCGTCTTTTCCTGTTTTTTTTTTTCTGTAAAAATGGGGCAGAGATAGAAGAAGAGAGTGGAAAGATAAATTTAACATGTATAAATCTCAATAAATCTTTATAATAATTAAAGTCAAGTGATACACTGAATTAAACAAGAAAAGTTTGACAGGAAGAAACAATGGTAGTTTCGCAATCCAATTATCTTTCTTTTATTTACACACACACACACACACACACACATATATATATATATATATATATATATATACAAACATACACATACAAACGTTGTATTTTCAAAAAACTTACACAATGTCCCAAAAAGGTAAAATAATAATAATAATAATAATAATACAAAAATATATGTTTGCATTGCTACACTTTTAGCAATGCATCATTTCCAATTTTTTATAATTATTTTTGGTAAAAATTTCTTTCGATAGTCCACTTTAGATATTCTACTAACAATAAGTATCTTTGCAACTACATGTCAACTAGCAGTCATTAGAGAATTACTAGACCGGCACACACTAGTAACTGGTCAGACTTTCTCCACAAGGCTACCTTCGATGTGTAACCCACTCAAGGGTACAGAAAAGCTTTCCCCAGTCTGGGCGCAAAGTCTAAATGAGAAGGGGCCACTGAAAGGGCCTGAAGGTCGCCTACTCACTTAAGAGAAGAGATCGCTAGCAAGAACGTAGTCTTGAGAGTTAGATGGCGATCGGAGATCTCCTCTATGGGCTCAAATGGTGGTCTGCCTCCAGCACCACAACCAGGTCCCATGTGGGAACACGAGAGCGTACTGGCGGTCTCAACCTTAATGCACCGCGAAGGAAGCGTACTACCAGGGGGTGTCTACCAACTGTTTTACCATCTAACGGAGAGTGGTACACTGACAAGGCTGACACATGCACTTGTGTAGAGTGGGATACCCCTGCAGAGAATCTAGCCTGCAGATGCTCAAGAACTGTACCAACTGGGCAGTTAACAGGGTCTTGCTGGCGAACTCTGCACCATGAAGTGAAGAACTTCCACTTCAGGGAATACACTTTCCTCATTGAGGGAGCTCTAGAATGGAGAACAGTCTCTACCACATCATCTGGGAGACCCAATTCTATGAGTTGTGCACTCTCAGGGTCCACATCCACAGCCTCCATAACTCTGGGCGAGGGTGAAATATCGCGCCCCCTGCCTGTGAGAGGAGATCCTTTCTGACAGAGAGATCTATCAGGTCCGAGACCCCTACTCGGCCTGGCCAGAACAGGGCTACTAACAGTAAGCGGACACAGTGTCGGCACACTCTCAATAGAATTCCCGGGAGCTGAGTGATCGGGGGAAATGTATACAGCCGTAGCCTCGGCCAGGTCTGTACCATAGCTTCCAGTCCCAGGGTAGCTGGAGGAGCTAGAGAGAACCAGAGGAGACATTGCACGATCTGGTGACTCGCGAAGAGGTCCACCTCTGCTTGATAAAATATTCTCTACCTTGGGATGAAGCATGCCATCCCAGGGCCTCAGCACTTGCCTCAACAATCTGCTCCTACATTCAGGTGGCCAGGAATGTACATTACTCTCCACAAGAGGATTTTTCCCAGTGGCCGTAATCGCAGACCCCCCTCCCCGGTGAATGATATAAAAGACCACCACTTGAGCCACTACTGTAGGGGTCTCAAGTATAGCAGGCCAAACGATATCACGTTGGATATCACGCTGCCCTCAGACCCAACAGTCTCTGAAACTGTATGACAGTGAGTGACCAGCCTTCTCTCACTCTCTTGATTGATTTTGAGAATCGAATCTACTCGAGCAGGGGACATGCGTGCCTGCATCGTGGCTGAATCTTGTACCTTGCCTAAATAAGTGGTCTTCTGTACCGGAAAGAGCACACTTTTCTTGGCGTTCAGTTTCAATCCCAGATGCCTTATGTGAATGAGGAGGACATCTCGATGTCTGATCACTTCGCTCTACGACTGAACTAATCTTAGCCAGTCCACTACAAGCGCTGATGTTGTTCTTAGCGGCTTTGTAGGCAAAGTCGGAGCTTTTAAGGACGATGCCAAATCGGAGGACAGATAACTCGCAAGCTTCTTTTGGCATCGTACTATACCCATAATCATCCAAACCGAACGAAGATACGGCAGGCTCTGATGTGGAGGTGGTGACCGAATATTCAAAAAGCGCTCATCGAGCCTACTTTTGCGTGGTTCTGGTTGCTTCTTGGCCGGCCAATCGATTTTGAATTTTTCTACGGTCATAATGACCACCTCCAACAGCTCTTCAGACTTTATAGACTGGGGCGGCTCATCGACACTCCCAGCCTGACCCTCCTCGATCTGAATGACAGAAAGCTAGCGCTGGCTGTGCCGCATGTGCTTTTTATACTTCCTGGTCTGACGTCAACCGCCCTGACGTCATGCCCTTCCATTGGACAGATACTACAGCACATTCACCGCGTGTCATGCAGGAGGCATTCCCATAGCGTTTCCGGATGCAGTTCGAGTTCCCGAAAAGGAACTTGCAAGTACAAGTCGACTTACTTTACTAACCCTACACCTACCTTAACAGTTCACTCTGTGAGTTAGTAGACATGTAGTTGTGAATTAACAAGAATTAGTTGACATTTAGATGACACTTACAGTTAGTAGAATGTTTAAATGGACTATCGAAATGAAGTGTAAATTTTTTTAATGTTCAAATCTAATAGTTTCTCTCCTTTTTTCCAGTCTTTGCTCTAATGTTATTAGAAAAACACTACATGAAGCAAATGCATTTCTTAAAAAAAATCATCTATAAGTTTGTTTGCTGCATACTGTATATGACATTACAGTGGTGTTGTGAGTGTGTATGTGTGGATAAAATGGTGTATCTGCCCCTGTATGTGAGTTAATACTCCTTATCAGGATCATTGGGAGGAAAGGGAGGACAGTGTACGGCCAATTTAACACATGAAGGCAAACACTCACCACTGGAATGGGCTACAGATAGAAGCGATGAGAGATCAGTCTGTTTGTTAGCCCCTTTCACTGCACCTGCATGGTATGTGTGTGTGTGTGTGTGGTCGGGGGTTACTGTGGCCTCAGCAATACAATAGACAGCGGGGCACGGTCAAGCCGTTTAGTTCAGCAGTGCAAACACAGCAAGACATAATGGATAGATAATAAACACACATCTACAGAAAATAAGCTCCAGCATACACGCTAACACAACTATTATTTTAATCCGTTCTCACTCTCTTTTTCTTTACTTCTCTTTAATACAACATTCCTTCACATCGTTTAGCTCATTTGAGTAGCTATGTTACAAAGGTTGTCTTCCCTAGGCTCCCTAGGTTCGTCTTTTTTTTGTTTTGTTTTATCGATTCCAAGCCGCTTGCCTTCTAGTCTCCCTATTTGTCCAGATTTATGCTCCCTCTTTCTTTCTGTCCCTGTCTGTTTTTCCCTCACTCTCTTTCTCCCTCCCTCGCTCTCTGTGTTCTCCAAGAAGAAGAATCCCTCCTCAGTAAAATCTTTAAAAGCCCTCTCTGTCCCTTATTGAATTACTGTCATCTGTCTGTCTATGGGGAAGTTTATGTGCAGATGGTTTTTATGCATACTAAAGATTTTATAACTAAGCATAAGGCCTACTGTGAATTATAAACTGGCTAAATCATTTTGTAATATTATTCTTTTCTTCAAATGGATGAAAGATGTCATTGCATTCATGCATGTTTTGTGGTGAAATGACTATTTATTAGAGTTCATATCTTCTGTTTCCTTTTGAGTTTTCCTCCTTGTATTTTTATGTAAAATTCATCATTAACCTTTTTTAATCTTCTTAGCTAATTACAGATGGGATTTCATGTTTGTTTAATAATTTAATTCAAAAAGTCACATTAATTTAGTAAACATTAATTTGAGGATAAACAAATGTTAATGAATATTCAGTGACTAACAATTGTATTTTTATTTACTTTCAAGGTAATTGTCATGGTAATAGATAATTTTGCATACAAATGATTAATTAAATTTACATTTAACAAATACTTTATCCAAAGGAAACTATACACTTTAATCAGTTCTTGTATTCTTTAGGAATCAAACTCATGATCTTAGCATTTTTAGTGACACTGTTGTACAACAATGATGTAAATTTAATAAATACCTATGAAGCATTCATACTGTATGGCACGCAAAATATATCATGACCAAAAATTTCTTTCTTATTTTAGTTAAATCGTGAGTAATTTAACTCAAACAAAATATTAACACTTTTTTTGTATATTTGTTTTGCTTGCCCCAGTGGCTTTATTCTCATGGGTACACAAATAATTTATTTTAAAATACTTAAAATAAAAAATAAAAATAATTTTATGCACCCATCATGTATGCCGTGAGGAAATGAACTACTTTTTGCAACTGATATTTTAGTTTTATAAACTAACCACCAATAATTTTATTAAAGTTTACAGTACTAGTACTGTGCCACAATATTTAAATATTTAAACCATTGCCATTTTTCAAACCAATCACGCCTCCTTTTATGTAAATGAGGCTTATTATACATTAGCTTCACAATAGTCAGTGTTGTTTGCCTGCTGTAACGAATGTTCCACTATTAAGCAACCAGTAATTGTTGCATACATTTTCATCACAGCAAAAAAAACAGCACTGCATGCTTGTTTTCAGTACCTGGATTGACGCCAGAGGAAATATTTCTTTTTCTCCAGTTGGACACAATGTCAAAACATCTCTCTGTTTCCTCTGTGTCATCTACAGTACACAAGTGAGCGCCTGACCTCCACATTACCTCATTCACCTGCTCAGGTGTGCCGAGTTACAAGCTACATTGGAAGGCTATGTGGACAGCTCTAACAAGACAAGAAAAAAGTGCCATCACTCCTTCCCAAACAAGGTTGAGATGTCAAAGGTCACCCTGCACTTCTTCCCCAGGCTGATTACGTCATCCCATCCATGCCGTTTTTTCTCTCTTTCTCTATCCCTCTCCTATTTTCTCTAATGGCATTTATGTAAACACAGCTGTGTTCTTAACATTAAAGGGCCTTGTTCTTTTGAACCCCTCTGAAATATTTGCAGCCCTCTCACTACATCAGAGAACACACGCGTCTCCCTCCCATCCGATAAAACAACCACAAGTGCAACTGTATCTGCTTGAACTGCAGGTGCTGTTTTTCAAGTTCCGCACGGCATCAAATAAACACATATTGCACCGTTACGAGGGGATTGAGAGGGCCGTTAGCACTCGTTGCACACAATCGTCATGTGGCCACCAGTAAACAGCAATCAGGCAAGCGAGGATGCCAGTAAGCGGATCGTTGCGGTGAGATGTACATGTAAATTGAGAGTCAAAGTAATCAGGAGCTTCTCAGCCAAGCATAGAGGCTCAAATTTTACCAATGAGAGAAAAAAGATTTGTGGATTAGAAAGGCCAAAAAAAGTGCTTACGAAAGAAGTTCAAGCACAATAGATGGGTCGCTGTGGGGCCCCCTGGTGTAGACTTTCCCCAGGCTGTTTGTCTCATTAGGGACTGTATTGATTAATAACATCCCTGGAAACCAGCGGTATTAGCCGAATTAGGGGACCGAGGGGAATTGAGAGGGAAGAGAGGAGGGATAACCTTGCACCAGCCCAGGGCTCTGTCTAGCGGTATTTCCCTTCTCGTACGATGAATGAAATCAAGCCTGCTAGGCACCCGGTCTCTGAACCCTAATCCAATATCATTAGTATTCTCATGTTTGGCTTGGCAATGCCTGACGTGATTAATGTGGCCATGGAGTTGACAGAGAGAGATCATGAGTTGTGTTGATGGTCCGCTTCACATAATCAGATGTGGGTTTGTGATTGATTCTTTCGTTAATTCACACACCCTCCCTCCACCGCTCACTTTTCTTCCTGTGATTTTGTCATTTTCTTTTTTTTGTCGGCTACTGTGTCATATTTTCTGGCTCATTCGCAGTGAAATGCGCTCCAGTTGTTTATGCGTACGTGTTCTAGAGTGGAAGTCTAGGAAAGTACATAAGTTTCTATCTATCTATCTATCTATCTATCTATCTATCTATCTATCTATCTATCTATCTATCTATCTATCTATTTATTTATCTATCTATGCCCTCACTGTTTCAGCAAATCATGCAGCTGAAAAACTGTGCTGTAACTTTTTATGTAATAAAATCTAAAAATAGTTTTTGCCCAAGTGCTGTGAAGAACGTCTGCAACCATATTGACACTGATTATAGTTAAATATCGAAGATAGCAACATTTAAAACAAAGGGAACAACAGAAATAATGTCTTAAATCTTCACTGATCGAAGCTTTTCATTTTTATAGTGTTATGTAGAGTGCAGAATTTTGGTTATTGTGTTAAACTTCATTTTTTGAATTTGCAAATGTTTTCTTTTTCTTCATTTTCTTTTCCTTTTCAAATGAAATTGCAGCTTGTTCAGTTTACTGTAGAAGAGAATAACACAACACAGTTCTTGTGTGAATATATTTAATCTTGTTTAGTCCGTTTCCCTAATCAGTTTGAAACAATCGCTTTTTTTCTGTGCATTGAATTGGATATGGAAGCAAATGCATAAATAAAGCATTATTTCATATATTTTTAACAAAAACCTTGAGGCTTATGCTTAAGGTTGAGGTGAAACTAGTGTGTGTTATTACTAGTAAATATTAAGTGCAAAAAAATTATTTATTTTGACATACGGTTATATTTAAATTTGCTTTATTCAGATACACAAAGTGTTTGAGCTCAGTTAATGTGTTAGTAATGCTAAGAACTGAATTTGTAACCATTGTCAATGACTGATTGAATATTAAACAATAATATATTAAATTAAAAATATTTAATGTTATGAAACACCAAGCATAGAAGATCCTCTTTCTGGCTTAAGACTTTTATATTTAATTATTCAAGGAATATTCATTAAGCACATTTTTAAATTCATCTCCCAGTATGCATATCTTATGCAGAACTTCAAAATTTTGGACTGAGCTGAATATTTGTGGACTTATTAGGTTAGGTATGAGGACCAGCTGTTTCGGCCAAGTGGGTCTGCTGAGTGGACGCTGATGAATCTAGTCTGATAATGAGCGCTAAGCATGCTGAGAATCCACACACATTTCAATCATTACAACTAAACCTCCAGGGAGAGGGGAATGCAGAAAGAGAGAAAATGAAGTGGGATGTCGAGGCAGGAAACACACAAACGAACCTCCAAAGGAACCAAAAACTCTGAAATCTGAAAGTCTTGGCATAGACAAACAGCAGGTATCACCTTCTTCCAAGCTTGGCCCAATGCAGTCTCTGCTCTTTACGCTCGAAGGAAACACTTAACGAAGCTGATGTGTGTATGTGTGTGTGTTTACTTGCAGAAGTAAAGCCAGAACCAGAAGTTCCTCAAAGGAGAACAGGATCCGGTCTCATCTAAGGCTATTGAGGGGACCAGGACACGGTGACGCGAGAACGTAATAATGACGGATGGTGCTGATTGGACATCTTGTGTGAATTAAAATGGGTTTGACTCTGCTTCGTGTCCCTGTGTGCGGCAGATCGAATAACAAAGCCAGGCTTGTGAAGGTAAACTGATCCTATCACCAGACTCCATTCGGCAGCTCCACGGGTCTGTCCACAGAAAAGTTTCTCTGTTTCTTTGCGCTGAAAGAGGAGAGCAGTGGATACACACACACACACACACACACACACAAATAAGCACCTACATACTTTGGACACACACAGATATGCTTACTGCTACACACACACATTCAACAGCCCGTGAAATAGGGCCTTATCAAGCTGACGGCAAATGAGATGTAAAAGGTCTTTTCAGGTATGCACATTCCTGTCTGTCATCCTCAAGAGCATCATTCATCTTAGTTTCCAGTATAGAGAACTCCACATGATTTCTTTTATATTTTGTCCTTGAGGTACAGTAAAAACTCTCTACAGTAAGCTCTCTGTTCATCAACACTAGCTAAAAGTCCATTTACATGGTCAGTTAAACCTGTATAGTCATTTCAACATCATTTTCATTATGTATAATATTCATAGAAAGAGTATGTCTGTTAATCTATTAAATTACAACACATATCAGTTTTTTCTATGCTACTAAATTGTACTATATTTTATACTAAAGTTCTGAGTCAGAAATAAATTGCAATGCTTTACTTAAAGACATCTCTTGCTCACTAAAGCATCAAAAATAAAGTGTCTGCATGTATATATTTAAAAATATATATTAATTGTGACCCTTGGACCACAAAACCTTCTTTTTTTAAGTAGCTGGGGTATATTTGTAGCAATAGCCAAAAATACATTGTGTGGGTCAACATTATAGATTTTTCCTATCATGAATATATACAAATTTCATTTTTGATTAGTAATATGCATTGTTAAGAACTTCATATGGACAACTGTAAAGGCAATGTTTTTCCGTATTTTTATTTTTACTATATATATATATATTTATTTATTTATTTTTTTTTTGTGGTCCAGCGTCACATACATTTATATCTAAAATTAAAATAAGACAAGAACCTAAATTTATAAGAATATAAATATAAAAATGTTTATTCATGTAAATATTTCCAAAACATTTACTGTATGTTTGTATGTAATTTTACATAATAAACATACACAGTATATATTAGAATTTGTCAAGTGTAATTTATTTCTGTGATGACAAGCTAAATTTATTCCATTCTTTCAGAAATCATTCTGATATGCAGAATTACATGCATTTCTAAATATTTTAAGTATGAAAAGAGTTTTGTGGTTTTCACAAAATATTAAACAGCAGCTGCTTAAAGGGATAGTTCACCCAAAAATGAAAATTTGATGTTTATTTACTTACCCCCATGGCATCCAAGATGTAGGT
>JAUMHR010000079.1:9773815-9790157 GCA_032361145.1 Enteromius fasciolatus
AAAGTGAACTTCTCCTTTAACCCCTCTACTGGATTTAAATCAATTTTATGAACTAATCAGCTAAAGAATTTAAAATAACTAACTTTCATGAATTAAATTTCTGGTCCAGTTAATAACAGATTGGCTGTTTATAAAGCACATTTTCTACATCCCTAACCCTACCCAAAACCCTACAACAACTACCTTACTAACTATTAATAAAAGTTTGTAAAGCAAAAGTTGTAGTCAACGGTTTGTAAAGGCGGCCGTACACGGTGCAAATTCGGACAGTTGGAAGACCGTATGGCCACGCACACGTCACGAGTGACTTTGTGACGAAGTGGTACACGGCACAATTTTAAAACCTGGCGATTTCTGAGACAATCACATTAACGAAGTTCCGCGCCAAAATCAAGCACTCTGAGGAAGAGATCCTTTTCGTTGTGGCAGCAATGGCTTGCGAAAAAACTAAAAAGAAAAGAAAACGAAGGGCATGGCAAAGAGTTTGGCTGAAGGGCAGAGAATGAAATCCATATTGACAGTTCCTTTTTTATGGATTAATACTATTTATTATATTATTTTAAATTAACCAAAAAAATGCGAGCTCGTATGACCTTTAAAAAATCACACCGTGTACGCCCGCCTTTAGTGTGACTGTACTATTTTTATAAGGAGAGCTATCATGAATATATGGATTTTCAGTCAATAAAGACAAAATTTGGTTCTGTTTTCCACACTAAGCTATAAACACCAGATGGTAGTTATTACATTTATAGTACGTATATGTGCTTTTTGAAGCTTGAAAGTTTCTTTTTCCATTCAATTTTATGAAAAGAGTAACTAACTACATTCAAATTTCGCTTGAACAACATGAGGATGAGTAAATGAGTTTTCATTTTGAGCAGTATATTGTGTATACCTCTTTGAGTAATGTGCTTAAATTGTGGGCTTGTACTCCCCCTCTCTTTCTGTGTTATTTCTCATGCCTATCCCTATCTCTCTCTCACTCAATTGTCCATCTGTATTTTCTGGTAACTGAAATCTTGACCGACCAGTCTGGTCTCACTGTTTCTTCTGTCCTGGATCATTTGCTGGCCAACACCTGATACCTGATACATCTTGCAGCACTACAGTCTGGCTAATCTGGCCTTGCCAACTGGCCACAGACCACCAGATCTGAAGGTATCCATTGTGGATCAGCTGAACCTTGTCCAGGAGCAAGGTCCCTCTAATTAACCCCATATGCTTGTACAAAGTCCACATCCCACCCGCAGGCCAACGCTGTGATCCAGTATTAAAAAGTCTGCTTAAATATGAATGTCACAAGCATCAACCCTTTGTAATTAGGACACGGAACAGTTTTTTTTTCTTTTTGTTTTCTTTTCTTTTCAAACAAAGAAAATAAACAGTAAAATGGGTAGCTCCCTTATAGCTACATTTTCATTTTTTCTTTTAGAAGATGCTTGTGAAAAGAGAAATTAATTTCAATTTAAATTAAAAAATAAATATTACAACATTTAAAATACATTTGACAGTTTGCCTTGAGAACACGCTTCAATTTTCTGTTTAAAATTAAAGTGACTTTAAAAAATCTAGTTGTATGGAGGGGTGTGAAAAACTGCTAGGCAAACTATATACCTTCGACCCAATAGTACCTAAAACACAGGCTGATACGACCTATGCATGTGTTTTAAACACAACATATGACCATGTTTATATTTCAGTTACTACCTTGGAAGAGAAGACTAGGAGGTCAAAGACAAAAACAAATGGGTAAAGATGAATAAATCAGCAGTGTTTTATATAAATAGCAGTTTAATGTGTTCTGTGGATTAACAAAGTCACCAGCTTTGGACACGGGTCAGTGTGTGTGAAGACAGCCATCAAAAGCTTCGGCCAGCAAACACAAACCGTTTGGCCTGGCTGCTCTGTCTCTCATTGTGCTGGAGGAGTGATGCTGTGGTTGCAAATTAGCCTTGTGCGATCGAAAAGAAAAACCCACTGAGAGTGAGAGACGAGGTGAGGCTGCAGGCCTGTGGGTCTTAAGGAGTTACAGTATCTCTATATTAAATTCATAAAAGAGATGAAGAAGGACTACAGTTCAAGATTTTGTAAACATAGATGATTCATATTTACAGCATGGTACTCATGTATCATGCTAGTTTCTGAATATTAATTTACTTTGATATTCAGCTTCTAAGAAGAATTCAACATATTTACATCATTAGAATTTCTGTATAATGATATACATTTATAAAATGGCTAGTTATAGTTCTTTACTCACAAATATATATATGTGTGTGTGTGTGTAATGCTTCACTAAAAATACTGCAATTTAAAATCTATTCTAATCTACTTTAATATACTTTTTAAAGTCCATTTTAATATACTTTAAAATATAACTTATTCCTGGGATTTTTATCAGCCATTACTGTGGTTTTTCGTGTCACATGATACCATGATAAATCATCCGAATATGCTAATTTATTATCAGTGTTGGAAAAAGCTGTGCTGCTTTTTTTTTCTTTGTGATACAATTTTCAGGATTATTTAATGCATAAAAGTTAAAAACAACAGCATAGAAAAAACTTTTCTAAAAGAAATTAATACTTTTATTCTGTACGGTTGTGTTAAATTGATAAATAGCAATTATTACTTGTTAAAGAATTGTTAAAAAAAAAGAAATTATGTAATTACTGTTAAAAATATTATTGAAAAAATTATGAAAAAAGTTTCCGTTTTTACAAAAATATAAAATATTAAGCAACTGTTTTAATATTGTTTAATATTGTTCATTATAAGTTTCTTGAGCACCAAATAATATTGTCCATGACAGCAATTAACATTAAATAAGGAATTACATTTGTATAACATAGAATAAAATGGAAACACCTTAAATATTCTATTCATATTTTTACTGATAGATAGATGAATGGATGGATGGATGGATGGATGGACAGACAAAAAAAAACACTGAACCCATTATAACATTAGTTTATAACAATGGGTGATCATTGTAAAACTGTTTTTTGGGACATCCTTTTAAAAGATCCATTAACTCTTGTGGTCTGTAATTAAATGAAATCACCAGTGTTTTTGTTCATTGTCTGAGGCCAGAGCACACAATGCGGGAGTCTTGACTGCAGTCGCTTCAGGGCGCTGTGAGGTGGGCCGAATGCTCATCCGAGCACAGGTGCTTGAGCGCCGCTATTTAATGTAACACTTCTCTGTCCTGCTGGCCAGTGAATGGACACAGAACTCTTCATGCGAGCCTGTCACTGTCACACGAGCAGAGCACTGATGTGGGAAGAGAGGGAACAGACCCTCAGTCACAGCTCATCTCCTGAACTTCCTCCCAGAGGAGGTTATCTGAGGTGAAGGAAAGTGTCACGGGGGAAATCATGAGCAGATTTGTTATTGTTGGATCTTAAAGTGTGTCATTCAGACTCTCCACAGAGCAGTTTGAATACATTAGTTTGGTCTGAATGTAGGTTTTAATAGTTTAATGGCCCTTTCTGATGTTTCCTCGTTATTGAAACGATTTTTCTTGTTTTGGAAATCATCCATTACTTGTAAAATGTCCAAGGGCAGTTGAAAGACCTAAATAAGTGTTGACAAAATTCAGTTTTAGCAGATTATCACTGCCGTTTACAGGTTGGGGGTCACAACTTGTTCAATTTTATGCCATTTAAAATAAAATATTTTATATTTGAATATATAAAGTCATTGCTCCAATCTATAGTGTCACACGATCCTTCAGAAATCACTTAATATGATGCTCATCATATCATTTCTTTTCATTAAAAATGTTGAAAACTGCAGTTGTGCTGCTTGATATTTTTCTGGATTCAAAGATACAAACTATAAGATTTCAGAATTAAAATATTTTATAACATAAATGTTTTACTGTCACTATGGATTGATTTAATGTGAATAAAAGTATTAATTTCTTTAAACAATGAATTTAAACACACTTAAAATCTCTTGTGAGAAAACAGAGCAAATACTTGTATGACTCATCCTGTACTAAACAGATTTTTGTCCAATCAGACTCACTAGAATAAGAATGCCCCGCCCCACTAACTAGAAAGCAGCTTTTTTTTCTTTTCTTTAAAAGATAAAAACAAAATACTAAATAATCTAAATGTCTTTGGTACTTATAAAGCCACATTGTGAGATAAATTTACAGTTATGATAGATTAATTTAATAACGTGAAATAAAGCAGCAGTTATGAGATATAAAGTAACAATTACCTTTTAATTTAAATTGTAACATTTTGAGCAGCATAGAACGCAGCTCTCATACCGCTTTACAGGGCATTTCATATTTTATTATTTGTTTAGCTTTTTACATATTTTATAGATTTATTTTATTTTTTAAAATGGCCATGATATTAACTATGCCGGTCCTCTCCAAAAACCTGGAGATAATCAAATTCACTTCATAAAACCCCCGTAGCAAAACTTCTGATTATTCAGGGACTTTGCTAGCAGCTGAACACAAAGTTAACAAGCATCAGATTTCACATTTCTTGATTTACATGCTATCTGAAGACAAAGAAAACAAAACAAAACACAAAAGAGACAAAAACAGCTTTTCCCACTTGCACTCCTCTAAGGGAAACAGGCAGTCCTTATTGTTCTAATTGCCATTGAAACAGCCAAGTAAACAAACAAACAAACTCCATCCGAGTGTTTAAAGACAATAGCGGAGGCTCTGCTCTGAGTCTGGATCTGTGAAATGCTAATCTCTTTTCACACCACCGGCCCGTGTGTCTTTTGTCCTCTGCCTGGGCCTCACCAAGGGCTGTGACTTCATTGGAATAAGTGGCAGAGGCCTGGCACCTCTCCTTGGGCCGGACTTCATGAAGGGGAGGAGATAGGAGAGAGATCCGTTAGAGTCCATCCAAGCAGCCTGTCAGCTCTGCTTATTGATGCCTGAGCCACCGGCGGCCGGATGAGTGATTGCTGGACAGGCCTGGGCTGATTGATGTGACGGACGATTGGCCGCTTGTGTGAATGTCACAAACACACACAAGCACACACTCCTCTCTGAGGTCGTCACAGGAAATACAGAGAGTGACGAGGGGCGTGATTTCATTACACAAAACACTGCCACTGCATTGGGGGAGCAGGATGTTCCCCATTGGCTTCCTGACACTCTCAGCTGATTGATAAGGCTGTTTGCTGGATGGATCAGACAGACAGTCGTATTCCTACACTTTGTTTATGGTTTAGACAGCAGCAGATGAGCTCTGGGAAACAGAACGGTGTGAGGATTGAGCTTCTATGAGAACTGACGCATCTCAACACAGCTTTTGTTAATCAGATGAAAGATACGGTGAAGGTTTAGACCGAAATAGAATATTTCTGTTGCGCAACAGCTTGGCCACTGTTGTAAACACTGTTAATTAAAACTACTAAATATTACTTGTTAAAATATAGGAAAAACTAAATATTATTCTTCAAAAACTTTGCCTTCAAATTTGTCTTGGCAGTTAAATTAAATACCTTTAAGTTGAAGTACTAAAATCAAAAATAAAATAAAGTAAAAATAAATAAATAAATAAAACTGGAATGAAGGTAAATGAAAATATTTACTAATAATATAAAAAAATAAAGATACGATTAAAAAATAAAATATAAAAAAATAAAAGCTGAATTAAATATTAAAAAAATATTATTATATTATATAAAACTCAAATAACAATTAGAAAATCAGGTGCAATAATATTTGCAATATTTAGTTTAGTCAACTTTGGCCATGTTTTTGTCCCAGGTCCCATCAGTGCGGATCTTTATGAACAACTGAAAGAGCTTAACTTTTGGAGGGTGTTTCCCATAAAATGGCTTTTTATCTTTGTCTAGTTTTTGTATTCTTGTAGATTTTAAATGTAGCTTGCATATGTTTTATATTTGTGCTATACTTCCATTAATCTTAAAATTGCTTTATTAAAAAAAAAAAAAAAAAAAAAAACATTACAAATTATAATCTCGAGTATGTATTCATTTATTATTGTGGCTTGATCATTTCCACCACTACAAACTTTTTTACCCCTCAGATTGTAAAAGACATATTTGACAGGAGTGTCAGTGAAAATCTGGGGATGAGGTGGGGGGAAAAAAATGTAAGAATTTACATTTAATTACGGAAAATATTTCATTTTGACATTGCCCTTAAGATGCAGCAAGACAAAAATAGCCTGCCATTTTATTAACCACTGACTTTCCTATCACAAAGCTTTGGAAAACACATAGAACACAGAATTCCTCTGTGATACACGCCATGTATACAATGATGGATATTAGTAGACAAACTAGAGAATATGAACAGTTTTTCTAAAAGTCCACAGGGCCAAAAGTGCTCATTTTTGAAGAAACACCCATGTATAGTTGGCACTTTGATAGCCACTCATGTTCTCTTATTTGCTGTGAACATGACACTAATAAGACAGCTGCAGAAGACAGGTTTTCTTTTGCAATTATGCTGCAATGAAAAATGTCAGAGTAACATAACAAGGTTCTTTCACATAGTTTTTGACAAAAGAAAAAAACAACTGGTTGTTTCTATAGACGTAAATAATGCACAAATGTAAGATCAACTAAAGAGAAGCAAACCTGTTTTTTTATGTGTTAATTAGATTCTGATAAACCCTGCATGTTTCGATGGATCCTCGATGACCAGCAAAACCCGTGAGTTGCCATGCATCAAGCATACGCAAGTACCGGTTTAAGGCCTCTAGCAGATGTCGGCCATACTGACTTGCATCCATGCCTCATCCATGCAAGAAATGAACTCACTGGATGGATGAAGCTCAAGATGTTGACAGCCTCGACCATCTGGGCCCATCATATAGCTCAACTGCCAGAGAGGAGCAAATGTGTGTTGATAAAAGAGAAAGTATGGGATAATTTCAGAGACTTCTCATTAGCAGAGCAGGGCAGGACTATTGGCATTCTGTGGAGTTTTAGTGCTGTTGTATCTCTCTAGATTTCTCTCTCTCTCTCTGTATCCAGCTGGTTTGGTGGGTAATTAGATGGCATGGATGAACTTTGTGCCCATACACAGGGCAGATGGGTGTCTGGGTCAGAGCCCAGTCACAAAGAGTGCCAGCCATCTCAGTAGTGACTATAGATATGAATGGACAAAGTTCAAGGCTCATAACAGCAGGCTTTATTCTATTCAGAGGTGGACACTGATGGTATGTGTGGCAGTAGTTAGGCACGATAATTAACTAAAAATATTTAATCACTTTATTTAAAAAATGCTGATTATTTTTAAAATATGTCATTATTTTCTGACAAATTAAAATAATTAAAAGACTTTACATTATTGTGGCAAATGAAAGCACTGAATAGGCATTGCAAAAAGCCAATTCATTGTCTTATTCTCAAGGCATCATTTTGCAAATTAAATAACAAACCTAAATAAAAATCATTGCATTTGAATATTTGAATCAGGAATTTCACAAAATATTATATTGCAAAGGTGCAAAAAATGAGAAGGAGAATGCCAGAATGCATTGCAATTCACTACAGATACATACAATTCAATAAGATTTAGGTTGGGCTTAACTGCTTATCTTTTATTTATTTGTTCATTTATTTTAAATCATACATTGTCGTACCACACCAGTTGTATGAATTCAACAAAACTTACCTGGTTTTTCTCAAGATTTTTATTCTGTAAGCATTAGTTGAGCTGTGTGTTGTGAGAAGAGCACTGATATTCTTCCTTCAACTTTAATTTGATCAGTGTTATGCTTTGACAAATTAGATTCTTCAGGCAAAGCGAAAATGTATATAAATAAAGATCATGAATAAAAATTAACTAATGGGATGTTTTCGAGATTTAGGGGGCTGTGTTTAGACAGCCAGCAGCTCATTAGGTTATAAAACAAAGTTGTAGTGTTAACAAAATCAAATATCATTAGTATCATACAGAAAGTCTGACATATTACTGCTTCATACAGTCAGCATATACATGTCTATTCTAAGCGTTTCCTTATGTACACATTATAACTAGCTCTTTGACCTACATAGTGCAATGGGACTGAATCAAATTCTCCATGTAAGAGCTGTATGGGGGAATATGCACTGGAAATTGTGTGTAAAAGGGCAAGAGGCAGCTCTGCGAAACCTCCCTGTAGAAATTTATATCTGACATATCACCAACACCAAGAGGACCTGCAGGAGCCTGACAAAGACAAACGTTTCGTTCGAAAGGTTGAAGTAGCAATTCGACGATTCACTCCCTTTATTTTTCAGGTCTCAGGAATCAAAAAGTGAATAAATCAAAAAGAAGCCCTGTGACGGATTCAGGTCATAGGCCGAGCAGACACTTAATCACTAGAGACTTGAGAAAAAATCGAGAGCAATATGTTTGTGTGCAGTTAAGAGTAATGGTGATGGACTGTTATTAAAGACAAGAGTGTATATTAAACTGTTGACATGGCATGATTAAATATGCATTACACAACATTTGCTGAACATGTAAGAGTTCACCAACAGTTGATTTAGATTAAAAGTGTAAGTGTGTAGAGCCATTAGAGATGGGGAAACAGCTCTAAAACTGTAGCTTGTGATATAGAATATATGATATAGAAAGTATTTCAGATATTTTAAAGCCACTCTTTTGAATCATGACAATTATTAACATACTGGATGATCACATATTCTGCATGACCATATTCTACATCCCTAATCCTATCCAATACCTTAACTTAACAACTACCTTATTATTAATAAATGGCAATTTTGGAGTTTCAGTTAAACGTTGTAGTTAATGGTTTGTTAATAGTGAGATTTGGACCTTAAAGGTGCTCTATGCGATGTTGCAGGATTTTAGCTCGATTTCATTTTTATCTTAAACCGTATGCATAACCCCTCGATCGTTTTGCTTTCTGCCCTCTGAATACACTGGGGAAAAACACGGTCTCGAAAGACAACACAGAGGCTGCAATACCGAAACAAACACGGGTACAGGATGTTCATCACAACAAAAACAAACTTCGGCCAACCAATCGGCAATTATCCCCACCTCTTCTTGCCGATTGGTTGGCTGAAGATTGTTTGTGTTGTGATGAACATCCTGTATTCAGAGGGCAGACAGCAAGACGGGTTATGCATACGGTTTGAGATAAAAATGAAATCGAGCTAAAATCCTGCAACATTGCATAGAGCACCTTTAAAATAAAGAGTTACCCAACAAGCTATTTAAAAGCTATTAGCATTAAAGCTATTCTAATGAGTGAGAAATGGATCTCAAATAGTATTAAACAGCTTTTGAACAGTTCAAATACACTAAATATGAAAAATAATTTGAGAAACAGCTTAATTTATATAAATGAGTTCACATAATATAAAAGAAAATGAGTATAAAATACTGTTACAATAAGTTAGTGATCAGTAAAACTATTTTTAAAGAAATTAAATCTTTATTTAGCAAACAACGCATTCAATTGATCAAAAGCAAGAAAAAAAAGATTTTATATGCTGATAAAATAATCTAAAAAAAAAACAGTTGGAGGATCATGTGACAATGAAGACTGGAGCAATAAAATGACATTAAATAGCATGTTTTATTAATATATTAACAAAGAAACATTTTTAAATGAATTTTTAAAAAATAATATTTTACTGTTACAACACTATATTTGTTAAAAATTGCATGATGACATTACTTTTTATCTAGAGAACCATTCAAATTAGGTGATTTATTAAATTGAACCAGTATGTTTTCTTTCAAGAGAGAGAGTGAGTATTTATGTGAGTACGTCTAATAGAATCTCAGTTCACTTTCCTATTCTCTGTGACCACAATGCACTTGAACGTGCCATACTAATTACCACTTCAGAAGTGGGAAGCAGGATCGCCTGACATGCACGTGAAGGCAGTGTTACTCTTCCTACATTTAAATTAGACTGGCTCTAGTGTCACAACTGTCTTCCGGATACTTTCTCACTTCAGCCGTGTCACGTATTTTCAAGTCAATTTGGCTTAGCTGCTCACGCACACTCTTGCATGCGTACACACCGTGTCCAGCCTGGGAGACTGGAACAATTGTCTCCTCTGCAACAGTCTTGCATGCGTACACACCGTGTCCAGCCTGGGAGACTGGAACGATTGTCTCCTCTGCAACAGTCCCCCTCCTTGCCTGATTCGGGGCAATCTGCGTGGAGAGCCTGCCCCGAGTGTTATCAGGGACCAGCCAATGAATATACAGTTAAACAAACAGCCATCTAAGTCTAAGACCACCGTGGATAACGTTATTACGTCCCGCGTCTGCAGCGGCGTGGGGCAGAAGAAAGAGGCAGGCCCCGTTTGAGAAACTCTTGTGGGGATTTAACCGCAGCAGAATTCTGATCGGGCTTGGAACCGGTCCCAGAAAGCCGAGTTAATAGCCTTTCACTCCATTGAATAATGCTTTGAATCACTAATGTGGCTTGTATGCAGGGCCTGTAGTTTAACGTGCCTTTGAAAAGACTTCATTTCCGACGCTACATTGCAGCAAAGGAGAGAGCTAATGTGTTTGTCAAGGTCAGATTCTGTGCTCACACATGGACACCCAGGGTTGAAAATTAACATCAAGTTTTAAAATGGGTTTTGGTGAGTAAATTAAATGTAACTCGCTAGTGGAAAGTAGCCTTATAAGTCACTGCAACGTAGCACATGGTTTGGTTTATAAAAACGGCAAATATGCTAGTAAGAATGCTAATCCATAATGCTAATGCTAATATTTGACTCTTAGTGGTTCAAATAATGACAGAGAAAATGTAAACAAAAGTAAATATCTTTCAGTACTCAATGGGATACCAAAGTAAAAAACAAAAAAGCTTAGTTTTTGTGCAGCTACATCGTTTATACCATTACTGTTATGAGTTTGTAGCAGTGGTAGCTAAGCTAGCTGGCTAATCAACCAATGTTATGCAAATACAGTCTGCTAAGGAGTTAGCATACAAGCTAGCTGAAAAAAATGAATGATAAATCTTTTCTTTCACTATGTGTAGCTTCTATTGATGTAAGACATAAATTCTTGTATACACTCTTGTATACAATCACATGCATCTATAAGTGAATTATAGGATTTTTGATCACACAAAGTTGTTTGAAGTTTTTTTTGGCAGATAATTACCCAGATAGCACAGGTGCATCTGCAAGATGTCTCTTAAAGATCTCTTGATCTAGAAAGCATCTGCTGTCTACAAACGTCTGTCAGACGTCTTACAGATGTCACTTTTACATACACGCTAAACAATAAACATCTTCAAGACAAAAAAAGAAGACGTCCTATACGTCTTGCAGATGTAAATGCAGACATCAAATAGACATCTCCTAGATGTACGTGTGCTATCAGGGCAAGGATTGAATTTTGCATCCTACGTATAACAGATTTGATATTATTGACCTTATTTATGAGCAAAAACACTATCGAAAGCTATCGTGTACAGATATAGAGAACACAAGAGAAGAAAATAATTTTCTCTCCTTGTCTGTCTGACCTCTCTCTCTTTTTCTCTCACTCCTCCTCTATCTGTGAATATCTCACTCCATTTCTTCAAATGCATCCTTACACAGGCACAAGTCAGAAAAGAATGGTATTCAGGTGCTAAAAGCCTGCCCCATATACAGTACCTATAAACCAATCAATAAAACATTTTCCTGCATTTCAGGCTCCAGCACTAAGAAATAAATAAAATCGAAGAATACATTTTTTATTCCTTCATGGTTGGCCAAGGTGCTTGCGCTCAGATACACCCATTAGTGAGATAATGTGATATATTGGGCTGAAGCCTGCTTAACTCTGACTCAATCAACTCACCCATAACACCAGCCCACATAAACAAGACAATACCATGATGGATAGATGCTGAGAACAACAATGTGCATGATTCAGACAGTAAACAATTGCTTACATAATTTTCACAATGATAGAAAAAAAAAATAACAAGCAAAATTTTTTTACTGGAGCTTATAGGCCCTGTGGATGATGGTGTTTGGAGACGGAAGGCTGGAGAACGCATGTATTACCAAGCATTCTGTTGAAATGGATGGCTGGATAAATTCAAAGCCAAATCGAAGCACATGACCTCAAGTAGCTTTCAGACTGACCGAGCCCCTTGTACAAAAACTGCAAAGTCACAAACAATAGATTAATGCTAAACTAGCCACACTGAACAACAGACAAACATTCATAAGACCCTACCTCTCTCATGTCTGATACTGTACAGTGTATGATTATGTAGTGCTTTGTAATTAAAGAAAGAAAAAAGTTTCCCCCTTGATAGTGACACCACATGTATTTTCTTGAAAATAATATACATTTTCCAAAACCATATGAAGCCCACCTGATTTTCTAGAAAATGTGTTTTTAACTACATCTTTTTTGTTCATTATTCTAACACTCTCACATGTCTCTGACCCATACCATGCCATGATCTCTAGTTGTTCTTTCACATGTGAAAACCAAACACTTGCACAGCCATTTCCGTAAACATGCACAAATAAAAACACAAGAAAAAAAACTAATATACTTTTTGTCCTTACATGGCAGTGGTTACCACACACGCAGACACACAAATCCTGTTATGGCAGGTTGTCTTGATTGATGTAGCAGCTCCACTCAGGGTTAATATACACTTATAAATTATGCATGAGATGATGCCATCTCTCTATTCTCCAGCCCTCCATGGGGTACAACTGAGGCCCAAGTCAAGACATTTCTCCTGTCTCTGCTCTTCCTCTCTTTATTATGCTCTTCGCACAAAACCGGAGAGGAGGAGGACAGAGGTGGGGGGTTTTAGCGGACAGACCTGGTGCATTCTTTTGGTATTTATTATTGAACTGTTGGAAATGGTAGATATCATGAATTAATAACATAAGAATCTTTCTTTGTGTGCCAGAGGGACCCATCCTATTTCACTTTTTATTCTGAACAGGTGCATAGAGTGAACGGATTTGTTTGTTTTACTTTTATGTATGTAATTATATTTCAGGGAGCACTCCAGGTATTGATATTAACCTACTGATTGATTCAGATGTCACCTAAAGTCCTCCTGTTTTCAATAAATTTCTCATTATTAAATATTTTGAGTTCTTCACTGAAATACAATAAAGGAGAGACCTGCCCTTCTAAAACTAAATAAGTCAACAGCTTAAACCAAACTAAAGGCCGGATTGCACCAAGCATGATAACTATAAAGATAACGTCAAAGATATAGCTCTAAAAATCACTCTTAATATAAAAGAATTGCAAAGTCCAGACCACAAATATAACGATAAAGTCAAGGAGAAACAATATCGTTGGAATCACTTTAAGAGTGTTTTGTCCAGCTGATGAACGATACAAATTATTAAAAGCCAATTAGAATCGATTTCAAGAATTTAAATGCAGTAGACTAGTATGTGCTTTGAATAAACAGAGGATATTGTCTGCAGGTGTAGACGCCAATTATCATTGTCTTTATAGTTATCTTTATAGCTATCGTTCTTGTGCCTTAAGTAATGGCCCATAAGATTTTCTGTTGGATAGTATTACCCGATTAAAAATGATAAACCATTTTATTTATCAGAATATTTTTCATTTTGGGAAGCTATACACTTCAAAGCATAGTATACCCAGCAGGCAAGGATGTCAATATAATGTCAGGCTGAAACTGGACATGATGTCGGACAGACATTGCATTTTGGTTGAGAATGAGAACCAGGTTGACGTCAGTATTTGTAATCAGTATTTAATGCCATAATGTTGAATTTTGCTTACACCGCTTACATCAGCTGACGTTGGTATTGGACATAAAACTAACATTGACATTCAATTGACAATTAATTTTTGTCACCGATGTCATAACTGAAATATCATCCATGTCATGAGGTTGTGTGCCTGCTGGGTATTACTATTTACACTTAAAAATGTTTATCATTTTGACCAACTATGTACAAATCAGTACTTTTTTTTCCACTAATCATTTAAACTGGTTCAAATTATGTATTCGTAAACTTGTTCGATTGCAAGCCTGATTAGCAGAAAAGTATCCAGGTCTGGAAGACTGGCTTGTTTTTCCAGCTTAGTTATAAAATAAAACCAAGACTAATTTTAGACGGTGTAATGATACGGAATGATGTCATAACTCAAATGTGGCCTTTGTTAACTGTGAAATACAATTAAAAAAAAAGAAGTTGAAGTTGATAACGCAGCTAGAGATTTTATAGAGAAGTTCAACTCTCTATGAACTCTGAATTCTTGAGAAGTTATGACGAGAAGATATCAATTGCTGTCAATAGCTGTAACATGAAATCTTAAATGGTGTATGACATAAAGTATTGATGCACACCAATATTTTTGAGGATGGATCAAGGTGGTGCATGCGTGTTCACTTAAAGTTGATTATGACTGCTTGCAAAATAGCATTGAGAAAGGAGGTGTGTCCACACACATGGACTGACAGTGGCCACCACTTCTCTAATACCTCCTGGAAGGCGGGACCTATTGCCCCGCTGGAATCCCTGATGGGCGTCTTTGACATTGATTGATGAGGCTCAGTTTCATCCAGGGCACAGAAGCCTGGCCCCCTCCTGCTATTTCAGGCCTGTCTTCACGCTGCTCCATTTCTCATAAATGACAATCGTCAAGCTCAGCGGTTTAAAGCTGTCATGATGACCAGTGTTCACATGAGAAAACAATGTTTAAGTTACCATAACAACTGAGAATGAATTGGGGCAACAGGTGCCCATTTTTTAGCAGCAGATGGGCTTAAAGTTAAAAAAAAAGCTGGTGTTAAAACGGCATGGCTGCTTTACAAATACATTTTTTATATATTTTTTTAGGTTTAGGCTAGTGTAGGTGGTGATTTTCCTTTTTAGCATTACTCGAACATTTAACTGCCACAATACGTACAACAGCTAGTGTATTAAAATGTTAACAAATTCTCATTTATTAGTTTAGGTTTTTGCTCAACCCACTGGACAATTTCACTTAGAAATTGTTGCGAAACACATTGTAGCAGTCACGTTTCTTTCAAAAAGCCAGGGTTTGCACGAGAATTTGTGAAACACTTACTATTTCTGAATTCTGAAACTGCAACGAGCCTGTGCAAGTGACTACAGTAGGCTATAATACACGTTTAGATTTTACTGTGCTAAAATAAACTTCTGTACTAAACCAATTTTATTTCTAAATTTTACTGTAGTATGTAAGATTACTGTACGTCGATTCAGAAGTAAACCAAGAAGTCTGAACTTGGACTCTTTTTTTATATTTTTGTATACAAAAGCGCATCGCACTGCTTCAGAGATGGTAACTCCCCGAAGGTGTATAGGTTAGTTAGTACTTGCCGATAAATTTGATTTATGGGGCTTTAAAATAATGGGCGCTATCCACCAGCATTACCAAGCTTGAAAGAGCCAGGGTACATTTTTCACAAAGGAGAAAGTCTTAGTAGTTTATGGTGTCATTTTCATTTTTGAGTGAACTATTCCTTTAATGGTTTGTTAGTTCCCTAAAAAAAAGAAAGAAAAAAATAACTTTTGAGACAAGCATATTACTAATTAATTGTTATATTCATATATTTAACATACTTTACCTTTTTGTTAAATATGTTGTATGTTTGAATAAATCACCTAACCATTGGTGGCGGTTGCCATTTTCTCAGGTTTTTATTACAGCCAACATGTTTACATCTTGTAAACAGCTGGAGAATAATAGAATTCCTTAGAAGCAGTGATGAGAGTGGGCGGAGCTAATGTGCTAATGACAATCTTATTGGCTGGCGCTCATCTATTATCGTCCCTGTTTTGATTTCTGCACATTAATTTGAGCGAACGCATACTATGTGATTAATATTCATGAACCCAGCAGCTCATTAATCCTTAGTGCGTTTTTATCTTTTTATCAGTAGTAGAATTCGTAGTAGTTTTGTTATCTTATAATTTTTTGCCCCTTTTTTTATAGAAACCCCATAATAAACAAGCACCGCCACCAGTCCTAATTCAGTCAACATGGCAAATATGCATTCGTACTTGGTAATTCTGATTGCTATAGTACTATCATCATTTAATGCTAAATTATCATAATATCATAATTCTTGATTATTAATAATAATTTATAATAAATTTGTGTCTATTTCATTAATGTAACATTTAATATTGGGGGCATGCAAGTTTGCCAGTTGATTGTTAGTTTGTTTAAGGTCCCCAACACTGCTTAGAAGGCAAAAGGTTCTTTTTTGTTTAGTTCATAAATGTACAAAAATAACACATTTGCTGTGAGTACAGTCTGATACAGTGGATACTTGGCATGCTGCTTTCACTTAGATTGCCTTGGCAACTCAGAACTTTTATTGATATGAAATGCATTTGGTTAGTT
>JAUMHR010000079.1:9795615-9809026 GCA_032361145.1 Enteromius fasciolatus
GAGCCTTAACTAAGGAAGCTGGAAACCAGGTGTCCCCAACTAAGCAGGCCGAAGGCGACTGCCATCATGATCATCATTCTGGTTGATTTCAATTGTTTACACAGTCTGAGCTGTCGTAGCTGAATTCTACCCATCTCAAACTCTATACAATTGTAAAAAATAAAAATCAATAAATAAAATAAATCAATAACATTAGAATTTTAGAAAATTTGATTTTAACAATAATTACAAAGTACTATAATTTTTCCATAAGAGTTTTACTAAATTAATGCCAGTCATTTTTGAAGACCAAATAAAGGTAGTGGTCATGGTGAAACCATTTGGGATCTCTGAAAAGCCCTGAATGTGCTCTGTACAGGACATCCAGACATGTATCATCTCACAGAAAATTACTAAAATATAATGTCCTCATATGAGGACACCGGGTCTTAAGAGGGTAATGCAACTCAGTCTGGTTCATTTCAATTGTTAACACAGTCTGAGCGGTTATAGCTGAATCTTATCCGTAAAACATAACAAAACTAAGTGCTGAGCTTCAGTTTAAAATGCAAGCAAAGCTGTATTTCACATAGTAATATCAAGAGTTTATAAAATATTAAACAAAACAAAATCAAATCAAAATCATTTATTTTCCAGCTGAATGATTGGTTGAAGTTGAGATGACTGCACAGCAGTGCTGATTATAGGCTGGTAGGTGGGGCGTTAGCTGACCTTTACGATCATCTCAATTGTTGAAACTATCCCGTGGTTATCGCTGTTGTTGATCATCATTAAATCGACAAATCTGCATAGCCAAAGATAAAATATTTATTTGACCTTCTAACAAACCAAAATAAATGCCATTCCAATTTATTTTACAATCAAAACATTCAGAGATTTCCAAGATCAAAGTGTCCATAGTCCAGATCAAACCAAATGTTTGGGTGTGATGTAAAGCCTGCATTTTATATGGAGAAAAAAAAATCAATTTTCAGCAAATGGATTATTGAAATTGTATAAGAAGCTGATGCATCATCTTCTTCCATTAATTGTTTTAATTTTTGTAAGCACTAAATAAAAAAAAAGTTAATTTTACACTATCTGTTTTTAATTAGTTTTTTTTTTTTTAAATGTATGGTTGAACTCATTGTAACAAATGAGAAGGATTTCACAGCAGTACAGATTATAGACTGGCAGGAGGGGGATTAGCTGACCTTTCTCATCACCTACAGAACCGTGCAACTATCCTGTGCTTTTGGAAATGCTGATGACATAATTGACGTGTGGCCCAAAAAAAACGTATTATACACACTGCCCTCCAAAGGTTTGGAAAAAAGTAGGGGTTGGACAATACAGGCATGAATCCTTTTGAATTTGTGACACTTTTGCACTGATGAGGGACAACACAAACTATGATAACATATTTGATCACATTATACATAGAAAATACTTACATTTTTGATTAATCAAAATATCCACCATTGCCAGCTATAACAGCTCTGCAGAATCTGGGCATCCAAGCTGTCAGTTGTCTGACTTTGACGTGTATATATTGCCATTATTATGTCAAAACGAAAATTATTACCGTCAATGATAATGTAACGTTTCTGTATTTGCACCAAAATGTAAGGATTTATGCTGAGATCATCCAAAACCACACATTGGGGTGTGTATATTGAAAATTGCATGTATGTGACACTGAACCACAAAACCAGTCATAATGGGGTTTTTTTTAATTAAGGGATATACATCATCTGAAATCTGCTTAAATATTGATGTATGGTTTGTTAGGATAGGATCTTAGTTGGATATACAAATATTTGAAAATCTGTAATCTGAGGCTGCAAAAAAATCTAAATATTGATAAAATCAAATGCTATGCATTTTACTAATCAAAGTTTTGATATATTTACCATAGGAAATGTACAAAATTAGTTAGTGTTTGGAGTGAGTGTGCTTATAAAGGATACAGGTACAGTAAGTGGATGCAGGTGTGAGTGATCATGACAGAGTGCAGGTGAGTAGCAAGAGGGATGCTGGGAGATGTAGTGTGTTGGTGTGGCTGAACTGGAGGTGGTTGTGACAACATGTTAACTTAATCTCAAATCATAGTTCAATCATGTGCAATGCTAGTAACTAAACTATAATTATTTTTACTAATCAACTAAATTAACAATTTCATATTTTAAAGAATGGTGCTGATGGTATAAAGTATAATAGCCAGTGAAAGTAAAATTCTCACTGAGAGCATGCAGCAACAAGGCTAAGCCATTCGTTTTCAATTCATAATTAAATAAGAGTTATTTCTGGCCAAATTCATTATAACTTTAGTGTGTCTGAAGAAAAACTCAATGTCCCTCACTTTCTGACAGATCTCACTTTCACTAAAACTTAGGGAAACTAGATCTTTTTCATGTATTTTCATGTTTTTTTTAACAAGTATCGTAAAATTCTGACTAGCCAGCATGTATACAGTTTTCCGAGCATTGCATTTGTGTTGTTAAAGTTGCATCATCATTTCATCTCTGTTGGAATTCCAGCAATTGACTTCCAAATAGTCTCAGCATTGGTCGCACTAACAGTATTTAAACTGTTCACCAGACACCACTGCTGAAAAAAAACCCTGAAATATTAACTTGCTATATTACAGTAGCCTCAAGGGATGTTTTTACTGCAGTATTTGTATTTTATTTTTACTTGCATGATAAATATTTCAAACTGACTTACAATAAGACTTGAAAATGGTTTATGCCCTAGATTTTTTTCCTGCAGAATATTATTTGTTGCCCTATAGCTATGTTACAAATGTAATGTCCATGTAGTTTTTAATATCTAGCTTTATACACTACAGTAATAAGTTTTAAGTGATTTGACTGATTGATTTAAAATAGTTATCTCTACTTCCTTCACAGATTTTCAGGGCAGAGGTGCTACTGGAATGTTTTAGTATATGTACATTAAATATTGTTGTGTGAAAATTGTACATATGCTTTAATTTGTAATATGCAATACAGATCACAATTATCTACAATTAAATGAACTAGTGAGCACAAAATAGCAAATATCCTCATCGACCAAAAAGACAATTTGAAGCACATGGAGGAGCAGAGCATGTTTACCACAAGCAATACAATCAGTCAGGAGGCTCAAATCAGTTCTGCTTGGGTAAGACAAGACTTCAGTAATGGAGAAGGAGTATTTTGACATTCCAATCAGGTCTTTGCTTAAATTGTGTGGAACTGTGCAAACCCAAATCAATGTTCTAAGTACAATAAGCCTCTCTGCGATGTTATGAATATTTAGTATGGAAGATTACCTTGTGAGATGTACTCTCTGATTAGCATTAGCAGTATTCATTGAGTAAAACTGGCACTTTGCTGGACAGGAATGTGGATGGGGATAAACTAGAGTGTCCTTGGTGAGGACGAGGACCTTGAAAAATAACTAAATGCTATATTGAAGTCGGTTTCTGCCAGGAGATGAAAAAAATAAAAAGAGAAAATTGCGACTTTTTAATATCACATTATCCTCGCAGTTGTAAATCTATATCTGACACGACTTCAAAAGTGTGAGAGATATAAAGTGAGATTTGTGAAACAATTCTCACATTTCTTGCCATTTTATTTATTTATTTTTTAGTGGCAGACACCAAAAAAGCTTGCAATATTACAGCATCCTCAAGGGATTAACAAAATTATTTTGCATAAAAAATATTTTCAATTGCAATATTTCAATATTTTTCAATATTTCAATACAATATGTACAATACTGCTTCTCTTTAGCAATGTTACAAATTTTATCTCCGATTAATCACAGCAAAAAAAGTTTTTTTTTTAAGTCTTTATATAATATATGTACTGTGTCTATTTATTAAGTATATATAAATACAAACACATGCATGTATATATTTAATGAAAATATGTTGTTTGTATATATGAAATATATTTAGATATAATATCAAATATAAGAAAATAAATATATAAATGCATTTACATGTAAACACTTTCAAAATGTAAACATAATAAATAAATACAGCATAAACACATATGTTATGTCAATAAAACTTTTATTTTGGATGTGATTAATCACGATTAATCACTTGACGGCACTAATACACATATATATATATATATATATATATTTGCAATTGTGAATCTATTTTTTTACAATTCAGTTTTTTTCTCAGAAATGCAAGGTATTAACTCACAATCTGACACAATCTTTTTATTCATTGCATTCATTAGTTGTAATTATGAAAAAGTCTCAATTGTGCGAAAACAAATCAGAATTGTGAGATAAAAAAGTTCTAATTATCTTTTGTTTTGTGAAGGGGGAAAAATTATGTAAATTCTTTTTACTTTATATCTTACCATTCTGAATTGTGATTTTTTTTTCAGTCCACGTTGTCTGTATTGTATTAAAGACTAGATATGTTCATGATGGTGTTAGCATTACTGGTTTCAAATGTGACAGTAAACAAAAGCATAAGTACATTATCTCTTGCTCCCAAAAGTTTTCTTTAAGCTCTGTGGTTCATAACATAAATTATTATACACTCCTTTTTAATTTATCAAGATCCGTTTTAAAACTGTCACAACTCCACTGACATCTAAATTGAGTGTGTTTTCACTCCTTCAACCTCCACGGTGCACTGAAAAGCAACCTCACCCACTTTAACCGAGAAACAAGAGAGAGTCGCACTTTTGACAACTTGCCGGCGATGACAAGAGTCGCCCTGAGGCATCAACAGGAACTCGAGACTTGAGAAAGATTAATGTCCTTAAATGCACAGTCTGTTGCTGATGTAAATGCTTTCACTGTCTATCTCAGCGTCTCTCAGCTGAACTTCCCCATGACGTGACGAGGGAGACAAATGCCAAGTATTACAGACAGATTTGACCTTTGACACCCCCACGATGACAAAACACTAAACTCTACACACGGGACCGGTGCATTATAGGACTCGCTGTTTTAGCAAACAAAGCAATTTCCTTCCACACACACACGCTCTCGCACACCCTGACAGTCTCTTCTCGTTTCACTCTCACGGTTTGGATTCCTCAAGAGTGACAGCAGCAGTTGTGCTTGAGATTAAGGATAATAAGAGTCAGACCGCATAAGCTGAAGATGAAACTGAACTCTGTCAAACGTCACTAAACGTCTGTGCTACAACAGCTGTCATGTGTGGAGGATGTTTTCTGCAGATATCCATACTGATATTAACCCTTCAGTGGACAGATCTAGGATGTAATGTCAGGAACAATGATTTAAAATAAAAAAGTAGCAGTAAAAACATTTTTAATATTGGTAACATTGTCATTCACTGTTTTAACATTAGTTAACATATTAACTAACATGTAAAAACAACAAACAGTACATTTATCAAATGTCAAAATTAGCATTAACTACTATTATAAAATGTAGAAATTTTGTTCATTCTTAATTCATGTTAATTAATGTTAACAAATGAACCTTACTGTAAAGTGCTACCCAAACATTTTCTAGTTTCTAAGAAAAAATCTTGAAAACAATAAATAAATAATATATATATATAGCATATTGTATAATGCAATGGTGTATAATGTCTAATGGTTCCGATTTTGTACACAAAGTTCAGGAATAAATTACATTTTCAAAAATATTAAAAAGGAAAACAGTTATTTGAAATTGTATATTTCAATATTTCACTATTTTTTCTGTAATTTTATTGTACTTTTTTATTGCATAGTACTTGTATTTTTATTGTATTTTGCATTAATAAGTAAGCATAAGGAACATTTACAAAACATACTTGCAAAAACTTTTTTTTTTTTTAAGAATGCTTTCACTTTGCAACATGATTCAACATGATCATGGGTATTCATGCATAAATGTTAAATTTTAAAAAAATTAAATAAAAAAGGATTAGGAGACCCCCAAGCCTATTTAAAAGGCATGTTAGTCGTCAACAGGCAACCTTTAGTTGTTACATGATTTACACATTATATGCAAACACGAGGGAAGGAGTTAAGTTATGCACACAAATAGACTAAGCTACTGTAGCATTCACCCAAATAAACAAATGCAGCTAAAGCTAAGAATAACGCTTCGTAAAAAGTGTTTCTGAGTAACCACAATTTTATGTAACTTAACAAGTGTCTGAGCATCAGTCATGCCTATGTTACATTGGTTTGAAGGATGAAAAAAGCAAACGAAATCCTCCAATCCTACAGTAAACACTGCATTATTCCTCAGCTGATGCAAAGCAAACAGATATTTGTCTGAAGTCTGACTCTGACTATAATGAAAGATATGTGTCAGGGCTGAATAGATGAGATTTAGCACTGTGCAAAGAGGGCTGTGAATTCAGTAAAGCCAGTTAAACCTTTCATCAAATTCTGCTTTTCACCAAAATTACACTGCTGGCACTGTGCTCAAAGCTATAGCACGAGCGCTGAATATGTGCCAAAGACAATTTTTTATGTAATACATTTCATCAGACCTGTAGATTACTAAGAAAAAAAAAATCCCAGCTGAGCCACAATTCTAAACACAGAAGCACCTTGACTCTTGTTTGTTCACACAGGTGTGTGTGTGTGTGTGTGTGTGCATGAAGAAAAACAAAGTTAATTCCAACACTATCAGAAATAAAGGTACAGTACAAAAGCTGTCACTGGGGCGGTACCTTCTGTACTTAGAAGTGTCCATTTTGGTACCTTAAAGCTACATATTAGTACTTAAAGTGTACATATTTAAACATAAAAGGTTTATCGTACCTTTATTTCTGAGTGTGCACACAACCTTATTTAACTAGACCTAATGAATTCATATTCATATTTATTACAGAATAAACTATGTTTAAACTAGCACGTCTAAAATTGTATTGTTAAAATACGTTTAAGATTATAAATCTTTTTTTTTTCAATTAAATATATTAAGATAAATGACATATGTGTGTGCATTTCTGGAATGTATTTTTCTATCAGTATTTGGACACTACTTGAATATGAACTGCTATTGGATCCGTCAGTGTGTAAAGAAATCGAGTCATTTTCTTTGGCAGATTTCACTTTATTAAACTTCAAAGTTTCAGATTGTGCCTCGAAATCTTTGGTGAACAAACACAAATCCAATCTGCATGTGTGTGTGTGAAGCATGGTTATGAAAGAGCATGGTTATTATTACCCAGCTGTGTTTTAGTCAGATCAGGGCGCAGGAATAGCTCTGCAGGAGAGAGAGATGCATGCTGGGAGCTTCCTTCCTTTCCCATTGACAAATGTTACATAAATTATTCACCCTAAAATAAACACCTGGATCATCTCTGCCAGCTCCATGAAAAAGTGTAGTTTGTGTCTTATCTATTCAGTGTTTTAGAGCCAGAGATCACCAAGAGACTGCCGAGGGATGGTATTTCTGCTGCGGGTAAATTACACCAGCAGGACTGACAAAAGGCTTTTCACATTCAATAAGAATCAGCCGCTTTCATGCATATATAAGAGCCATAACTTATCGTGCTGTGTAATGGATTAGGAGAACAAATTCGAGCTGGAATGGCTAAACACAACTTTTAGTTCAGATAATGAAGTACATGTCGGGCAAGAACAGTGAAATATAATTATGTAAAATATAACTAAATGAATGCGATAATAAAACCTTCATGTAGTGACACTTCAAGGGTCATATCTAATGAGATAAAGATGCTTGAAGTGTTCAGTAAATCAAAATGTAACTTTCAGAATTCCATTTATTGAGCCACAAAACGGCTTCTTTTAAAATAAAGCGCAGATTTTTCACACTTTCCTATTGGGTGAAAAGAAACTTGGCCTGCCCAATCATGGTGAGGTATTAACAAGAAAGCTGCATATACTGTACTTATAAACATTAGTTTACTTGTAGAATCATTATCATTTAATTTCAGACATTTTTCAGATTGCACAGACAAAGGCTAGAGTAGAAAAAAAATGTAATCCCACAGCCTGTGTATATCAGAGTAAAAGTATTTTCTAAAGGCAAAACATAAAAAAAAAAAAAAAAAAAAAATCAATCTAAGGCCACAAAGATGCAAAATGTTTTTCAATATATTTCCATAGTTTTATGCACCTCATGGAAATATTATATAATAAAATTAAATATTCTTTTATGTCTATACAAAAAAAAATGTATTACATTTAAATGAAAAAATAAACAAAAAAAATTATTTTCCATCAAGTCTAATCAGAAAAAACAACGTGAACATCCTGTACAAGTGATTAATGATCAAATCACAGTTTGTTGTAAGAGGTTTGACAGCCTTTGTTGTTGCAAGAGCAGATGCTTTTTAATTGTGATGCTTTAGAGCTTTCCTACAACGTCAGCATGACAACTTGCAAATCAAAGCCTGTTTCAATTGGACGGCTGACTTCACGCACTGGTGGCATCCTGCTGGTTTGGTAATGTTTTATTCTCCGGCAAATTTAAAAGCTATACGTGTCAGTCTGTAACCAAAGAGCCTAATTAGTCTGCTTGATTTATGGAAACAACAATGAAATCACTTTATCTCATCAGCTCGATCTGGTTGGCCAATAATTGTTACGTTCCATAAATGTGCATATCACAGCTCAATCATCAGACAAAAGGAGCCTTATCATGCTTTCGTTTACAGCTAATCATTCTCAGATCACAGTCTTGTGTTTTATGTGTCAGAAGCATTAATGTAGTTGTTTACTCCATAGCATACTTTGATAATGTTATCAGCAGGCCTAATGCATAGACTAACACAGGTCTGCCTTTGGGAATGCCATCTTAAATGTCTCCATTAGGAAAACAGTCACAATGATTAGCAAAAGTGAAACGTTTTCTTATCTTTGTCATCGGTCTTGCTGTCACTCAACTTGATGCCATAAGCATCCCTTTTGACATTATTTTCTTGTGATATGAACTTAGGGTTAGGGTTAATTATTAACTTTTTGCCTTATGGCACAATTGCGTGATATAAACTTTTAAAAAGAATAAGTAACTGTGAAACGCTGTAATGGTCAAAGAAGACAACTAATGTTAAAGAGGTCTTTGAGGGGTTTTGAAGGGTTAAATCCAACCTGGTCTCATAAAAATATGTGCCTCTGTGCACTTTTTGTACAACACTGTTTTTACATGCCTTCAAAGAGAAATGTCCTATGAGTGGTGCTAAAATACAGATTCAATATGTGAACCCTGGTACATTTTTATTACATTGATATAGGTACTATATATATAGATATAGGACTGTTGCTTAAAGTTAATGTTCAGACATGTTGGAAATATGCCATACTGTACACCAAATCCAACCCTAAATCTAATGTAACAAATGTAAAACTGATATAAAAACACACTTATTGATACAACTGTGCCATATCAACTTCCTTTTACACAGATTTGAACGGTTTTGTCTAACTGTAGTTACACAGAATTCCAACCAGAGCTCCTTACCTCTCAAGTACGAGTATAGAGGCACTCAGCAACTAAGACCAGAGACCTGGGTTCGAGACCCTCCGGAATGAGAGGTCACCGGTTCGTTAGAGCGCCTCTTTTTGAGGGGAGTGAGGTTTTACCTGGACACCCACTGGCCTCCGTTACACTTATCCACCTAAACCTCATTCCCATTTAGGCACCAATGTAACCCCCCTAGGTCTGCACCATTACAACTCTCAAACCCAGGTGTCCGGCATAGGAGGCGAGCGCTCTAACAAGGAGGTTTTACCTGCACATGCATAGATATGATATGAAGTCATAACATGATATTTAACATGAGTTTAACTGCCTAATGTCCATTTCTTTTGGAAACTGAACTATACTATATTTGCGACTATATTTGAGTAAATGATCAGTCTGTCAAATGTTTAATTGATTGACATCCATAACTGTAATTTATGACCAACCATCAGCACTTAAATGGTCATGGTTTTATGGATAATTGTTTTAAGAATATGATCTCAGATAGAACAAACAACATCAGTTTATGTGTATCAAAGAACGGATGATTCTTTTTTGCTAATATATGCACATACATTACTCCAGAGATCCTTGAACACACTATTCAAAACTTCTTTTGTGCGTCATTAAGAAATCAAGCTAAATGACATTCTTTAGCCTAATTTTTGATTGCAAACACCAAAAACCAACAGTGCGGATCTGTCATGCAGATCATTCAATAACTTTTTAATAGCTATTTAAAGTTTTAAGCTACAGCTGACATGACACTCTAGCAGACCGCTGTTTTTCTGCATCAAAAATGAACGTTATGTTTTCACAGTCTGTTATTTTCTTGCTCAAAAGTGACAAACAGATGACTCAAGAGACACACAGCATATAAACACACACTTGCAAATTTATGGGACACAGTACCCATACTTTGATATCCCAGATGTATTTCTACACAAATATTATGTTCGTTTCACTAATTAAGGGAATACAGAATTTGCAAGCAGAAAATTAAAGATGCATAGTCATATTTTAAAGCCATAATATTTGAGTGTTCAGATCCAGATACGTATATATGTTTCTGCCTGAAATGGTTTCTTTTGATTCATATAGACAATATGACACTCTTTATTCCTAAAAAATCTTAAGTACAGTACTTTGTCTGCCGGTCAAAATACCCATGATGCTCTGAGCTGATCAATAGAATTAATTAGACACAAACTGGCACTTGCACTACTATGATCGATATTTCAACAGCAAGGGGCACAAGAAACAGATCCATTTTTAAAAAACTCAATCTAGAAACAAGATTCATAATAATTGATTCTTCATACTTGGGATGCCTCCATATTGTTGATCCACTGTGTGTTATCAGAAATGGATTTCATTGCTAATCAGACACTCAGAACTCTAACTACAATTCCACACAGTCAACATACTATCAGCAACACAAAATCAGCTTTATTTACAAAGAACTAAATGAAACTCCTCATCAAAACCATTAATCTTGGATTATATCAAACTGCACTTTCATTGCCTTCTTTGTATACTCAGCCTGTCCTTTGGCTAAAGTAATTATTCCTTGTGGTCTGCGGCGATTTCATCACATTGAGCGAATTGTGTGTTACTTGCAAGGTTGGGTTTTGCGTTTAATTTCGAACCATTAAAAGTAAAATAATCAGGTGCACATATCTATGGACATAGATTTGAATTAAAATAGATAATCAGTGAATGAAAAGTTTTTGAATAATTAGCGCCCTTGCAATCCCACAATGCTTTGTACTGTTGTTCTCTACAACACCAGAAGCTTCCCTTGATAATGTCAAAATCATAATCAGCCGGAATGTTCTTTTCCAAGTGTAATATGATAATTTTCTTGGCTCTGTTCACTGAAAGCATCCTATAATATGACTAATATATTATAGGTTATTGCTTGCTATACCACAGCCTCTCTGCTGTTTTTCAAAACTGCCCTGTGTCAACACAAATAAAGCGAATCAGCTGTAAATTAAAAAAAAAGTGCCAACTAAGGAAATACTTATGAAGATAAATGTCTACCTGAGGACAAAGAAAAGAAAAACCAGGCGAAATCAAATGATAAATCTCACGATGCACACTCCAAACCCATTTCTGCCAAATTCTTTAGGGAGATCCTATTGTCTTTCAGAGTAATAAACATGACTAATTGCCCAAACCCAGCTACATCCCTGGATAGGTGACCTTTAGAGCCTGAAGTATCGTGTGCGAAAGGAGTTTCTTGTTTCTCTGAATTAAGAGCGCAAATTCCATCCAGTTATTCTCAACAGAGGCATTACTCATACCAGGCACCTTCACTGACCCCTACGCTGAGGTTTTATTTGCAATTCAGTACCCAAATTAGCTGGAATCAGTTAAGATATAAGCGAAAAGTTTTCTCCCTTGATAATAGAGGCACAGCAGATGATGCTCTCCTACAAAGTCTTTCATTGACTATTCATTACTATTCACCCTTGTAATTATGGGCAAATCCACAAATACAAAGAAAAAAATGTATGTTTTTCCTGATTTCAGTGCCTATTGTTACTGTGAGGATTAAGAAGCGAAGAAAGAAAGTAAGGTGGATATCGCAGACATCCCATTGACTGGTCAGAAGAAAAGTGCCCTTAAAGCTGAGCCCCAAAAGCTTGTCTTATTGGGTCCCGGTCTTGCATACCTGCCGTAAGCCAGCCACAATAGGGCATGCACCCCCTCCCAACCTGCCAGAGTTTGGTTGTTTTGCATAGGGAGAGTGGGAGATCAGTGCTAAATCCAGTGTAATCTCTCTCTAAGCTACAGAGCAGGCTCAAAAACGCCCTCATGAGCCTGAGAAGAAGGACCCTGCCTGAGTCTTTGATCCCGAAGAAACAGATTACATCTGAGGAATGAACCGCCTTTTCAACTGTCTCAGAGTGCTGTTACCCCAATTTCATTGAAGTCACATTTGCATCGCGACATCTGAAGGAGCCCGGTTAACAAAGTGACATAACCTGAAGACATATCAGGAAAGCCAGACATTTCTGTGACTGTGTGCATGATTTTGCCTGTGGCCCACAAGGAACCTGAAATCATCCAGATTGTGGTCTCCATGAGGAAAAGCACTCGAAAAGGTTCAGGTAGTGATGTGACATATCAATGGCTTACACGCAAATATCTGTCCTAGCCCTACTAAAAAAGTTAAAATGCAGTCATACTGAGTATAATTGAAATCTAATAACATATTTACTGACATATCGTTTGAAACATACTGATTAAAATTGTATTTAATTAAGAGTATTGCATTATTGCACAATGCACATTTTTTAATCTTAAGCCTAAAATGTGTTTTTAATGCCAAATGAGGATTGTATTATTTTTGAATAATTTTGGAATTTAATGCGAAACATTTAAAGTGTACCTGAAGTTCCACTTTAGCGCAATCAAATACACTTAAATATATCTTTAGTTGGATTTCAGCACTACTTTTGCACATTTAACGGGCACTAAGTACAAAATTAGTTATTCCAGTTTAACAGACTTTAAGTACACTAGTTTAGTATACTAAAAGTACAATGGCAGGGTATTCTTATTAACAGTGTTGGGGAAAGTTACTTTTAAAAGTAATGCATTACAATATTGTGTTTCTCACTAAAAACGTAACTAATTACGTTACTTAATTACTCTTTATGGAAAGTAATGCATTACGTTACTTTTGCGTTACTTTTACTTTATGGGCAGAGCTTGAGTGTTTGTTTTTAATATAAGTTCTATTTATAGCAAATGTAAAAGCACACCAAAAAGTGTCATGAATAAACCTTGGGCTGAAGTAAAAGCTAATTTACATCTGTAAAAACACAGGAGAAGAAGGTTCAATACTCCTCACCAATTTAAAAAAAAAACAATAAAGCACAATAGTTAGCTTTTGAAGTAATTTTTGCTTGTAATTATATGGTTGAACTGGATCATCAAAGGTCAGCAGCAAAGACATTGGTTAATAAAATGGGATTAGATACATTTGCGTAAT
>JAUMHR010000079.1:9813057-9828466 GCA_032361145.1 Enteromius fasciolatus
AAGAATATTATACAAATGCTGTATTTTATTATTACGAAACTATATTATTTATTATATATTTTTAATGCTTTAGAAAAGAAAAATATTTTATTTTATGGAAAGGTTATAAAATTAAGCCATATTTGTTATAAAAAAAACTAAATCTAAAGTATCTAAAGTACATCTAAAAACGGGTATTGACTCATTTAGGCCCCATCTACTGTATATCTGGGCACATACAGTAATTGCACTTATCAGTGTTTTAATGTACACTCAATTGATTTTCCAGAGGGATCTTCAAAAAAGGTATGAAACTGTGAGACAGCTGTCCGCTCTGCTGTCCTTGGCCCTGGGGATGTGCTACCAAGGGGCTACTGACTGGTAACTGTCCAAGGTGTGTGAACACAGTATAGTGCAGTAAAGCGCCTGTGTTTGTGTGCGTGTACTACAGTGAAGCCCAATGGACTGGCAACCAGAAAGTTGCATTTTGTCTAGTGCCAAACTTCGGCACGCCAGAAAGAAAATGGCAGAGAAGATACATCTCACTGCGTCTTCAAATGACTGTGTAATATCTATGAAGGCCTTCCCATGGGTTTGAACAGAGCCAATAGGACACCTGCCTCAAATGCTTACCAAAATGGTGGGAATCCAAGAATGCACTTGAGTCCTCGCTATTGAGCTAAACCACATAGCTTGACTAAAAATACCTGATCCAAATGAGGTTGTGTTTCTTTAATGGTTCTCAAAGCATATTTGTCGACCGATATGAACTGAACACAGTACTAATATACTACAGCAGAGCTTATTTGCCAAATCTAGTCCAACCATGCAGTCAAATGACAAATTATGCATGAGTCAGTTTTAGTGAATCAAAAGCATATTGCATAGCTATTAAGGTCCAGCTCCCGAATGAATGATGAGTCAGGTCTAATCTAATTAATCAAACATATACAGTGCAAACCTTGTACTCTGACTTACGAAATAATTTACTTTGTAGTGAATCAAAAACACTACCATTGTTGTCCCTCTCATGAACAAATGACTCCTATGAATAGTTTAGATACCACATTTTTGTATATTTGCCTGGAATATTTCTAGAATATTTACTGGAATTGCATTTATGGCACCTCTAAAATGCAACCATGCAAATCACTAAAAGGTCCATCTAAACAATTTAGTTTTAAGTTATTTATCAATAGGCATTGCAATTGCTTCAAATTATTTACATCTCTTGTTTTAAACTATGCAGATGGAAGAAAGTCATACAGGTTTGTAAAACATGAGAAGGAGTAATTGGTGACAATGTTCATTCAATGGAACAGTTAAGCAACCAAATTCATTACTATTCCCCTCCAAATCTATCCCCCCTCTGGTTTGCATCTGTCACTCTGCATCTATCCCATCCTCATTTGTTTTCTCTTTGTACCTCTTCCTTTCTCTTTATTCACATTCCCACACATAACAGCCTCTCAAAAGAAGAATCTCTGTTGACATTCATCACCCATTTACAAATTTGCAGGGGAATATCATAGCAATTTGCACCCGTACGCCTCCCCCTCACACTCACTTTTTTCCTCTTTTACCAGCTTCTCCTAGCAGGAAGTTTTAGTTCTCTTTCTCTCTCTTTCCAGGATGTCACGCAGAGGCCAGATATTTAAAGAGATGAGAGCTGCTTTCTGAAGTAGTGCTTGAGAGAGACGGCAACCTAATTCCACCCGCTAGATGAATGGAAGCTTTTAGTCTGCGTCCCTGTCAATCCGCAAGCTTTGAAGTGTGCCAACTTCACAAGAAAGCGCAACAAAAAGATGGGGGGTGGCGGGTGAGGGTGTAAAGAATGAGGGTGTAAGGTGAAAGAGAGAAAGTTGATGTCTCTATTGAACGAGGGAACACGTTGCGGCTACCCGCCACCCTCTTTCAAGCATCGAAAGAGAACAAACTGTGTGGAGCAAAGATATAATAAGGGAGACGGATGAAAAATTCCTTTTCCACTGTCACTTCGAAATTAGTGAGCAGATGAAGCTGTAATTCCGATTACTGCTTTTTCACATTTTGACAGCTGCTTTTGAAGGCCGTGTGAGAGTTAGCCTACAGCACACTGACTCACTCGCTCTCTGATATGAGCAGGAATGTGAAGATTTCTACTAGTTAAACTGCTAAACCATGACATGTTTTAACCTCGGGACTAGGAGCAGCCAAAGAGACACCGCAGGCCTCACGATGTATACATTTGTAAATAACAGCATGTATCCTTATGCATTCATGTGTATAAATGGAGCAGGTCACTATGGAAACTCGCTCTCAGTCTGAACAACATGGCAGTTCTACCTCCTCACTTTCCATATCAGTACTGCACAAGCAAAAAATGTCCTGACTGACTGACTAATTTGACATTTGTTCAAAGCGGTGGCAGCTGAAGTAGCGGTACAGGAGATTAGTCTAAATCTACCCTGGTAATAGCAGAAAGATTTCTGTAAGGCAGGTATGTCCTGCCGAGCATTTGCATGCTCAGTGTTCCAAATAATTGCCCCTCTGGGACTGTTTTATGTCTGATTGTGAAGAATGTTCCCATTTCACAACAAAAGGAGCACAAGAGGGCTATTATCTATATCAGGTCCCTTCACTGATTTAAAATGAGGTTTAGTCTTTTGAGGTGCTTTTCATACATAAAAAGGACATTTTATCCAAGAAGTCGTGTTCTGAATTATAATTTTGGGAGAAGCATTTTGTATTTATTTTCTTTAAGTAAAAATACATTAAGATTCCTATTTATCTCAAAAGTAGTTTGCTGAGCAGGACACTCGGACAAAAATTAGTCCATTTTGGGGGTTCAGTTCAGAAGCTAGATTGTTTTGAGCCAAATGCCGAGCCGTAAATATTAATTTAATACTGCTTTAAAAGTTTGGGGTCAGTAAGATGTATTTAAAAGAAAACGCCACCGTTTTTCCATACTTCACAATGTTCTTCGCTGTAGCGCGCGGCGCCACTATGTTACCGTTTAGCTTAGCTTTATTCCAAGTGGGAGGGATATTACTGCGCTGAAGTTGAAGTGCTGCAAAGTGCCCTTCCGCCATACATTATAGTCATCTTTTTTCATCCGCTTAGAAAAATACCATTGTTTTGTTTTGTGTCACCATACTTAATTGCGTAACTAGTCATGTAACCGCCTTTAAACAAGGAAAAACTGAGGCGTTTTCCTTTAAGATGCTATAAATCAATTTTTTTTAAATATAGTAAAAATGTATTACTGTTTTCACAAAGGTTAAGCAAAAAAATGTTTAACATTGATAAAAATAAATATTTATTATTACCAACTCAGCATATTCAAATATTTTCTGAAGAATCATGTGACTGGAGTAATAAAAATTTTGCTTTGCTATGATACTCAACCCAAACTTTTGAACAGTACTGTACACATACTGTATTTCTAATAATTTAGACTTAAAATATTACATTATATACTGTATGATCGACTGGCCATTCTTTCCCTGCTCGAGATGCTACAATGTAAAATGAATGCCTTTCATGTGATTTATAAATGTGTTTTACTCAAGTGGCACCAAATGGAACTGCAAAAATAATGAAACAATAATTGTTCTCGAACAGATTTCCTAAATACTCGTTTTGCATGCTAAAACAGTTTAGCTCTGCCAAAAGTTGACTGTGCAAGCAAAAAGAGCAATATATTTTAGAATCCTGCACATTTACACTTTTCAAGTCAACCTAAGAATGGCTTACTTAAACTTGTCTCCACACATTAAACTAGGAAAGAAGGTATTAAGGTATTTAAACTTCGAGAAAAAAGACTTACTTCACTTGACTGCCAGACTATGTTAAGATCTGGAAGTGAAACTCATCTTTAATCAGAATGATCTGCGTCAGTCAGATGGATGCGTGTCAGCTGGTAGTGTGTTCCCATCAGCCTGCAGAGGGATGCTGAGTGACAGTGAGGGGACTCGGGCAGGCATTCTGGCCTAGAGGCAGACCCGAAGGCCAACTGATGATCAACCAACTGTGTGTGTTTAGCTACTGGGTGAGGCACTGTTCACCCTGCGGTCATGGGTTGAAACACTGCAAACTGGCAGCCCATTAGTGGTATTTATGTCTTAATATTGGTAAGCTGATTCACATATAATACTGACCAGGAAGCTTATAAGCACGTGTGGAGACCACACCTCTCGTCAAATAAGCCCTGACTCCCATCGGCGAGGGGAGACCAGCAGACTCATACGACATGGAGATAGCATCCACTATTCACCTGCTCAGGGTCTGCCTAGATGCGGGCAGACCCCTACGAGGAGAGCCGAAGCAGACCAGCATCTGGTCCAACCTCCTTCAGAGAGCAGACCTGAGAATGTAAGTGTCCAGTGCAGTGCAGGCTTTCCTGGTCTATCTTCCGAAAGGGAGGAGGACAGAAAGCCTGAAGTACAATCACCTGTGGCAGTATTGAGGGCCCTTTATAATCTGTTCACGAGAAAAGTACAACTTTTGTCAGTCCGGGTGAAAAGTCTAAACAAGAAGGGGCCACTGATAAGGTCTGTAAGTCCCCTACCCTCTTGAGCGAAGCGAGCGCCAACAAGACCACAGTCTTGATGGTGAGGAGACGGTCAGAGACCTGCTCCAAGGGCTCAAATGGAGCTCGACAGAGGAAATCAAATACCACCGCCAAGTCCCATGTCGGGACCGTACCACAGGCCTCAGCCTGAGTGCACCACGGAGGAAACGTATGACCAGCGGGTGTCTATCCACTGAGTTAACTGGGTCTTGCTGCAGAAAGTATAACGTTTCCTCATGGAGAGAGCTCTGGATTGTAAAATGGTCTGCACAACCTCGGCTGACAGACCGGAAGCTATGAGCTGTGTCCCCTCAGAGGCCATACCCACAGGTTCCATAACTCAGGGCGGGGATGCACCAGAGTGCCTCCTGCCTGAGAGAGAAGATCCCTCCTGATCGGAATCTCCCACGGAGAGCCGCCGAGGTAGGAAATTAGGTCAGCTAACCATACTCGGCCCGGCCAGAACGACATCATCTTATAGCCCCGCTCTGCGAGCCCCGTCACATTAATGTAGTAATCAGAGTTGGGAATATATAACCGGGCAGAGAAGGGCTTTCTGCAGGACCTAGACACCTCGGTGTGCAGGTCCAGGAAAAATGTAAGGCTCCGGCATGAAGCTGGTGGCCATGGCTGCAAAAAGAGCTCATCCAGCCGGCAGCAGGCCAATACAGGCTGAGCCTCTTTACAGCTCAATTTACCACCTCCAGCAGTTTCTCATAACGGGGAGACTGAGGCAGCGGCTGACTGTTCATGCTGACCACATGGAGGAGGATGTATGCCGCGTAGACGGTTTTTTTCAGGGGGAAATAGTCAAAGACGCTTCCACACACGGAGAGGTGACGCTAAACCTGACGACTTGGGAAGGAGATAGGGGATCATCCATCTCAAACCCATCCATCAGGTCTATTTGTAAGCCCCATGAATGTAAGCGCCGCTCCACCTTAGCGGCAGCGGGGCCAGCACCACAGGGCACACTCACGAAGGCTCCCTCCGCAAGGAGAGCACTCCTACAGTGGAGAGTAGCCAGCGAAAGCTGAACGCAATGGGGGCAATCTCCTCCCTCGAGAGTGGCTACCGCATGCTACTCTCCCAAGCAAATTACACAAAGTTTATGCGAGTCCTGTGGCGTGAGGTTGCGGCCACAAGGACTCACACACTTGGCAAAAGCTTTGCTTGCACTCATAATTCAGTTTTTTATTTTATTTTCTTTTTCAGAGAGAAAAAAAAGCACTGAGCAGACACACAGAGAGCATTTGTTGAATGAATGTAGGCTGGCGTTGGCTTCTCCACACGTGCTCTTAAGCTTCCTGGTCTGTGACGTCATCCGCCTATGATGTCTCACCCTTCCGTTGGACGGATAACACAGCAGATTCAGAGCGGTCACGCTAGAGGCATTCCCATAGCATTTGATGCACAACTCCAGTCTTCGGGGTCACATGGTCCTTCTAAAATCATTCTAATATGCTGCTTGTGTTGCTTGAAAAACATTTCTTCTTATTATTAATTGTTCAAAACTTTAAACTGTTAAAACAGAATACACTCTATTTTATACTGGAACTAAATTTCAGCAAAATCTTAATCTAAAAAAGCAACCATACAGACACTAAAATGATCTCATTGGAAGCTAAAATTTCAGCAGACTTGTCTGTTCTCTGCTTGGTCATTTTTCTTTTAGTTTAGAACAAACCAAAAGGTTGAAAGAGAAGATTATTGTCCACCCCTGGACAGTTTCCATAGAGGGATTATAATGATTTGTAAGGTCCAAACTTCATCTGACCTGACCACAGATCTGCCTAAATATCCATTTAAAGACAGAAAAGAGGGTCAAAACATTTGGCTATCCACAAAATGATGCCCCTGGAGCAGACAGACTCTGAATTAGGTCCAAGGTCCTGAAAAGAAGGAAAAGGAGGATTAAGATAAAGCTGTTGGTAACATGGAATAATGCCAGTTCTCAGAATAATGAAAAAGGAGTGTGAAAACTGGCAGAGAGCAAATATAGTACAATTTTACTCTATTAGTTACAAAATTAAATATTTTTATGCAAGAGAATGCCGGACTAGTTTTAGTGTCTATACATTAGGCAATAAAAGTACATCTTGCAATGACTGCAACATGACAGGGAAAATATTTAAATGCTTGGTTCAAATCCAAATAAAGACAAAACAGCAGCACTCTAACAAAAATACCATTTGTACAATCAGTTTACTTTGTTGTCTAATGAAATAATCTACTTGGGTTGTTTCCAAAGATGTCATTACAACCAAAAAATAAATAGCAGATTTGTCAAGCAAAGCGAGTAGTGCATATGAAGAGGCATAAACAGCTCAAATTACATATTCCATTTGTGCAGGGCATTCACGTTTATTTTTGGATGGTTTGTATTGTTTATCACACATGGAATTCTGACTCTAATGGAAGTGATAGAATAGCTCCCAGTGGTTGGATTTTTTTTGATAAAGTCAAACGGTTAAGAGATTGCTCCAGTGGTTTGTTTTGGAATGCATTGCAGTGAATCTTTATGCCTTTGTCTTTAAATGTCTGATTATGAATTATTGTGTGTCATCTTCAGTTGAGTGGCCTAGTGGGAATCCTTGACATCAGAGAGGAGTCCTAGAACCTCCGCGGAGTTTGGCAAGGGGAAAATGATATACTTGAAATGTTCTGTAATAAAGTTAAGCCTGAGAAAGTGCTGTCTTGGGAGCACTAAAGTTTACCTTCTGAACTTCTAAGCTGTCATTCCACTCTGAATAAGAATTAAGACCCGTTTTCCCCACTGAGTGTCCAGACAGTTAAACACTGACAGAGAAGCTGAAAGGAGGAGAGGGAAAATCAACAATGCTCTGCCTGTTCCATACAAATAACTTCAAAACCCAGGCCGTACAGCTCCAATGGACAGTGCTATTGTTTAATGCATTGATGCCCCTCCTGGCCCAAATGAAGTTTTATGCTTGCTAGATGTTTCCTTGATAGTGTGTGTGTACTTGTCTTTTTTGATTTACTGTAAAATCTTGGCCTTTGGAAAAACTAAATACGTGTGAACATTTATCCTTATTGTGCAGTATGTGCATTATTATATCAGCTGATTGATAACAGGATTATGAATATATGTAATTATTATTTTGTTTTCAGTTTAGGGGTTGTTTGTTTGTTCTCCATGACATGTTTTTCATTTTTTATAATTATTAATTTTTTCTGTAAGTTACATACTTCTTGAGGTCTACCTTTTTGCCATAACATAAAAAAATGGTAATCAGAGTATTTGCTCAAAGGGAAAACTTACTGCTGGCAAGATGAGCTTATTAATAAAATATTAAACATGAAAAAGTTTGAAATATGTGTTACATGAACAAAGAAATAAAAAAATAAATTGTAATCAAACAGATAGCGGTTTTGCACTTGCCTGACTGTCTGTGGACAAGAATATAAAAAAATGCAAAAGCCTGTATTTTACTAAAGACCTGGATCTGACAACTATATCATTTGAGACTTGTGCTGCAAAATAAAAGGGGATATCTGGGTGAAGACACAGTAACATGGAGAAAGAGTACACATTGTTAATTTACATAAACTACAGGTGAACTTATCCTCTAAACCCCGAAGGCAAAAGCATCATGTTTATAAGCAACAGCAATACAGCCAGCACCTCTTTACATTGTACTCAAGCTGAACAAACATGTCAGGCTGTGCTTCCCTGATTCTGAAGGACAGACCCTGCAACTCCTGACAGGGAGAGAATTATTAATCAGGCTGTACCTTTGCCAGTGCCTTTTGATACCTGGCAGTATGGAATTAGATTGAATGCCTTAAAATTCCAGTCAGTCGGACAGACAGCTTAGCAACTTGATTTTCTCTCCCACTGACTCGTTCTGTCTCCTCAATTCAGATGTAGTCTACGGGGACAATGAATGGGTTCAATACAGCTAATGAAATAATTTCGCTTCAGTCAATTGTACACTCTCTTTGCTCGACTAATTATTCTCCTGGTGGATCAGTGTGAGGAGTCTCTCAGGCCGATCGTCAGCTGTGAACCCAATCTTGCTTCAGCCGCGGTGCTCCAAATGTCTCTGTGATAAGCATGCATGTGCTTATGCAAAGTGTTTTTCTGCTTAGTGCTTATATCTGTCCAGATACAGTATAAGCACTAAGCACATGACGATTTCAAAACACCATTTTATATGTATATATATATACCGTTTGACCTTTGTATAGAGAGTTGTTATTAATTACTTATTATTGTTGTTGTTATTAGTTTTAAATGGGTTTTTTATGAACAGTAGTACAATACTGCTGACAAAGTGCATAATGTGCATATTTACCTTACCATCAGACAGATTATATTGATAAGACTCAAATTTAAGCCACTTTTTCATTATCTTTGACAGATTGGCCATCATATATTTCCAGTGGAGAGTAGCACAGAGCTGCATGAAATAGAGTAAATAAGTGAATAAATAAAAATGCATAATTTTGAACACTTCTTTTGAACACTGTAGGGCAGTCGTGACCTATTGGATAGGGAGTTGCACTTGTAACCCAAAGGTCATTGGTTTGAGTCCCAGGTCCGGCAGGGATTGTGGGTGGGGTTAGTGATTAACTTTACTGTGGTTTACCATTACTGGGGAGAGACCCTTGAGCAAGGTACCGTTCCCTATGCGCTGCAGCACTGGCTGCCCACTGTTCACAGTATGTGTGTTGTTCACTTCTCACTGCTGTGTGTGTGCACTTGCATGGGTCCTTTCCTTTCAAAAGAGGATTTTAGAATGTTACCAAGCCATTACCCTTCATTTCTACTGTATGGACAAAATATTCTTGAATTTCACAAATGATGTTCCACAGAAGAAAGAAAATCATACAGAAATTCAGGTTTGGAATGACATGATGTTGAGTAAATGATGACCATTTTAATTTTTGGGTGAATCTCCCTTTAAGAATTGTATATTTTGTAAATAAGAAGAACCTAATTTAAATAAGACACTAATAGGCCCGTTTAGCTTTAATCAGGCCCTTATTGAATTAACATTTTACTTTAGTTACATAGTTGCTATGGTGCTGAATTGACAAGCGTTTGCAGTGTATCTCATTGTCGTCCCTTTTTTTTTTAGTCAGCACCACTACAGAACCTTTAATGTTCTTATATCACACAACTGTACAACAACTCTGTCACACCTGAACAGATCAATGGACTTTTGTCACTGTTTATCTCTGATGAATCGTGGCAGAAGCATGGTGCATGTGCTTGCGGATGCATCGGGTAGCACTACTTCTCGCTTTTGGAATATTTGCTTTTTGCAGTTTCGCATGCGCTGTAATTTAAAAACAGCAGGGAGGTCTAACTCATTTTGGCGATCGACCCACTACTCAAATAGAATGTCCTGGTGTTCCCGTTGGCTAGAACACTGAAAAAAAAATCTGTAAAAGTTTTATTTTAAAAAATCAGCAGTTGTGGTTGCTAGAATTTGACAGTAAAAAATGTGATAACATTTTAGGATTTACAGTTTTAAATGAAATGTACAGTTAAATAGCGAAAAAATTTTAACTGATAGATTGTTAATATACCTGTATCAACCTGTTAAAGTACTGAAATCTGTTTTACCTCTGAAATGCACTGATAACCACCGAATGCAGGTCGTGATGAGAAAGTCACATGATGAACCAAAGCCCCTCACAAGCATCTTTTAAAAATGAACATATATAGAAGGCGCTCAGTGTAATTCACACAAACACCATCATGGTGAACCTCATTAAACTAAAATATGCAATACACACTAATTTATCAACATTACATGTAACATACAAACCTAATAAACATAACTGAATAAGAAAAAACTAAGAAACAGTTATTTTAAAGAAAAAACATTTCAGATGTAAACAAAATTCGCAATGCAGGGAATTCAGAGTGAATTTTACAGGAATTTACCATTAACCATTTAGCAGGTATCTTGTAGTTTTTTCTTCTTCTGTAAACTACACTGGTTGCATTTTTGATTCATTCAAAAGAATTGGGGCAATGTATTGGAAATGCTGTATTTTGGTATGGTCTTCTGACTGAACACTTTTTGATTACGCTATTATTTTTAACAGTAACCAAGCCTATGGCATCCTCATTGAACTTTCAGTTAACTTTAAATTAAAACGGTAGACATCATAATTAAAATGTGATATGCTTTATTTTATTTGTTAGCCATTTACAGCATTCAGTGGTTTACCTGCCAAAAACACCCGTTTCTTACACAAATCCACATTAAACATCCAGAGAATAGCTGCCATCTGGAGAGCGCTCTTTATGAGTATGTCTTTTCCGTTATTACTGGTAGAAAATCTCAGAATAGCATTTGGAGTGGCGCTCAGTTCTTAATCACTTTTGCTCCCCAGAAGCCTCTCGGCGAGCGATAGGAGGGCTGGAGATGACGTGAGATCTGAAGGGGGCAAGTGAGTGAGCGATTTATGCTTGTTTTTGTACAAAATATATTTGTGTTAGTAGAGAAAAGACACAATATTTGTAATGATTACAAGATGAGGGTGCTGGTTAATGAGGAATGTTATTTTAGTGAGCGTGGCCTGAACGGATGGTGCTTGTTTGGTAAAAAATGGTAATCTGAGGTAATTTAATCAGGCAGGCTACACGTAGGTCAATCTCTTAATTCAGTCAGCATTTTTGGGTGAATAACAACTGGTGCTAATTAAAGATAAATGTCTGAGTGCTCCATATAACACACAAGTTGGTACAGAACTAGTCAAAAAAAAAACAAGACGGCTTTGAGACAATATTCTCTTCGTCAAAATGCCAGAAATCAATAGATATAGTAATGTGAAAATCATATTTCCCCTCTAACTAGACAATCAAGAGTGGACATGTTCATAATTGAAACACTGGAAAGGTGTTATTGAGGGGGAAAGCATATCTGCAGAAAGACCCTTGAGCATAACACCTTATCTCCTGAGATAATGAGGGGGGAGGGGGATTATGCTATTTTCTTTCTGCTTCCCAACTGGGTCAGATGCATGTTAAAATGATTCAGAGCTGAAATGAAGCTGTGGTAAGCCTGGCATCCGTTTAGAAGCACTTAAAAAGAGCGTGTTAATTTAAACCATAATATTTTTGCTTTTAATCTGTGTAACAGCGTTTTGGCAGCCCTCTCTATGACCCCAGCCTCGAAGCTTCTGAGATTATTGCTAAGGAAGTGAAGATTGTAACGCTCGCGGTACAAATGTACAGTACTGCTTTAAAGGCTTTTAAAAAGTATACATTTGAGGTAAGTTAAAACATCACTTTGCGTGATAATTACGGTTATCTAAACACAATATATGGTTTTAATTAAATGTTTTTCCAGATAAACACACAGTACAGATAAGCATGATAAACTTGATGTGTGGGTCATGAACATAACCAAATTTAATTATTCATAAAGAGTTCTTTCCGAAGACAAATTTCACACCTATATCTTCTTACATCCACGTTCTGGAGTCTAATCACCATCAACAGCCCATGCTCTATTTCCATTCCCCTCTTCTATTGGGTGACTGTCTCTATAATTATACTTATCATTTTGTTTTTGCTCTAATGAAGACCTTTCATCTCCAAAGCGTAAAAATCAGTAGATATAAAGGCGTCTCAGACAGTACCCCATGGCTCGTCTGACGGAAGCCTTTGAACACAAGCAAAGGGAAATGCGACAGATTACTGCCAATGGCAGTTCTCATGCATTTCAAATTAACAAACAAACACACTTTTTACATAACATGCTAGAGTTCAACCAGAGGTCAAGTATATGTTTGTTGTTCATTTCTGATAGAAGAGTTAACTTTAAGTATATAGATAGAGGGTATCATATGGGTATGTGGTCTCACAATATAAAATAATGCAATAAATATAAATTATAAATGATAGTTCAGAGACAAACAGGGCTTTCCAAGCATCGAGACACTAAGGAGGCAGTTTCCCGAACAGGGTTTAATACTAGTCTTAGATTAAAATAATTGTTAAGAGCTGTCTAAACTGGAAAAAAGCTTGCACTGAGATATCTTAAAATACATTATTGTCATTGTTTGGTTTTAAAATGCTCACAGATAATAAGACATGTTTCTAAAAATTCTTAAATGTCCTAAATTAGCAAAGGTCTAGTCCTGGTTTAATCTAATCCCTATCCAGGAAACCGGCCCAAAAAGTATAAAAGTATAATATAGGATTAAATTTTGATTTTAAATACAAAATTAATAAAAAAAAAAATAATGTAAACACATTAGAATGTGTCCTATTTATTTGTCCTATTTTATTTTACCAGGATTTATAGAGGGAATCTACTACGATGTCATTCAGTGTAACAATATACCAAAGAACCTTTTCAGGTATATTTAGAACAAGAATCGTTTGAAAGAATCATCGAAAGACTGTACACTAAAGGATCAGAGCAGTCCCCCAAAACTTTTATTTTAAATCTTTAGAAATCTTCCTTCTAGCCTTTAACAATTTGTCAGCAAGAGGTTTTACTCAAAAATATTATTTAGTATGATCAATTTCTCTTTTATATATTTTAATAAATACTGGTCAGAAAGTCTTTTTACGTAAATATATCTGTTATGAATGACGATGGAACATTATTTCACCAACATTATTTTCACAAAAGTTACATATGCTTTCTATGTATATAAAATAACTTTGGAAATGTATTTCAATGCACTATATTCTCTATATTTGCATAACTAGTAAACAGCTAACACACCTTGCTATGATGCATAATCTATATTAGTGATAAAAACAAGAATAGAAGAGTGTTTCCTTTTTTTCCATTTTACCAGCAACATATAGGGGATCTGTTGTTGTGATTACATCAGCTTCATCGGGCCAGGACAGAATGTCTTCTTCAGGACAAATGTCTTAAAAGAGATTACAACTGAAAGAAGGGAGATTTTAATCAACTATGTCCCCTGAGCTCACATTTATCACCTCTTAAAGTCTTTGTTTCGTGAGTCAGTGGAACTACATGAATCAGTGCTAAGCTGTGACACTTGTGCCCTCAGTCAACTTTTTTGTGTCCCATAAATCAGCATGTTTGTCTGTAATCCTTAGTCTCCATCAGTTGGATTTTAAATATGAATCACTTTTAATGCCCTAAATTTAAATAACTTTCTTCATCTTCCCCAGCAATTAACTATAGAAAATAGGATTTATATTCAATTTGGACATCAAACAATTCTTTAGTACATTGTAGTTTGTGAGGACACAAAAATACATTTAACCGATGTCTCGCTTTGAATGTGCGACTTCAACTTTGATGTATACACTGTGATTAAAGCAAGAAAAGGTTTAACAGCCTGGAGGAGGATGTAGAAAGAGCTTTCCATTTAAATAAGCACGCACATTTTTCAGTGAGTCATAATTGCAAATTAGTCTAATAATGGATAGAATAACTGCAAATGAGCTTCTGGCTATATGAAATTCTCTTCAGCAAAATTTCATACACTGAAGGCTGCTGGGGTTCACAGCATATTCTATTAATTGGATATGGCATGTAAAGCTGCATATTACAAAGTTTGTGTGCATGAATTATGATTGCAAAAAAAGCTCTGTTTACCTTTAATTCAGTTTTTCTTTTTTACATAAACATGATTCAATATTAGTAAAGCATTCTGTTCCAACAAAGACATTTTGAGAAGAAGCGCATAGCTCTATAGTACGGAACAAGCATTTCACGCAGATTCATTTTTTTCAAGCTTTAATGAGCCTGAAACTGCACACACTACTTATAAACCTCATGAACACTGCTCATAGTCGCAAAGTATAAAATAATATTGTCAGAAAAAAAAAACGTGTTCAAGAGTTGCATGTCTTTTGATCAGTTTGCAGAATATGGCTGCAAGAGTGCATTAACGATTCTGCTTGATTTAAAAATGCTGATAGATTCACGAACAGGTTTATTCATGATATCTCAATATGTTCGTTTAGAATTTGTAAGGACACAACAAAATTTGTGTGTATCGTTGATTAAAAGATTAGGCTACATCTGTTTGCTGATGGATGCAGGCGTCAAATAAAGATGCTCTAATTTGCAAATTAAGACATATGAAAATATCTCTGACAGTCCAATCAGTGGCTTGCTTTGGCAGCGGAGCAAAAGCAACGAAAGAAAGTTTGGCAGGAGGAGCAATCCTCAGAGGAACAACCATAATCTCTTTTTCTGCCTCCCAGCCTTTGAAAGACGACTAAATAAATATGACATCAGTAAAAGAGAAAGTGAGAGAGAAGGAAAAACACTCTTTTTCTCCACTATATGCATGGCACATTTCAATGAAAAATAAAAATAGCTATTTTCTCAATGTTGACACAAACGCTAAACACATATTATGCAGGAATTGTTTTGTACAGGAGCCTTCCATTATATTGCCCATCCGCCTCCTGTATGTAGAGCCAACACAACAAAACCAGTTAACACTGAAACCAGGTTTCTCGTCATTGTGTGTGTAAGTGTTTGTGAGAGAGGATTAGCTGATGACTTGCACGAGTGTTGTTCTCCTCTCAAATCTCTCGGCTCACAGTGGCCATAACATGCAGTCAGCTGGTGACAGACACAAGAACAGATGGCGGTAAACTGCAGTTAAAGAAAGTTCAATTGCTTCTGCTATATTCGCCCATGTAAATGCCGCTGATTTCCAATATCAAAAAACTATGATCATATTTAATGTGAGACAGAAAGAATCAACAGAAGATGGATGGATGGATCCGTCCGTCCGTCCGTCCAGATAGCTAGCTAGATAGATAGATAGATAGATAGATAGATAGATAGAATGACAGAATGATAATTGAATAGATAGATAGATAGATAGATAGATAGATAGATAGATAGATAGATAGATAGATAGATAGATAGATAGATAGAT
>JAUMHR010000079.1:9837559-9851013 GCA_032361145.1 Enteromius fasciolatus
CAGTGTGTCTGGTATGCACGTGAGAGCGCTGTCATGACAACAACGAAAAAGTTGATGACGACCTAGACAGCAGTTCAAGTGAGGGGTGGGTGTGGCAACAGTAGCGTGCTGAACTGTCAAGTAATGTGGCTGCCTGGGGCTCGAGGATATAGAGTGACCAACTTTTTTTTTTTAAACCAGCATTGATTATGCGTGACACGGTCTCAATTTGCGGGACGCATGAATTGGGCTTCAAACGCTGTACGCGCACGCGCTACGCGGGACGGGTGGTCACCCTATCAGAGAGCCATCTGACCCTTTATAGACCGCAATAACTGAAATGATGCCAGAGTCCTGTTTCATGAAACAAGCCAAGCTTATTTCAGTTAGTCTGACTTATTTTGAACCAAATCAATTGACAATAAGTCAAGCTAACTGAAATAAGTCTGGCTTATTTGATAAACTTGTTTTAAGAAATAGGCCCCATGTCCAGAAACGTAGTAAAAACATAAAACAGTCCATGTGACATCAGAATACCAAATACATAAACGCTACAAGATTACTTTTTTGCCTCTCCGATTTCATCAAAAATATCTTAATTTGGGTTTCGAAGAGGAACGAAATTCTTATGGGTTTGGGATTATGGGACATGAGGGTGAGTAATTAATGATTAAATAATTTTGGGTGAACTAACCCTTGTGTTTACTGTGTGTGTACAGGTTTTTATCACCTCATGGGACCAATTGTCCCCACAAAGATAGGAAAACCAGTAAATTTCGACCTTGTGGGGACATTTGTTAGGTCCCCATGAGGAAACAAGCCTATAAAACATACAGAATGAAGTTTTTTGAAATTCTAAAAATGCAGCAAGTTTCCTGTAAGGGGTAGGTTTAGGTGTAGTGTTGGTGTGGGGCAATAGCATATACGGTCTGTACAGTAGAACAAGCATTAGGCCTATGGAGAGTACCCACAAGGATAGCAAACCAGATGTGTGTGTGTGTGTGTGTGTGTGTGCGAGACACCTTGGCAATAACAATAAGGCTAATTTGTTGACATGCAATAACAATAAAAAATACTTCTAAAGCATTTGTTAGAGTTGTTTATGTTATTTTAACATTTACTTGTACATTAATAAGATGAAAAGCTGTGTTTGTGTGTCTGTCTATCTATTTGCTTATCTGTCTAGTTATCAAGATCTAATGGGATCTTATTGTAAAGTGTTTTATCTTATACAGCAGGATGCCAGAAGGTCAATTTTTAAGGCAAACGTGTATATACTTGTACATAAACAAGAAAAACAAATCACAGCATGCGCAAAAATGTCTAAGCTTAAGCAATTAAATTTGTCCATCATTTTGATTTCAAAACTATGTTTATGAAAGCAATTCATGATATTCGTCAAATTACAGGATATAGCACTTATACCATTCACGTATCAGTTACTGAGATAAAATCCTTGTGATAGCTTCTCCATGTGACAACCTGCCCCAGTCTCCCCTATATTGACTTTAACAACCAGTGGTGTCATACACCATGTTATACAGCTCCCTAGCTGATAAAGTGGATCTGATTAATTAGCTTGTTTCTGATTTGGTTAAAAAACATGTTAAAGCATCCGACAGAATCTTGAAGTGGAGTGCAAAGTTTCACATGTAACCCTCCGCTCCAGCACTTGCTAATGAGTGGGTACTTCTCGCAAACATCTATTTTGAGATGAGATTAATCATGAGCGACTATCACTTTTTATCCATTTCAACTTGTCCTTGCTGAATAAAAGTCTTAATTAAAAATATATATATACCCACCCCAAACTTTTGAATAGTAGTGTATAATGTAACTCAAAATATTTGAATTTTATTCATCAAAGAACCCTGAAAAAAAACTTGCATGTGGCTAAAAATCTGTTTCCAACGTTGATTATTTGAAGCATCATAATGCGAACCTTTTTTTTAAACTGCGCTGTATGTATATGCATATTATCCAATCATAGCAGTTATTAAATTATTGCCTCTATTTAAAACAATCATTGAATAAAAATAACATGACAATCATTCAATTGACAGCCCTGGTGAAAATTCTACCTGTACAATTTTATGTATAAATATAAATATAAAAATACATTTTTGGTCTACATAAACAACAGTGTATTATCCAAGCACCCAGTAATTAGGTATAAAATGACAATAAAAAAGAGATATCGTGGCATTGACCTCATTTACTCTCACTGGAGTTAGTAAACCCAGGGTTAAGTTCAGGACATGAATTGATTTGTACTTGTGAGAGAGGGTGAAGGTCTGTGTTTTAGAAAAGGCTGACGTTAACCTCACAGTGTCCTTTTTCTGCTTCATTGTTGCTCTACTTATTCTTTACACATTTTCATCCCAAGAGCTTTCAGCTGTACCACATATTTTTAGTTTGTAACCTGCTGTGCAATAACACTTGGTTGCCATGGACACAGTAAATTAGAAGAATAGTACATTAGGCTATCTAGCTCTTATTGTTCCGGGAAAAAAAGACTAAACTTGTCACTCCACAGGGCTAGGGTGTCCTGACTGCAGTTGCTCAAATGTGCTCTCTGCCTAAAAGAAAAACACTCAATGGGGTGAGCTGGTGTTTGTGTGTCATTGTGCGCTGGTGGCCATTTTAGTGCATGACATTGCGTCCACAGCAGGGTTCTTGTGCTGCTCGATGTGGCTGATTGATCTGATGAGTTTTGATCTCATTTTGCAAATGAAAGTTTCCCCTCAGCACCGTTGTGTTACACAACAACTTCAATGAAAATGCACACACTGAGCGTTAAAGCAAACACGTGTTTGAGCAACTGTGCCTCTCTCTTTTTCTTTTTTTTTTCCTCCTCCAGCAGTGTTCATTTTCACAGCTTTTTTGTCTTTCGACGAAAATATCTTAAATATTTCATCATATTGAGCAACTTGTTTAGCAGAAGAAGAAAATAACATTTTAGTTGACAGCGTCTGTCCTAAAACTGCCTTTTTTCAGTTCTGTGCCTAAACTGAAGCGTCCAGGTAAAGGGTTAATTTAACTAAAAATGATAAATCTGTCATTATTTGCCCACACTTACATCATCCCAGGCCCATGGGGCCCAGTTTTTTTCATAAAATATAAAAATAATTTTTACACTCTGTTCCACAATTGAAGCTGTACTCCATAAAATGGATTTAAACCACTAGAAAGACATTATAAAGACAGTCCACATGACTTCTGCACTTCTGTGTTTTATTACATACAGTAGACTGATTTTATGGTGTACAGGTAGTTTAACTTTATGCTAGTCACTCGTCAATTAAAGGGGTCATGCCTTTTTTATTATTTTGTACTGTTGTCTGAGGATCCTTATAATGTTATCCGGGATTTTACATCAAAAAAACATCATGCACTGTGCCTTGTTTGTGGGTTTTGCAGTAAAATGAACAAAAGAGCAAATTCCTACTGATTAAAATGTATTTTTTATTAAAAATAAAGTTCCCTTCACTCTTTTCGCTTGGCAGATGGGCTTCGATATAAGGTGTTTTTAGACTAACAAGAATGTTTTGGGTTCTGAAATTTACAGAATATTTTTTTATTATTATTATAGCACAGTGACCTCTCATATGTCAAAAAATAAAAGGGAATTTTAATAAATCAGTTTGATGAATCAGTTCATCCAGTCGTCGCCTAATGGATAGGGCGTTGGACTTGTAACCCAAAGGTTGTGGGTTTGAGTCCCTGATCTGGCAGGGATTGTGGGTGGGGTTAGTGAATAATCAGCGCTCTCTCCACCTTCAACACCACGACTGAGGTGAGACCCTTGAGCAAGGCACTGTTCCCCCAACTGCTCGCCAGTAGGTCGCTTTGGATAAAAGCGTCTGATAAATGTGAATTTTTGATAAGCACAAAAAATAATAATAATAATAATAGAATTCACATTATATTTCTGTACTGTTTTATGCATACACTTACATATACATAGTATTGCTAATATGGTATAATAGACAGCAGTATTGTTTGATTAAAACAATAAAATTGTCATCATGAAATTATCTAGTCTTCATTGCAAAAAAAATTGCTAATGAATGTTTTTGTCAGTAAACACTAGGAAGCTCATCCAATGTCATGCAAATGTAAACAATAAAGCTGATTTTTTTAATTTACGTATATGGCAAGATCGATGAATGACGGCTTCCTTTTTCTTGTTTTTATTAAATTATTAAAACCTAGGTAGACCCTATTAGCCATAATCTAATTCAACTGTGTTTACCCTCTGCTCTCAAAGCAATACCTTCAAGCCAAAGTCATTGTTATGGCTGTATTTACATCACTTTGTATCTAATTGCTTCCTTATGAAGTCCCAGGAAGAGACTGTGTCCCAGCAGGAAATGCTGTAAATTGCATCTAATATCCAAAGCTTTAAAGTGGAAACCTTGGTGGATCCTGTCACGATAGATTGGGAGGAAGTCATCTGGAATGGAGTTGCATGGTACAGACTGAAAGCTAATGTAGTCCCCATGTTGATTGATGAGGAAAGAAGTATAAAAAAAGGCCTTTTAATTGACATCAGAATGAGCAGGAGACAGGGTTATAATGAACTCGGGCACTAAGCACTGTTGGTAATCACAGGCCCAGCAAAACTCTCTGATTACTCAATTTCAGTAGTATATACCACAGACTTTTTGTGATCAAAGACATAAAAAAATAAAACATACGTCCCGCAGCATTTTTCTCTTTAAATAAGCTGACATCTTCGGATCTAATGTGCCTTGTATCTGCATCAGTGCAAGAATACAAAGACATCCGAATCTCCTTTCCTTGGAATATCACTGTGTCTCAAAACTCTGCAGTGGTTTTATGTTTACATAAATATATGCAAAGCAGACTGGGCTCATAACAAGCCATACTGGGACTCTCTGCAAAGAAAGGAGTCGGTCTGCAATGAATATGATTGCCGGGCTGCTGTGGGTTTCGTTCTGTTAAATTCTGCTTTGCATTTACTGACCCTGATTCTTGGGTTTGCAGCTATGATTAGGAGCCTCGGGGGGACTGGCTGGGAAGCAGACTGCAGCTAGCAGCACAGGCTTGGGTTTGCTGCTCCTCCCAGGGGCTCTGGAACCTTCTGGGTGTGGAAATAGATTCCAGTCTGGCACAAGTCTGAGTGCCGCTCAAGGTCTTGCACATGTGAGCGTGTCCAATGCACTTGGATCGGAACATTCTCCCCGATCGCTGAGGTATGACTACGGAGAAAACTTTTTGTTTAATGCGTATAGTTTAAAGCCAACTTAAGGAAATGCAACACTAGAGAAGGGCCATATATCCCGGCATCTCACTGGGCGCATTGGGCCCTCTGAGATCCAGGCTGTTGCTTTTCTGCCCAAACTTCAGAATTATTTAAAAGCTGTATATTGTTAAATTAACTGTCAAACCCTGAAACAAACAAAAAAAATCACCTGGTTAGCACACAGGTAATTAGGCAGGTGGCCAAAGAAAAGTTTTTCATTTCGCCGTTTGCGCCCCGAAGCACAGCTAAAACTTTATTGAAAAAAGGGAAGAAAATCAATCAAAGATTACATTACCTAAACTTGCTGAAGCAGTGCGGTTCATGAACAGCATAGACAAGCGCCACTGAGTGTCCAGTGCAGGAGCTGAATGTCACAGGATGTTGTTATTGCACTAACTCTTTACAGTCAGAATCACCAGAAAAATACATTATGATATGTTACCGGTAACACTTCACAATTTGTTCACAATTAAGCATTAGTTGAGCAAAAACACACTAGTAATTAATGATTAAAATGTTAGGTTAATTATTAATTAGTAGTGTTGTAATTGTGAAGAAATTAACCATTAATTAATGCTTAACTAATGCATTATTTTGGACCCCTATTCTGAAGTGTTACCATGTTACCTAATCGTTATTTTAAAAGTTTTAAAATAATTTGTAAGGATTTTTGCAAATATTAATAAGTTTTAAAGTACTGTTAAACTATTTTACCTTATAAATAATAAGATAATATCAAACTTCCTATTTAATAATTTAATGAGTTGTTTTTCTTCATTATGATCTCTTACAGTATGTATCATTCTGAATGCATATTTAAGTGATTAATTATGAATTACCTTATTACTCTGGAGCTTGACATTTCTTTGCACCCACAGGCCTGTGCAAGAGGATGTTATTAATGAGCTAAACATTTTAGATTAAAGTAAGAATCATCTGGAAATAATGGAATACAAAATATTCATACAAATCTAGTTTATCTATATAGGTTACTTGCTTTTGAAAAACTAAAAAATCAATTGTTTAATGTGTTTTTAATATGAATAAGCATTGAAGTTTTGTTCAAATATTTTGTTTCCTAATAAATAAGATTATGCCAAATCTATTGATTTCCAAGAATTTAATTATTAGCTCAGCTTTTTCTTTATTATGTTATCATATGCATCACCCTGACATTTCTAAATGTTTTCCCCCAGAAAATACCAAATCAATTTTAATTCAGAAATGATCGTGCATGTGTATTCAAGTAATTTATTGTGCAAATAGCTTTTGAATTAACTAATATATCTAAACAAATAGAGTCACATCATTGACTCACTTTATTTATCATTATTACCAGAATATATATTAAAAATCACAAATATATTTTTGCTGTTGTGCTATTCACTTATCTTTGAAATAATGTGAAAACTCCAAACATCCAAACAAGTTTGCACCGAAAAAAAAACATCTTGTATCATTGTATCTGCGCTGATTCTCTCCCTTTACCAGTAGATTAATAGCTGGCCAAGTATGCTATTCTAAACTGAAAGAATAAATCTGGCTGAAGTCATCTACAAACTGCCCTATTTAGTTCCAGTCCCTTGAGTGCAGTATCGTACTATAGGGACGTCTTCATTTATGGGCAAGTAGATTATACGGGGAGGTTATGAAAGAGAATGTAGGCGCTAGCCCCGCAAGTTTCTGTCATCAGTGAGTTACACTTCATAAACAGCTTTGTGGTTTGTTTCTACACTTGTCTGCCAGAGAACTCATATAAAAGAGTTACATTTCGAGAACTACCTTTGAGAATCAGGCTGAAGGCTCAGTAAACATGCCTTTGCTCAGCGTTTCACACCGGTTCTGTGACACAGCCCCTGTTTTTTTAATTAGAAGCAGATGGAGGGGAGCTTAACTAATTACGGTGAGATATTAAAGCGGGTTATGTGACTACACAGCCGTACGGAACAAAATATAATTATTGAGTACTGTTGTATTTATGGAGTAGAAAATAAATGAATGAGGAAGCACAATCAATGTCTCTGAGCGGGTAACATTTTCAAAGATTCACAGGGTTTTGTGTGCTCAGTAATATTGTAAGCCATCTTTGGAAATAAGCCAATTCGGAAAAATAATCGACTAACAAAATTACTCAATTTAATGAGGTGGACCTCCATACACACCTTTGTTTAATATTTCTCCAATCAGACCACTGCACAGACTACAATAAAACATGATAAATGACTAAGGTAATGTGATGAAAAATGAAGCAGAAATGACTTTGGGGAGGACCACTGGGGAGAAATTACTTTTTAATTTGATTTATTGCTATTCCCTCTGAGCATACACCCAAAATAACAATCACGTATGATGTGTAAGGACACAACAGTACTTGCCCACAAACACAAATCCTCTCATGTCCTGTCTTTAAAGCCTAAGGATATTGAAACAGCTGTGTCCATGTGTGTGAGACTGTGTTTTATCGTCTGTGTGTGAGAGAAAGTGAACATCAAGAGCAGTGTCCCATCAAAAAACTGCAAATTGAACTTGCTTTACCTCCACTGCAGAAGACAAAGCTGTTCTCTATTCATACTGTGCCCAAAGAAATGTGAAGGTGCTGTGTAAACAACAAATATAAATAAAGATTTAGAACAAGAAACATGTTGATAATGTGCTGAATGGAAACTAAATATGATCACAAGCCATGATACATTTTTCGCAGTTACTGACAGAGAGCCTGTTTACTGTTGGGCTGTTTGATTATTAAAGGTATAGTTCACTCAGAATGAAAATTCTGCCATCGTCGCTCTAAACCTGTGTGGTTTTCTTTCTATGTGTAATACAAAAGTACAATTTTTTGAAGATCAGTATAATATCTGGCCTGGCTTCCGCGACTTTAAAGCTCAAAGGAGCTTAGTCTGGCCAAGCTACCTTACTACCCGCCTTCTGGGAGGCGGGCTTAACCTGCATCCATCAGATGCCTCTGTATACTACTGGACGAATCTACAACCAATCAGACCACTCATTCCGATGACGTATGGTAGCGACGGAACCTGAAGCCACCGTTACCAATTGTAGCTAGCTTCATTAAAGCAGTAGGAAAATGTCTTTACTCACTTTAATTACTTCTGCTCCGTTTTCAAAGAAAACCTGTCATGAAAATTTCTCAAAACAGCTGCAACAGCAGAGTCCAACGATTGTTGACGCTTGGTACACGCCATGCTTGAAAGTCGGTATGGTTTCCAGTCGCAGAACTGCTGCGTCATCGCATCATTTCTCATTGGTTCCCACTTTTTTGGGAACAGAAATGCTCTAAAACGGCAGCTTTGCCAGACTAACTTTGCTCACGAAATGAATGTAACGTCAAAGGAAGTATGGGCGGGCCCAGGCTATATAATATCATAAATTACAAGATTTCTTTTAAACCTTTTAAACTGGTTCACTAAATCAATAAATTGATATATAATGATGTGTTCATGAATAAAACAGTGCTTCTCTCAATAACTTTTATTTTCATTAAATAACAGAATTCATTTGGGTCTTTTTCTATATGTTTTGTACATGTTTTTTATGTAAAATGTGCATATTTTGCAGTGTCTTTCTGGCATTTAACAAAGTTGCACGTAAGTTAAAAGATGTTTGATTTATTTAGCATCTAGTCATTGTGTTGACATTCCACCATCCCGTTTTTCTGTTGTTTTCTATGAAAACATGCGAAATAGACATGATTGTCTGTTGAATTCACATATCCTGAATGACACAGCATTCCAATAATGTGGTGCCCAATTTAAAAGATGTCTTTTGTTATTTTTTTATTATTATTATTATTATTCCACTGCGTTGTGCCTTACATATTGTGCTCTGTATTTATGACCCTTTGTGGTGTTTTTGTCATTTTACAGCCTGTCATCTCTGCTTTTCATTTACTTTTATAATATTAAAAAGATATTCCTCATAAACAAATCTTTTATGTTCCATGGATGAACCTCACTCGCACAAGTTTAGAACGACAGGAGGGTGCGTAAAAGTAGCTGTTCCTTTAACAACAATCAAATGTTCAAAGTTTTTTCCTCTGTTGTGGTGCCTCTTGGGTCAGAAACGACTCAAACTTTCTCAAAGTGAGGAAGCGCAGTGACTCATCAATGCTCTCAGACGGAGCGCTCTATGAAACTGCAGCGGCTGCATTTTTCGCAGCTTATGTAGACAACCGACATCTTCACCCTGTTCCTATATAACAACAACCCGTCCAATACATTCATGCTTGCATTAACTCATTTTAAACCAGACTAGACTGTTTCATTTTCTTCCAGAAAGATAAGCGAAATGGCTGCTGTCTGAGTGACAATGAAAGCCACGCGGAGTAGCTGCCAAGGCGGCCAGCGAAAATGACGATGGAAAATGGGCCAAAACTGAAAGAACACTAAACATACCCAAACAGACAGAAACACACACACACACACACACACAGTATTCCCTGTCCTCTCTCACACACAGCCTTTGATAGAGGGTGCTACAAAGCAATGAGAGAGAGAGAAACTAGCTGCGCATTAATATTTTAAAAAGGGCATCCGCTACTTTTGATGCACAGACCTTTATGTAAATCAGGAGGAAGATACAGGTCCCAGAGGAGCATGTGCAGCTTTATACTTTGTTCTGGATTTTTCTTTTTTCTTGATGAATCTAAACGAACTTTTCACACTCCCTCTGCAACCTCTGTTCACTGCTGAGACAAAGTTAAACTCCTTTGCCCACCAGCCGTGCGAGTGTGTTAGTGCACTTGACTGTATATATGTGTTTGGTGCAGTCATGATTCATGTGGGCAGATGTCCCGCTAAATCGTGGACCACGTGGCTCAGCAAAAATATGCATTTGTTTCCTGTTAACATTAATTAAGTCGACGAGCGCTCTGAACAAATTGGAAATAAATGAAAATAGATTGCAGCATTAACAAAAATGGGTTAGAACACAGCTATGCTATTGATCATATTTGACTCAGAGGATCGCAGCTTCAGTGTAAAAATTAGATGCTATTATGGGGCCAAATTGTTTTAAAAGGTCTGATTAGCAGTCAAAATTTCTCATTTGACATCTTTTTGTGAAATGTCAACAGTCTGTCATTAACATCATTTGTCATCCTACTTCATTTTGTCATTCACAGCTTTGTTAGTGTTTTTTAGAGTTCTGTTTCTTGTATGAAAACTGCTATACAAGATTTTATTATTATTATCCATATATTCTTGGTACAGGTTGCCAGAAGGGGGTACTATAGGGGGGCAAAGACAAAAAAAACATTCATACTTTAATTTTTTAGGACTGTCAGTATTAATGGCTTTACTTACTATGTGATATCAATTTTATTTGGTTACCTCAATATTTTTACAGAATTGTGTACGCACACACACAACACACCACATTGCATTTATAAGTCTTTTTGTAAAAGTCAGTCCAGCTTTGATGGGAAAAATTTGTAATAATGCATTTTAGTAAGGGTCTTTAGGCATGAAAATGCTGCTGAATGGTGCAATTATTTTGCTGTATTAGATTTGCATAGAGCTCAACTTTAGAATAATGCTGCGTTAATTATGCTTAAATTAAAACATCACACTGCTTAAATGTCTGCAATGGGTCCAATAATTTGAAAGTGACTCTCAGCTGGCTTTGAATCTTCATTTTGGCTAATATACCCCTCCTGAGTTTTAAAGGAGATCTCAGGGATGAAATATATCTGCTGAGTGGACAACCGGAGATAATGGGATATAATGTAAATCAGATGTACTGAGAGTTTTTTCAGCCTTGCAGTCATTCAGCTAGACTGGTTTTCCCAGCTCTTTCCAGCCACTGAAGGTATAAGACTTGTCTCAGAGGGTTTTTAACTTTTAAACTCCTAGATCTTTAAACCCGTTCATTTTTTACAGAAGAATATGACTTAACGGATGAAATCTAATGCTTGCTCATGCATAAAGATGAGCTGTAAAAAATCCACTTTTGCACTTTACCTGTCTGTGTAGTGTTAAAGCCATGAAACCTCCCCATCTGTTTCTGTGGAAGGTGATGGTGTGTCTTACTTTAGCGTATAGAAATTGTCAAACTTTTAATGGCTAAAATGAGGGATAGTGCTACCCAAAGGCTGTTTGCATAGTTGGTTTGCAGTCTTCAAAGGAAATCAGCCTTCCCACACATATCGAGTTTTGCTTTCCGTTCTCTTTACTTATGTAAGATTCTCGTGTCGGATCTCATTTGAATAATCGACGGAAAAGATTCTTTTCTGTTGTCTACAATGCAATCTTTTCAATACTCTTCCATTACAACGCAACTGCATCGCCAAATGCTCTGCCAATCAAACAGAAAATTATATAATGTTCTTTTGACGGTGTCCAACGTGTGACAGCAATATGTTGCAGCAGACGGAGGTAAAGGCAAACATAGATATGCTGTTCTGTGCGGTATTGATACGGTTCTGCTGCTATGTGTGGGTGACAGTGATTAATGATGTCATAAAGACCTCACATATTCCAGTCTCCACTGTTTTCAAGACCACGGCTCCTCTGACAGCCCAAGACGACACTGGGTCAATATGAGGGGAGGGAGGGTACACTTATATATGCGCTATTTATTGGGAGCATGTGGACAATCCAAAACCTTTTAACAGTATGTAGGCTCTGGTTCATCCTGAGGTAGAATAGATCACGTGATCTTCTAGACACAACTAATTTAGTTTTTGAGATCTCATGTATTCCTGCTTCATGAGAATCATACCCAATTACATACCCAAGGGCTGTACCTGGTGAGCTATCAAGCAAATTTACCATGTAAATGTATTCATTTATCAATGCACTTTGAGAATAGTGTTTTAGGGTCATAATATAGCTTTTTAAAGGAACCATGCAAAAATATGATTGATAATCTGCACCAGTATTTAGAATGTGTTGGTGTTTAACTGCCACTATAGATCATTTTAGCAGGAAACTGCACTACCAGGGGCCAGTTGCATAAACTTAGCTTTCATGTTAAGACAGTGTCTTAAGAGCTAGTCTGACCAGCTAGCAGTTAGCCATGAGTAATCTGTTTTATTTATTGTATTTACCTTAGACTAATATTTTTGATTCATAAAGTGAGATTTTTGCACAACTATTGCACATGACTTCAAAACAATATTAATATGCTGGGATATTTGAGAACAATAAAATTTAAATTCTGCCACAATACATGCCATGTAAAACCTGAAATAGTATTTTTGCAAAAATGTACATAGTGGCACACTTTTACAATGAGTCCAAAAAAGTTGAATTGTTGGTTACTTTGGAATTCATGAAATCCTCACAGGTTAAAGCACAGAGTCTTTATCTCATCCACTGCATTTTCCCACAGGAGGCAACTAAAACACCCCGCATCAAGCCCCCTGCCCTACTGAAGTGCATATTTGGGCTGCGTAACGGCTGATAAAGGTGTCTAGCAATGGGCATAAAATAGATCCTAATTGCTGCTTGCTACTAGAGAACAGACTGCCACTCAGACTTAACTGGAGACTTCTTAATTCTGTGTTAGAGTTCATTTTCATCTCGGAGGCCTAAGCAGAATGTAAATGGCTCAAACAGGTCATCTCCTTTTTTTGCATCTGCCTCTCTCTTTCTATTACTTTATATCACTCTTATTCACTCTTTTGCCTTTTTTAAAAAAAATCAAGCTGAATTTTGCTACTTGAGAAAAAAAATATATGGCATTGATCTGTTTAGTTTTCAATGTGCAATACATTTAGGCTATTTAAGTGAAATTATTGTCTCAAATGAGTCATTAAAAACACCAATTTGTGCAGGGGAAAAAAACTAGAGAGTGAGTCATTTGAATTATTCACTTAACAGATTTGTTGAAAAAAACATAATGCCTGCATCGTCATCGTCATGAATGAAAACGGAGACAGTCGAATCCATTTGCTAGGGTATTTAATAACAAGATCACGGGACAGAGTAAACTGGCGATGGTCAAACAACGGCAAACAGAGCAATGCAGGATAGACAGAATCGTGGTCAGAAGACAAGCAAAAGTCGGCAATGGGAAATCAGAACAATAACCAATACAAACAGGGAGAGACAGGGACTACCGCTTACAAGGAAGGGACGAGCCACATGCAATGATCAGTAACCAGACAGACCAACAGACTAGTACTTATACAGGTGGTGATGATTGAATGATTGAATGAATGAACCTAACAAGCAACAGCTGAGGGGGA
>JAUMHR010000079.1:9851113-9871820 GCA_032361145.1 Enteromius fasciolatus
AACGTACCGCACCAAGTAGGAAAACGAACTCTAGTGCGATTCAACCGAACTAAATGAGGCAGGTGTGAAAGCACCCTAAGGCTGGAGTGCCTAATACAGTTCTCACCGGCAACTCCAGCTGGGCGTGACAATCATAAATTGCATACTGAATAGATATTCTTTTGAATTTGTACTTTACCAACTAAAATATATGTTCTATGTAAGTCTGGGCATACTACATTTGCCATGTTGTCATTGTGATAATAAATTGCCATCAGCTGCATTGCTTCACCACTATTTGCAACACAATCTCATGGCAATTCATACATATTTTATGAGGTGGCTCATTGTAAAAAGTATTTTACAAATTCAAATGAATAAGTATGAATGAAATAGCCTTAACCCCGCCTCTAAACCGAATTGTAAAAAAAAAATTACGAATTAGCCATCTCGTAAAACACCTAGAACACATAATACATGTAATTGGTCATGAGATTGCATGTTGAATGTTTTGTATGATCATGGGTTTGAACCCAAAGAAAGCATGCGCTCATAAAACGTATACACCCTAAAATTCATGATTTTTGCATTATTTCTGTAACAGGTAGGTTTAGGGGTGGGATTAGGGGTGGTCATTCGTATGAATTACACCTTGTAAAATATGTTTAAATCACTGTGAGGCTGGTGTAAAAAGTCCACACTGCATTTAAATGAAACACGCATTTTGATTGATTTCATGACGACAGACGCAACACCACACTGTCATTATTTTTGCACGCTTTAGAGAGGGCTTACCTTTAAAATGTAAATATATATCATAATAAGGCACTTGCACAAACAACCTATAGAGTAGATTTTTAATTATCCTTCCTACTGTAGTAGGAAAGTATATACAGACTAAATGAATTTGTTCAAAAACATAAATTCAATAACAAAACAAAACATTTTGCTTGATTATGTGTAACATTTTGAAGAATAAAACATTGCAATGTTCTAGCTAAAATAAATAATTATATAACATTTTTCAAGCAGGAAAGCAAAGTTGGCACACTACAGCTCTAAAAGTAAAAAAATATAACTTTAAAAATTTAACTCTTCACACTATATCTATAATTATTATAATTTTTTGTTACAAAAACACAATATAAAAATAGCCTCAGGTAATACTAATATTAATGAAAAATTAAGGTCAATGATAAAAGTAAAAGCAGGATATTTTTGGTTTACAGGCTGTGGGATTCATAAAGAATCAATAAAGGTGGAAAAACACTGACCTACAAAATCAAATTCGCACGCTATCTTCCAGACCCCACAGCATCTGTTCACATAAATCATTTCCCTCATATTATACTATATGCAGTAAAATAAATAAATATGTTATTTTTTTTGCTTAACCTCATCTTCAGACATTAGGAGTTCTACCATGGAAAACCCCAGCTATCTGTCAAGTTGGCTAGAGCGGGCAGCACATGTTCCTGTGGATTCAGATGGTCAGTCAAGGAGATCTCTCAGCAGAGAACCCCTCAGACTGACGGTTGCATGCTGGGACATCACTATGAATCAACCCTCACCAATGCTTTGATGCCACCAAAACACGGAGGAAACTCTTGTTCTTGATAAATTGCCTTAAGGAAAAAAAAAACTTTTGACACATTGTGGAGGAAGAAAAGTCATAGGAAGAAAAATTACAGCCGTAGCATATTATGTTTTACTCTTTTTTTTTGCCTCTATGTTCCTGTCACAGAAGTTTGACAGATGTGCTTTTAAACTTGCAAAATTACACTTTGATTTGTGTTTTCCTTCACATACAGTACTGTAAAAGTAATCTCATAACTATGATGTCATTTCTAATATAATAAGGGAAACGGAGTCAGTGAGCCACTGGTCAGGTTCATCTGTTCTCAAAACAGGTATGTAACGAGTGTCATGGTTCTCCGCAGGACAGTGTCAGAGAGGCTGGTCTATGTGTGGAACTGACCAGCCAGTGTACCCTGGGGCTACTTTGGTGTAACGGAGCCGATATCTGTTACTGGGTCTTCTCTCGCTGTCAGTTAACGGACAGATAAGCTACGGCACGCTGTCCCTGCTGAGGGCAATCAAACCCTGAGTGGCTTCTCAGAACACTTTTGGACCACACCGGGTTGACAGTTTCAGGGGGAAAGAAGAGGATGAAGCTTAAATAAAAGAAAGGGGAAAATGTACTCTTGCCAGACGTGTCGGTTTTGCTGAACCTGAGAGCCCTGTCATAAACTGACTATAGCCGGTCCCTATAGAAAACCTGCTGAAGGATAACATAGTTCTCTCAGCTACCGCACTACAGCTGAGATAGTGTATGGTATACTGACTGTTTGGTGTTCACTTCAACTTGATATGTTGATTCTCAGAAGGATTTCGAAAAAACTGCCTCAGAGATGTGATATTTTTATCTCAGGGCATAGTCTTATATTTTATCCAACATTGGGAAACAGTGCACCTGATTCATAATTATATCCATTTCTATGTGTAATAAGAACAGACCATGTAATTTAAGTTCATCTAATTGCCAAGAGACACAATGTTCTTTCAGTTGAACATTGTGTTTTTTCCGCTTGGAGATCAATGCACACGTTTGCTAAATGTTTTTAAAAAAATGTCTAAAACTGCTATATATCACAAAATAGAAGAGTTTTTGAAGCAGCCATTGTGTACAACCTCTAGTTAGTGTTTACGCTTTCTTATCACAGCTGGTGTGACAAATTGATGTTGATTTTCATCAAAGTGCAGCTACTACAACTTTTGACATCGCATTGTATTTTTCATTGCATTGTGATGTGATGTGAAGAATTTAGAGCAGCCCAGTGATTTCAGCACCGTCCAGTAGATTATATATTCTTTATTAATGTTAATCTTTGACCACATGTTATGTTTAGGGAATATTTTATTTTACCTGGATATTTCTCTGTGAAGTAAGAAAGGCTAAGTGAGAACAAAAAAGGTAGTGTTAGCCTCTTTGCTAGTTACATTAGCCCACACTAAGTATGCTATTTCTATAGCTGGAAGTAATTTGAGTTAATATGATGTTTATGCATTCAAATTGTATAATCTTAATCAACATTTTAATATGATAGTGAGTATCATGCATGTAAAAAAAATCTAAAAAAGTTCTATTAAATTAATCTTTGAGTTTATAAATGGATTACTCACATTTTTGGGAGTTGTGCCAACTTGTTAGGGTTTACAGTTTCTACAGTGCGTTAATGCACACTAAATGACTAGTTTTGCTGAAATACTTGACTTTTTTGTGGTTAATGGCTTACGTGGATGACACTTGAAGAGCATATAAAGATAAAAGCCACTTATATTGGCTTCTCACATACAAAGCTTCAAATAATATTACATTTTTTTGTTTGTCACATTATTGATGCATTTCGTGTCAATAATTGGGCCCTTCTCGTGAGTTTGTGGGCATGTGTAAGACAAAAAATAAATGCTGTACAAGACATTCTGGCAGACATTCATGGTCAAGTGGGGACAGTTATTAAATTATAGGTTATGCATGATTTTCGACACAATAAATGACAGCAACTTTCTCTTTGAGCATGAAATGACAAAAAAAAAATCTGTAAATTCCTGCTATCCCAGGTATCTTTACATAACGCAGCAGCTTCAGTCCTTCAACTAGGCTGTGTTAATAACTAGAGAACAAAATGAATGACTCCAGAAATCAGATTCCCACGCAGACAACCAGGGACAGTTTAAGTCATTTTCTCCCCCCACCCATTCACTGCATCTTTCTTGTGACAGGAAAAGTTGTGGTGTTGCTGACCTTAATTTCATCTCCTCATCATGCTGCTATAGATCTCTGTGGAGAGCTTCACCGTGCTAAACAACGACTTCTCCTGCATAACTTATCTCCCTCCCACACGCACACACACCTCAAGAACACCAGCGTCGGCCCAGCAGCACATTTCTACAACTCAGTGCCTGCCATCAGCATCACTCACAATGAGCTCTATACAGCGGATGACTAGTAATAAAAGGCAGAAAGCTTGACTTCTGGGTAGATGTGGGAGGACAGAGGAAGAAGCTGAATGGAAACTCAGATGTGCAACAAATAACAATTTTAACCTCATTAATCATTTTAGCACCATTTAAAAAGTAAACAATCTAAACAATATTTTATAAAAGGAATAAATAAAAATGAAAAAGTGTAATGATTTGATATATGCATTTAACAGATTCATATATTCACACTAAATATAATTTAATTGATTCATTATCATTATAATTATTATTGAAAATTTAAAAACGAAACAAAGTAAGTTAATTGGTCATTGAAAAAAACATCATGGATTATTAAATAAACTTCTTTCATTGAAAAATAATTAGGATTATTTAATATTTTAATTTATTAAGATCATAATTTATTAATCCAAAATTAATTTGGAGACAGTTATTATTATTATAAAAATTATTATCATCATTATTGTTAATTATGTAAATTAAAGAACAAAACTAATGAAAATCTGTTAAATTTATGTGCTTTTAACCAAAAGTCTGATGCTTAATTGTGATGAAAAAATATTATCCTATAATATATATACATTTTTTATTTGAATAATTTATTAATATAATTTAAATAGAAGGCATATATTATGATGATGATGATGTTTAATTGTCATTAATAAATGTAATCTTTAATTATGTTCATTTTTTATTTAAATAATTTATTAAAAATTATTATTATTTGGTTTATTACGTTTTGTTTTAGAGACACTATTGCTAAATTTGTTAACTGGTAAATTTGTTTACAAATGACTCTTTGTCATAAAATAATATTATCAATAATTTATTAATTGAATATGTTATTATTATTATAAAATTAAGCATAATGCATACATCATCGTTGTTATTATTATTATAACTAAGTGCATTTCTGTTTTAGAGACACTATTAGTCTAACCCAGATTAGTTAACTCCATAAGCCTAATATGCAAATGAAAGAGCATAAACCAATGAAAGTTATGTGTTTCTACATGCTCTCCTCTGTGATTATATTTCAAAGAGGCACCCTCTTAATTTCTAAATCACTGAGAAAACTCGACCTAATTTCTTGAAAGACTGTCTACACATGAAAAAGGCACGGCGGTCTTTGAAGTCTAGAATTAGACACATGAACTCTTGCCCCTCCTTTAGCGCAATGACGCCTTATCAGTTCTGCTTCTTATTTATTCATAATCTGACTTAATGCTTTTGAGGCATTCAAACAATTGATCCACAGCAAAACACTCCACATGCAGGCGTCTGTAAATGTTAGGACATATATTCAAAGGCAGCGATTAATATTTCATATCAGCCTTCAGGATTAGAAAAAGGGTAACGCAGATGAATTGCCCCAAGACAAAGGTTTCTCACTTTAATGCTGCCGCAGCGTTCCCTTAAATATTTAAGGTAATAAAGTGCCGTTTATTTTCTCCGTCTAGAACAATGGGTTTAGCGGAATAATGAACATCTGAAACAACTTCACAGAATCTAAATCAGTCACACTCAATGGCCACTTTGCTGCCTAACCATACCAGCGAAATAATGTAAAAGCCACCAATTGTACAGCCTCTGTAGTCTCCTTTAGGAACGCGCAGACTATGAAAGCATTTATTCTTTTCACTCAACTCGTCCTCGCAGCTCCTCTGAGGAGACAGCGGGCAGCTGAAGGACTGTAATTAGCACCTGAAGGGTAATTCTCACCCGGAGTTTATTTTTCGATTAAGAGAGCATGGTGGTCTTACTGGGTCACAGTGACCATTCACTGGAAACAGCTCAGATTAGATTCTTGCACATGCCTGTACTCTATCATATACATGGAAAATTCATTCTCAGTCACAAGCTATCAATAAAAAAGTAACACAAGCTGAAGGCTACAGAATGAAGGTGTCAGAATGGGAAAAAATTGTGCTGATGTTGACTCGGTGTTAACACCAATTACATAATTATCTCTAAATGGAGAAAGCTGGGAACACCTAGTAACAGTTTTGCATATGGGTGTTAATGTTCCTTGCCTCTCCAGCTGTTGTGCTCTCACCTGCTATTGTGCTGCTTGCATTGTTACACTGTGCCTGCAGAGGGAGACAGAGATGCACAGATTAGATTTGTTTTTAGTGAACCTCAACCTACGTTAACTTACAGAATACACGTAATACACAAGAACATAGTTGGTTACTTTTAGTAACACCCTCGACTCCCTATATAGACCCCCCAAAGAGTTAAAACTTCAAAGGTGAACTATAATTGCTTTTATCGCTTTGAAAGCATGCATTTTTAATAGCAAATGTCAATAGCATAACAAAAGCTGTTTTATTGTATTGAAATCTTGAGTTCAATTGAACAGTTTAATATTACTCAATTTCGCTCGCTGAATAATAATTATGGCTCTGAATTAAGCATATTTACAATGCCACTGTTGACTGAAAACCAAGTGTTAAGTGCATCATATAGTTTTAGTTTTTTTTGTTTGAGAAACCTTCAAATAATAATCGCTTTATCCTGTTATTAAATATTTCCTTAAGACAATTTAATTTTGTCATTAATTTTCTTACAAGTTGACCAAATGCGGAACACCAAGAAATCTAACTATATAGATAACTACAGTATAATAACAATAACCATATTAGTGTCCACACCAACACACAATAAAAGTGTTGTTTGTTACAGGCACAAGCTGCAGTTTTATCATATGCCGCTTAAAAAACATGGATTATGATTGGCTGTCTATGTTTTTATTGTCCAATAGCTAGATGGAGAATTGCGGCGTGGACTCTGCTATTAAAAATCTATATTTTATTGTCATTTTTATCGTTATACTAATCACCCCGGGTATGAATGGACTTTAAAATTTAACATTTTTTGACAGATATTGTGTTAAGATGTCAAGGCGGTCAGTGAATCTCTAGGTGGGAAAATCAACATAAAATTGCTGGTTTCCAGAGCTGGCAAAGAGTGATGGGAGTGAACTAACAGGCAGAAGCATGTTGTGGTCCGTCTGCCAGTGTTGTGCTTGAACAAGGCACTTAACCCCACAACTGGAGTGATGCACAGTAGCTGACTGTGACCTCCTCAGTGTGTGTGTGTGTGTCTGTTTCCTGAAGGACATGCACGGCTTTGCTTGTGCTTCCAGTCCAATGGCCAAAATTGTTTTGGTACATAATGCACATAAACATTTAATTTCCAATTGCCCAATAAAATGAAATTATACCATCTCTTTAGTCACAAAAATACACTAACATTACTGGCTATGCGTAAAAAAGTGCCAGTTTAATGCTGCGTGAAATCCAAAACGCCATTATTTTAGACCTGGCTGATTTGCTAGAACACAGTGATAAAACCTCATAGCATAAGATGTACTATAGTAAACATTTATACACACTCGCTGAGCAGCCCAATCTAACCTGCCAGAAAGCCATTGTTTAGATGTATCAGTGTGTGAGCGGGCCAAATTAAAGAGCTCACAGATGGAGAATGAATGCGTTTCGTATCAGTTTATTATTATTACCAAATGTTTCTTTAGCGTAACTGAAACAAGAGTTTATTTCTTTTATCCTTATTCTTTTGTTCGCATCGCACACTTTCACGGGAGTCTCATCGGGTGGCAGAGTCTGAAATGCATGCGCAGGTATTTCCAATTATACGTGGAGGAACAGATGGTAAATGAAGTTGATTGAACATTAAAACAACGCTAGCTTATGGTGACGCTATAAAAGACGGCAGAAATTAAAAAAGTTCATACATAACTCACATTTCATGTATGAAAGCTGCGCGACCCAGTCTCCTCTCACAGAGAGAGTGTCCCCTGAAAGCTGCTCGTATTTTATCCACTCTGAGGTGATGGAGGGATATGCCTGGAGGAGAGAAATGAAAAGGATCCGAGTGAAAATTAAATGGCTCCGTCTGGCAGTCAGCTCAGCGGGGGCCTAGGGTTAATCAGAGGGGGTGAGAAAGAGAGAGAGAGAGAAAGAGAGAGAGAGAGAAACACTAGGAGGACGACAGTAATGCAGACAGACTGCAAAGCATCAGAGAGACTAAGAGAACAGTGAGTGTGAGACACAGAGTCAAAAACAGACAGAAAGATTCATCAGGATGGAAACTCACAGGGACAGGAGGCATGTTTAGAGAGCCTCGGCTGCCCTCAGAGACCTTTTGAACCCTCCGCAGTGGGTCTGTCTGTGAGTCAGCACTACATGAGGTGCTGTATGTGTGTGATGTGCATCGGTGAAAACGCAGGTGTTGAGGAGTGCTATTGGTTCAGTCTCTGTCTCTACGGAACCTTGCCGATGCGGGTAGAGACTCATAGTCCTGATTTAAACTCCTGATCTGGAACTTACTTGAACAGTAGAAGTTACACTGCGTACAACTTATTTAAGGAATGTAGAGATACAATATGCACTTTTTTTCCATTCGTGATTAATACAGAAATTGAATATAGAATAGCCTATATTTAGTATTTTGCATTACATATGTGCACACAAAAAACACTGAAAAAAAACGAAATACATTAAAATAATTTATTCTTAAAAAATATTTGTTCTATCTTTCATATATGTTTCTTAAAAAATGTGAGATCTCTACATCTCCCATAATGCAAAACATACTATTTTATGTCAGAATTCAAGAAGACCTGAATAGAATATTAATTTAGGCATTTACTGCTTGTTGAGATCAAATATAAATATATATTTAACTTTAATTCAAGAGCAATATGCATGTTCTTAAAACTTCTGAAACATGGCCAGATCTCTACAGATCGCCTATAATAGAAAATGTCATTTCAGTTTTTGAAAATATGCATTCCACATGCTCGTTTTACAAGGATGGGTCAGCATGCATCCATGTGATTCTGACAGCGTGCTAATCTCAGTCTGGGCAGCTGCTCCTGGTGAAGGCTAAATATCTTCAATGTGATATATATTGAAAGTTCAGCTGAGTAGTCAGAAGCCATTATCAGCAGTTTAACTCCGCACAAGCTTCTGAAGTCAATTATGGTGCATATTATATGCGACTGAAAGCATCCATTTGACGTAAAGTACTTACAGTGTCTATAAAATAGCTGTGCAAATACAGTAATGTCCATTGGCCTAATATATGGGAATATGAGTAAGTCTCAATAAAGAAGCTCTCGGGACGCTGCTGGAGGCCTCCAGAGAGGAAATCTGCATCGCTTGAAGATGAAAGTAACTTTTTTAAAGGGGTTTTGTAACACTTCTTGTTGGTGAGGGAATTAAGGAAAGTTGTTTCTGACAACTTTGAAACTCAGGCGGAGGAGTTTTCTACATTTCCAAAAGAAAAGCAATTTCACGCTTCATTCCAAGATCTGAACACTACCTTATTGGAATTAGCACTATTACACATCAAGACTAGAAAACTTTGTTCCCACATTAAAACCCCTTAATTATAAGCATGACGACACACCATGTTAACATAACTTACCAATAATCAGTAGCAACACCAAATATCTAAATTACCTAAAAAAATTAAATAAAATAAAAAATTATAAACATGTCTAAATACCTATTTAGATTTTGGTGACTTCATGACTCCTAGAAATTACTTCTCGAATTAAAACAAAAATCTAAAGAGGTAACGTTAACGTTATATGTGGCCTACTGGCGCGTGCAGGCTTTATGAATTAAGCTAAATAATGCATATGTTTTATAAAGTACATCTTTCATACACACTTTGTCATAAAAACTCAATTTAGTCGGCTAACTTGTCAATAATACCTAAATCTCAAATTCTGATCATAACATCCATGAAATAGGTTATTTGAGGAAGACTTACCCTGCAGGTCTGTTCCCAATCTCATGGAAGTTTGAACTCGAAGGTACATGTTTCCTCTGTGTAAAAAATACATACAACCTATCTACGTTTTGGAACGTTGGAGTTGTTCGTGCTATTCAGTTAATCCCTGTCCTCTGCTGTCCTCTAGTGCCTTTACATCAAATTACAAAGTAGGCCTACCAGGAATGTCTATATGACCAAAATAGACGGTCTTGCTGTTGGGGATGTGGCGTTAATGAGAGGGTACAACAAATGAGATTCAGGTGTTTCAAAGAATAGTTAAACAAAATACAATTTCTGATATTAAGCCTAAAGAAAAATGATTAGTTTCGTCCACATCGATCTGTTTCCATAACAGCATTCTTAAACATCCAAAGCAAGTCATTGAGATAATTCACACACTCCTATCCAACAGTTCATGTCAAATGCAATATACAGCAGTTAACATCTATAATTATCTATTTACTGAAATCATTCATACTTTGTCTAAGATTTATAAGATTCCGACCAGAAATTATGTAAACTATAAATTGTCTAAAACAGCACAAAATGTATGTTTGTCATCACCCTGAGTAGGATTTGATGGATGGATGGATGTGACATTACAACGGTACTTTTACAATAGAATACGCTTTGTTACCAGTAGATGGCAGTCATCAGTCACTAATGTGCACCTCAGAATTGTAAAAGATAAAAGGGAAAAGAATAGAATGTAAAATAGAACCATTGCCATTTAAAACTGTATTTTTAAAATGAACTGTATTTCACTAGTAGGCTAAATGAGTATCATTATATATATATATATATACATTAATAACATACAAAATCCAGAAGTCTTTAGCAGGCCTAAATGTCTTTGCACCTTCCAAACAAAGATAATCTTTTAAAACAAGAACATCGCTCTCATCTCTATATCTCTCTTTTACATAGAACCTACATTCACAGCTTGCCAAAACTTGCCAAACTTGATCTACTTGTGCACCTTTTTCTCACAGACAAACACATGGTACAGTAATTAAACTAGTTTAATTAGGATGAGTCACTGTTTCCTTAGTTGTTGTACCAAAGTGATATATGTCAGGCACACTGGATGCATAAAGCAGTGGTTCCCAAGCTTTCTTTATGACTCAAGGTAGCTCACCATCCACAGCAATATCAGAAAGTCCCATGACTTTTTCAGATGTCTGTAATTGATTATGAATATTTTTCAAGACAATAAAATATTTATTGCTTGAATTATCAGAGTTTAAAATTATTCTTTCTTGTATGTAGCAAAATAATAGCAGAAAATCCTTCAGAAAAACTTGAAAAGTGAATTATAATAGCAATTTTATTTATTATTATTATTATTGGCTTATTTAATGTTCGTTAATGCCCCCTTGGATCTTGAGCCCCGCTTGGAAATTTGCTGAGGCCCCTAGGTGGGCCCCGGTCCCCTTGCAGTACAGTAGGTCACCCAGGTATTGTTCTCATATAAATACTGTAGCCTACATTATTACTACTACTAGAGCTTACGGCTACATTTTCACTTACTTGTGAAGAAGTTAATTAGGTTATTAATTGTTATAATTAAAGTGTATCACAGAGAAAAGCATTAATTAGGATGAATTATCTAAACAAAGTTTAAATCGCCAAACATTTAAGTGGTTCTTCAGCTTATTGTAATCTCGCCGTTGATTATATTGACTATACTGCAGCTGCTTGATAATAACGCGAGCGTTCTACTTCTGTCGCGTCGCGCTCGCGGACACGGTGTTCAGCTCTACATGTCTTTCCACATCAAAGGGAAATCCCACAAGTTTCAACAGTTCAGCGGTGGGAGGCTGCCAGCGCTTGAAAGGATCATTCGCCTCCAATGCACCAAAGCAAACAAACACTCTTGCCCTCGGAAGTTGCATATTTCCATAAACTGCTCTATGGATAAAAAGCGTCCTTGAGTGCAGTCGGTGTTGTTTGCGATTAGAGTTCGATATGTCTGAAAATAAGCCTCTTTGCGCTCTAGTTTTCTTAACTTCACTCTTCTGCTCGGCATGCTCACAGGGGACACGGTTTGTTCATTCAGCTGCTCTAGATGCGGATGGGAGATACAACATTAGGTGGGGATTCGACGAGTCCACGATAACTTTTGAAGTAGAAGTGGAAACGAGAGGATATGTAGGATTCGGTTTGTCACCTACCGGTGCGATGTCCTCGTCTGATATCGTTATAGGTGGTGTGCTCAACGGAAGTCCATATCTGCTGGTAAGTGTGCACGCACCTTTGGGTCTGAATGCATCTCACATTCAACGCTGATTATACAGTTAGAGAACTCTGACCCTGCTGCGTTTGATCTGGCGGGCTAAGTTGTTTTCAGTAGGCTACTGAAGTGATTCAAGTCTCATTTAATGTTTGGGATGGATCTGTTTTGGATCTGTGCTCTTATGAATCATCTCCATCCATTCAACTATTTAACAATAACTGTAAGAAGACATAACTATATGTTTGTTTTTTCATTATCCCATAATGCCACAGTGCATTCATCAGAAAATAGCATATATAGCAGAGTATATAACTAATAAGTAATATAGTTATATATATACAGTAGCATATACATTAATTGTAACTCTTTACAGTCATTATATATGAGCAACACATAGCTTTTAATAGTAACATGAAAAATAATTTACACCATTTTGGCTCACTAAATAAAGTGGCATAAATATTAGTCATTATTAATGTAATTATAATGATTACAATTATTTTTGTGTCAAAAAAGCAGAAATAAAATGCATAATCTGTATATTGTATAGTCTGTATTATTAGAACATCTGTATTGGTAGCGGTCACAAACACTATACTGATTATTGTTATAATTAATAATATAATTTTTATTAGACCTCCATCATTTTAACATTAAATTTGAAACATTCTGTGTTTATTAGAAATTTTATATTTAAGTCTTTAAGAGTTTAAGCCATAATAAAGACCACTTTTGAACATTTAAATCTGCGGTAATAGATTTTGTCTCCTAAAAATCTGCTGCAATGAGATCATCCACTGACCCACTGACCTGGCTCTAATCAGCTGCCCTGTTGTGACCTGGATTTTATTCACAGAGTACTCACATAAACAACATACTGTTTCAAATGCAAGCAGCGCAATATTTCAATACATCCACACTGCTGTATATTGTCTGCATCCAGCTGATGTATTCAATAGCTGTTTATGATTAGATTTCAACACAGCATTATTCATCAGCATTGTGTAATGTAGGCTCATTTATATCAATACATTTCTGTTTTCGTTTTGTAAGCATGAGTCATTGACGTCTTTTGTTCCAAAACATATTCATAATGGTATCTAAATGTATGGGAAACAAACAGTACATTTGCCAGAGTAGCTAACCAGACATTAGGTTATCAAATGTGACCACACACACATAGCCAGTGCGTTTACTCACATGATCCCAGCACTCCTTAAAAATAGCTTCTTTTCTGATTCAGACTCAATCCTGAGATGGGCTAATTTTGTTCCTCGTCACTCTTCTCAGGACTACTATACGGACTCAAACAGAAAGGTCCATAAAGATGCGCTGCAGAGCTACCAGCTGCTGTACGGAAGAGAGAACGACACCCATACCGTTCTGGCTTTCAGCAGAAACCTCCAGACCTGTGATGACAATGACATAGTCATTACGGTAGGTTTGACTGCATGCGTTTTTACATCCGTCTCTGTAATTCGGAAAGAACCATCAGTGCCAAGGTCTCTAGGTGTAATAGTTTTGTTTTGTTCAGGGGAAATAACATTAAGGAGTTAAATAAACTCACTTCCCCAAAACCTTGTCAAATTATTACTTACATAGAAAGTCTCTTGCACTTAAGTCAGCAATTACCCATAATTTGCCAATGCCCAGGGCAGTACAGTGAGAGTGATCTGGGCGTTCCATGAGGAGGACGTGGGAGTGTCGGGACCAGTCTACCACGGGATGAACAGAGGCAGAAAGAGTCTGCGATTACTCAACCCTGGAACCAGCTCCAGCATCCCAGCAGGAACAGCTTTCTTTGACCTTCAAAACGAGGAGGTGAGGAAAGTGCATTCAGCAGACTGCTGGAGCGTTTGACGAGCTAGGAGTGACAGAGAACGGCTTAGCCCTAGGCAGTGTTATACCTACGGTTTCATCTAGTTTTGCATGCTTAGGAATCAAGGTCCTTGTGGTTACATATGAATCCTTTTTAAATACAGACTCTTTTGCTTCCTAATTAGGTCTTTTGAATGAAAACAAGGCCCCTTTTATGCTTGTGGGATACTGCCAAACACCAGATTTTATAAGAGTGTACATATTTACAACCGCATCACAAATACTCAGCATTGAATAGGAAAAAAACAGGAAATGGGATTAATAAAACGTCCATGTTCTCCAGTCCACAATGGAATACTTCTGCTTGTTGCCATGCGTTTAACTGTTTTGTGACCGATGCAAATCTTTCATCTATACATTTGTTCAACTACTGTAGGTTCCTGTACCTCATAAGGATACAACGTACTGGTGTCAGATCTTTAAATTTCCAGAGCTGAAGAAGAAGCATCATATAATCAGAGTGAGTAATAAAACTCTTTACATTTTCAAGAACGCCCATCATAATCTAATCATTTTAAATTCATTAAAGTCGTGTTATATATACAGCGTCTATTACTCCAGAGAGGCAATCTTAGGCAATTATCTTAGGCTTAAATATCCCCGTCGTGAAGAACCTTCTACTATGGGCTTTCATGAAGCTTGCACATTTTCCTGCAGTTTCCCTGTCACTGATATGATCTTCACAAATGCCAAGAAAATCTAGATAATACCACAATGTTGGGTCAGTTACTGACTGTTAAGCAGTCTTCAAACTTCAGTCAAGCTTCTGTTTTTAAAAAGTAGCTACACTAAAATATATATTTCCTTTACAATAACAATAACTTACATAACAATGTCCGAAACCTAGCACAACGGCTCAAACTGGTGAATCATTTTTGTGGATCTGTTCATTTCTGGATTAACAGATTCCCTCAAATGATATGTGAATAAGAACAATGTACAGTATGTTGTTTAACCTAGTTTCCTTTGTTCCTACTTTCCCACCAATAGCTTATCTTTAGTTACCCATTGATTTGATTAGTGTCTGCACTAGTGTTTGATTGGTTTGTTTCATTATAAGCCCTGTGTTTTTGTTCTGTTCAGTGTCATTTGTCTTTGCGTGGTGGTTCTGCTCTGTTTGCTGTGTTTAAATCCAATCTCTTAACTTAATTTGATTAATTTTGGTGCTGCTGGATGCTATTTTTTCTATATTTATATTTTCGAAATATTTTTAAAACATAAATTAGGTTACTTTTACGTGACTTCATTTCAAAACACGGTATGGTTTCCCTCATATTTGTTGTCACCTGCATCATTTTCTGTCTGTCTGTCTCCCTCAGCTTCTTCTTTTTTGTCTCACCTGCTTATTATTGTCTTTTGCAGCTGCTATTTGTAGATCAGACATGTTTCTGAAATTATACTCTCTGACCCAGATGAAAGAGTCTTCCCGTAACTAAGCTTTTCAAGTTTTCTTAATTAGAGGCAGAATAGGTACTTTAATCATATGATAAAATACTACAATTAAGCATCACCCTTTCAGGCTAATTTTTCAGATGCGCTAACCTTTAATTTTAATTCGATTGTTGTAGTCACCCCATGTAAAATTCAGCTGTGGAAAGACAGGCATGCATTCATCTACATTAATTCATCGCTATGGCTACAGCTCCATTTTTTTAAGCGAAAAAATAAGTGCTGCACACGCAGAAGTGAGTAGCTCGCAGTATGAATGTAACCCATTTAGTTTGCTGCAGTTTTCAGTATGTAATGCGCTGGATACAAAGACTCTACAGTGCGCTTATCCCTGTTTCAAAAGACAAGTGCACACTGACACATTCTGACAGTCACTAGATGCACTTTAATCGTGGCCTGCTTGGGTACATTTAAATAGATCATGTTTGAGTTAGATATTACATTTGGCCTCCTTTTAACTTTTCATTAACGTCAACTGAACACAAATCAGCTGGTGAATAACTATTGTGACCCCTCTTCGCCCTCTTTTCCTGTCCCCTCTACATACAGTAGCCTGGTATTCGGAAAGCTCCAGGCTGTGTTAGTCAGATGCCAACAGCTGCCCCATAACCACAGCAGTGTCTAGATGTTTCCTGCTCTGTTCCCACTCAGTTTCATGGAGCAGATGTCGAACTGTCAAACAGGAGCAGATTTTCCAGACACTGTGCTCTCACTGTTTCTATTCAGGCCATATTGTCACTGTCCTTATTCAGTCAAAAACCTCAAGTTAGTGATGCCAGAATAGGCTGTCTGGGTGTACTTACATGTATACAGTATAGTGCAACTAAGATCAGCAATAAAAGGTACCCCAATTTTCACTCGGATATTGATAGTAAATTTTGAAGTATACAGTAAAGGCTTGTAAATGGGCTCTAAAAAGCATAATTTATTTTTTTGGTGTATATACTTAAGCATATTTCTATTGATGATTTGCTAAGAATAAATGCGTAAATACACACACACATACTTACAATAATTTAGGTTTGTGCTTGTGGAAGTTGTCACAAATGTTTGTCGCCCAGCTCGTTTTCTGGGCTCTGTGATGAGCAATTTAACACAATACCCCAGTGAGACATTTTTTTAATGATTGCAAGCAATGTTAGGGATATCTCAGTGATCACAAAATGAACAAAATGTTGTTGCATCTTTTAAAGCATCCTTTTCGGTGACACTGATACAGCCTTATCCATAAAATTATACTGTTGTACAGTAGCAAGATTTACAGTAGATGGATAAATAATGGCCCGGTTTCACAAACGGGGTTTAGCTTAAGCCAGGACTAGGCATTAGTTAGAAAAATGCTTTATAAGAAATTATTACAGGTGTGCATCTTAACACAGAACAATGACACTGACATGTTTTAAGATATGTCAGAGCAAGATATTTTCATCTGAGACCGCTCAAACATGCAATTTAGTCTGGGACTAGCTTAAGCCTTGTCTGTGAAACTGGGGGAAGATGTCTTTACTGGTTTAAAACAACACAATCCACTTTCATTAGATTTTGGTGGTTCAGAACAAAATGGCTCCCAATGGGTAAAAAAAGAGGAGGTGGAAGGGAAATAAAGGAATGTTTGAATATTTATTCAGCCACTGTTTGGCCCTGGGTCCCACTGCTTCAGGCAGAGACCCCTGGAAGAGAAGGACACAGTTCACTCTGTTGGAAATGCTTTTATTTAGAATTCCAGTTCCGACAGAAGAAGCCCACTGTGAGGAGAAAAATAATATTCAAATGCCCCACTTCCTTTTCCAGAGATATACAAGCTAGTTTTAGCTCAACAATCCACACACACACAGTTCTTGCAGAGGATCAAAATAGAGTGGTTTAAAAAGATAACCTACTTTTATCCAATCTGTATGGCTGATCCCTTTATCAAAGCTTGCAACAGTGTAGTGGAAAGTGTTTTAAATGAAAGAAAAGCAATACTTTCACTACATTATGCACTACTGTTCAAAAGTTTGTTGTTAGTAAGGTTTATTTGAATAATTACTACTTATGCAGGTCACATTAAATCAAAAGGGACAGTAAAGACATTGTTGTTAATTGTAAAGAAATTCAGTTTTGGCGTCACAGGAAAACAAATTAAAACAGAATACAAATAGAAAATTGTAATTGTAATAATACTTCACACATTTTTACTGTATTTTTGAATGGGTGAGTGTGAGAGGCTTATTTAAAAAACATTAGATATGTTAACACTTGTAATGAAATTTATCCATATATTAATATAGCCATAAAAAGAGATCATTTTGCCAAAATGTTTACCACATTGTCTGACATATTTATTTTTAGATTCAGACAGTAAGTATATAAATTCAATTCTGAGAGGGCACAGCTTATATTTCTCTCTGCTTGTTGTTTTCAGATAGAGCCAATTATTCAGAAGGGTCATGAGAATCTGGTTCATCACATTCTGCTCTACCAGTGCAACAGCGATCTGAACAAGAGTGAGATCAACAGAGGACACGAATGCTACCATCCAAATATGCCAGACTCCTTCTTCACCTGCGAAACTGTCTTGTTTGCTTGGGCTATTGGGGGAGAGGTGGTATTTCCTAAGTTCATATTCATTCTAATAACCAAAAAGGTTTCAGATATTGAATAGAAATTGTTTGTATCCCTTGCAGGGCTTCACCTACCCTCCTCATGTTGGAATGTCTATAGGAACCTCAATAGACCCGGTCTACGTACAAATGGAGATTCACTTCGATAACCCATCTTTACAAAGAGGTACGTTATGATGCACTTCAACAGTTTAAAACCTGCCTTACTTGCTGCAAAGCGGAGCAAAGCTTCGTTTTACCCACCAGGTGGGCGTTCCAAGAATGTGATATCAGATGAAAACTATCAATATTACAGTCATTTTCAGCTAATAAATAATGAGCTTTTCTGTAAGGTTTGAGTCTGATCTTCTTTTGGTCTCACCGCAGGGATAGTGGACAGTTCAGGCCTGCGTTTGTACTACAGCCCCAGCCTGAGGCGCTATGATGCTGGGGTCATCGAGACAGGAGTGTGGGTCAGTCTCTACCACATGCTGCCCCCAGGCATGCAGGATTATATTACAGACGGACACTGTACACAGGAGTGTCTCCAAGAGGTGGGACCGCACATTATTGCACTTATAAGATCATTTTTGAGACCTACACTACTATTGAAACATTTGTAATCGCTATGAAAGACTCAGGACGCATTAAATTACAGCTAATTACATTATATACAATGTACATGACTATTTATATAAATAAACTCTGTTCTAAAAGTATTTTATGCTCACCAAGAAAAAAATAGTTTCATTGTTTAATATTATTACAATTTAAAATAATTTTAAAATTTACATTAATTACATTATTTTTATTACATTAATAATCCTAATAGGCTGATTTGCCACTAAAGTGATATTTCTTATTATTATCAATGTTTAAAACACTTGTGCTCTTTAATACCGCAGAGGAAATGATGATACACATTTCAGGATGTTCGATGACCACTATTTAATTTTTCAATTACATTTTTTGTTACATTAGAAATATCTTTACTGTCACTTTTGATCAATATAATCCAGGTATTGATTGGTAGTGTATACAAATATTAATGATATATACAATTTAAAATTTTTAATTGCTTTTATTATTATTAATATTTAAATCAAATTACAAGCAATAGTTGTCTTTAAAAAATGTCTTGGTAATTCCTAACATTTGAATGCTAGTGCAAGTTTCTGAAAACCCAGGTCAAGAAAAAGTAGTATAACATGTGTCTCTCTTCCTGTAAGTCATTAGACAGTGAGATGCCGAGTGGAATTCATGTGTTTGCAGTTCTGCTCCATGCTCACCTGGCAGGACGAGCTATCAGAGCCAGACATTTCCGCCAGCAGGTCGAGCTCCAGCCACTAGCCTCAGACGATCAGTTTGATTTCAACTTCCAGGAGTTCCAGCCGCTCAGCCAGGAGAGGATCATCCTGCCTGTCAGTCAGAGTCCATTTCACTTTCATAATCTTCACTGCTCTATCTGAGTGTGAAATTGAAGTTGCATTAAAAATGGAGTGAACCCTTAAAGTTTACATTTACCGATTTATGTAAAACCTAGAAATATTACAAAAAACCTAGAAATGTTACTAGGTTGGGAAAAATAATAGAAAAATAAAATAGTCCAATCTGTCTGAGGGACATAGGTATGGTCTGTTCAGTATGTCAGAGGGGTGTGTTCCTGGGTTTCAATAGTGGTTAAACAATAAAACCTCTTCCCACAAATTACTAGGCCTTGTAAGAACTCCAGAAAACATGGGTTATTAAATTTAGACGTGAGGGCTTTTATCCCTCACAGTCTCATTTGGGTCAAATTAAATATGCTGTTTACAATAACTAATGTCTTTAGACTGTTTTCAGGGCTTCTATAGTTTCTAGCTGAGGGATTGGTAGCGTTTTAGCAGTTAAGAATAAAGCAATTATCATTATCTGCTCCAGTGTCCCAGCCTTAGCCAAGTACTTTGCATTACCTAAGAGTGGTGTAATAAATTCAACATGTAAGCACACACACTGTGCATCTGCAGGACTGGTGTGTTTAAAAGTGCCCACAGGCGAGGGGTGACTCATGTGTGATGTTGTGACTTGTTATCCTGTTCTGTTGTTCTGTGTGATAACAATCAGCAAGGTTTTAACAGTTTATACTCAAATGAGTTTCAATGACCTATTCTGTTTGACAAGCCTCCAACAGTGAGCATAATAGATAAGCAAATGATTTTCGTAATTCGCTTGTTAAACAAATCTGTGTGTTAAACAACATGTTTTTCTGTCACCAGGGGGATTCTCTAATCACTGAATGTAGATACAACACTAAAGGCAGAATGAACATGACCTGGGTAAGATTAAGGATTTTTTTGTGTCATATAGTTGTAAGTTGTCTTGTGAATTACACCAATTCTAAAGTTATTCATGATGGAAATCCCAACACAGTCTCACGAGCAATTCGTACATAATCGTACGAGGTGCCAAATTTGTGCCAATTCGTACTAATTCGTACGACCTCACTCGTACGATTTGTCTAAAACCTCATGATGGGTAGGTTTAGGGACGGGGTTATGTTTAAGTCATGCGAATTGGCATCTCGTAAAATACATAAGATCGTATGAATTCGTACGAGTGAGGTCATACAAATTCGTACGAATTAGCCTCCTCGTAAAATATGTACGAATTGCCGTGAGATCAGGTTGGAAATCCTGGTAAAAAGTAGGGCTGGACCTGAATATTCGAATATTCGTTTGGAGGGAAGGCATTCGATTTTTCATTTTGATATTCGAATATTCGAAAGAAAAAAAAT
>JAUMHR010000079.1:9886824-9897458 GCA_032361145.1 Enteromius fasciolatus
ATATTTATAATTATTTATAATTTATATATTTGTATGTCAAAGATTAATCACGATTAATCATCCAAAATAAAAGTTTTGTTTACATTAAATGTGTGTGTACTGTATATATTTCTTATGTGTGTGTGTGTGTGTGTATATATATATATATATATAAACACTTTATGTTTATACATGAAATACATTTATATATACTATAAAATATAATATTATGAATATATAAATGATTATGCAATTAAATACTGTATGCTTTTATATATATTACTGTAATTGTTTGACAGCATATATATATATATATATATATACACACACACAATCCATGGCAACCAATGAAATAGGAATGTAATAGTAAATTTAAAAGAAGATAAGATATGATAAGATAAGATAAGATAATACATTAATTTGACTTTGAATGTGACTTCCCAATGAAAAAAATATAAATAAAATACAGTGTATATATATATATATATATATATATTTTTTTTTTATTATTTATTGATTTATTTTTTTCTCTGATTTGATTATATAGCTCAAAATAAAATCTTATGTATTCTGGAATGTACATAATCTTTCCTAATCCTGATTACTTATGAAGCATGACTTCCTAGTTTATTTTCTGTACATGACTTCAATCATGTAAGATGTATTGCTTCTCTGCACCTTTGAAATAAACACAGACATCTGGCGATGGAATTGTTGCTATCCAAGGTGTCTGGGGCAGCAAATAACTATTGAATGACATCTAAACAGAGTTGCTCTGATGCTAGGCCTGTTTTTAAACTTCACCCATGATATATGCCTTAACGTCACATACCTCTCTTCCTCAGTTCATCTTTGGCAGCCTAAACAATTACAATGACTTCACCCCCTCTCGAGTTCTGCCATAATAATAGCAGGGTATGTGTGTGAGCGTCTGCACATCCTGGAAGCAGTCTGTTTGTTTTATTTGAACTGCATTAAGTGGAGCTAATACTTGGAACACTGACTAACCGATCTATGATTAAAGAATGTGAGGCTTTTTGTCTACGCTGTTACTGTGTGAGCTGCGATGCGGAGAATTATCCCATTTCCCAAGCTTTCCATTCAGCACTGCGCCAAATACATTTGAAACAGCACGTACTCTAATCACGGGAGAACCTCGGTTGGGTTTCATTCCACAAAGAGTATGATAAATGAAACCCCTTGATTTATAAAGAAAAAACTTCATCTGGCTGTGTAATGTACGTCCATCTGGTTTAGTCAGATCAGGCACTGCATGTATTTTTCAGGAATTTGGGGTCAAGAGGTTGCAGAGTTACTGAACACACGGTTATCTCTGGAAATGAACGTGTGGGAGAAAACATGTTTTTAAGGGATAAAAAAATTGTTTTTATTTTGTTTTTTTCTATTTTCTGCCTATCAGAGCGAGCAGAGGTAAAGTGTCCACAGAGGGAGGCTGTAAATCACACTTCCCAAAGGTGGAATGTCCCCTTTCTGGGCAAACAGTACATCCTGGCATTTACTATGAAGATTTTTACTCCATTGTGGCAAAATTTGAAAAAAAAAGAAGGAATTTATCATATCAAAAACATATTGAGGCCCTGCATGCTAATGTTTGTGTACTGGGGCCTGTCCTGTCTGAGCTTATCAGGCTGGGTCACAGTTTATTATATTATATCCTAAAATAACATGACATAAGACAACATTAAAATTAAAAACATTTAATTAAAACAATAAAAAAATGTAATTACATTAAACAATTACATTAAGCTAAATATATTAAATGATGATGTATTCATAAAATATATAAATACTATAATGTACTAAAATAACTCTGAAAATATATAGATACTTAACTAATTGCTACAACTTTAAATAAAATGAAAAAAAATACTAATTGTGTCCCTAATACCTGTGTACTCCCATAGTAAATAGATGTGTAGCTAGTATGAAACCACATTGTAAGTACACACCGGTACATAGTAGCTACAGCTGTAATATTTCTGTTACTACACACATGTAACAACCCTCAGAATGGTGTGTGTAAGTACAAATGTTTAACAGGACATTGGTAACAACACATTTTGATAATGAAAGTACAAACGTGTAACAGGACTAACAGCCCTATTTGGTAAATAAAGTGTTACACTTTATATTAAATAGACAATTGCTATGGATTTAGCATGTAATTACTCTGATGTCACACAGCAGCGGGCAATAATTTAGGCTTTACATATAAATAGTGGTTGGTGTCCAGAATGTTGCACTAACTCTACTCAACTACACCCCCTGATCACCCCCTGTTCCAGTTACTCTTATACATACTGCTGTTACAAAATGTAATTTCTGTTACATGATTACTTAGTGAAGCGAAAAAAGTGTTGTTACACATTTGTACTTACACACACCATTCTAAGGGTTGTTACATGTGTGTAGTAACAGAAATATTACAGCTGTAGATACTATGTAGCAATGTGTACTTACACTGTGGTTACATACTAGATACACATCTAGTTACTATGTAAGTACACAGGTATTAGGAACACTATATAAAGTGGGACCCACTAGACTAACTATAAGTATAATGAGTTTTTTTAATTCTAAAGGCTTCCTGGTCATTTAAAACCTGTGTGAAATGACTAACATTAATGAATAAGTGACTTAACTTAAGTCTTTGTCTGGACGTTGTTTGTCAGAAGTCTTTTAATGGTTAGCTGAGGGATTTGGCAGTAAAATATAAACCTTTTGATTTTTCACTGCATGTCTGAAGCCGTTTTTCTATGCCAGAGACTCTGTAACATTGCTGAATGAGGTGCAAGCCCCAGGAGTTCCCAGATGAAAGTTTTGTGTTTCAGTAACATGCAGTGGTTTACAAGCTCAGGAATCAGACTATAGGCCGGGCGAATGGGTGGTGGTGAACTCACGGCATAGCTGTTTTTATATTCTCACCTTCTTCCCAGGACTCTAGTTATTAAACTCACAACGAATGAGACCCAGACCTGACTTCTAGCCGCCTTTTTATCTTGATCCCCAGGCACTGAGATAGAAATCTGAAATGCACAAGTCTCAGAGGATGCAGAGAGGGTATTTCCCAAGTTTTCTGCTGACCTCTATTCAAGGTGTGCACCTCTGAAACAATGACTTCAACATGGAGGTGGATTAGCACGCAAACAGAGTAGCTGTGGAAAAACATCCGAATCAGCAGCTTTACAGAGATTTTAACCAAAGCCACAGAGATTATGAGAGGTTGGATAGGTTTGGGACTGCACACAACTTATAATGCACATTTTTAATTAAGAATATGTATATTTGCTCAAAGCATTAAACAGTAGAAAATGTGTAAACATTTGTATACAAACACACACATAACTATTAATAATTTTTAATTATCATTTATTTTTTTATTATATATATATATATACACACACACACATACACCTTAATTTCCTGTAGGTCAAGTAGTTTATTTGTAAAACTTACCTGAAAATGCTAATGCATCGTTTGCTATATTAATGGTAAAGGTAGACTGATTTGCTTTTCTTCTGTGCTCTGACCTTTCAAAACTTTCTTCTACTCCAGATAGTGGCTTATATATGAACCTCGAGTGCTAAACCAAAGACAATCTGCACGAGTATAACGTCATTGCATTACATCGTTTAAGTTCTTAAGTTCAAAGCGCTGTCTGGTCATTCTCTGAATCTGACCCACTTGAGCTCACAAAAATACATGTGTCGTTGCATCATGAGGATCTAAATGTGTTTGAGTGACCCCAAGGCCTGAACTCTTGACACAAAGCAGAATAACCATGACGCAAACCACACACACACCGTGTCTTCGTAATGGCCATGTTACTAATAACAGCACAGCGGAAACGTACTGGTAGACAGTTCAAGAAGACCCAACATCTGCACTGCGGCCTGCCCGTGTCCTTGCTTTTGCAAGTGTGTGAGCGAGGCGACTACTTTGGTGGTTATTTCCGCCACCCACCGCCGCCGTGTGTGGCTGAGGAGGCCTCAAGACCTCCAGCGTGTTCTTGGAACTGTTGCTTAGTAGCTTGCGACATGCTTAGAAGAAATAAGTAACTAAAAGGAGAGCATAGTGCTCATATGACAACAACAGTGGTTTGGCCTACACGAAGCGCACCGTTTTATATAAAGTAACTGTTTGTCAAACATTTCTCCTGTTGGTATCACAACTGATAAACTACACTGAAGGCTCATGCGGCCTTCTTGCCAATATTCGATCTCTGCGTCATCGTACCACACACAGGTTTACATAGATACTAAAATGCATACTGCTATTAGGCAAAAAAATGACCAACAGTAATGTTACGATAGATGGTTTTTACCCAAACCCCTGTTATTATTCAGTCAGTCATGTGTAAAAAAACCCAGACCTGCTGTTTAGGATGCCACCAACTTACCACCAGCAAAGATATATTAATCATTTTGCTACAGGCTGCTGCAACAGATGGTAACGCATGCACAAGCTGCAGCAGACAGAAGCAGACATCTGGTGTGCATCCCCTGTGTGGGCCCTTGGTTTCATGTCAGGTTAGTGATGTAACGGATGTGAGCAGGAACTGTTCATTCATAGACAGCTGATGCCTTGGGGTCTTAAGACTCTAAAAATAGCTCTGTTTAGATTCAGCTGACTGACTGAGGAATCTCATCTTTATTTTTATTAGTCTGTTTCGACCTCCCCTGCTGAGTTCCCTCTCTTTTCTTCCGTTCTTGTCCTCCTCTGTTCCTAAGACTATGTATGTCCTGCCGAAGATAAAAACACAGTTGTGAATTCGTTAAAAAAGGCATTTCTGCATTTAAAATCAATGTGAAGCTTTGAATTGAGCTAGCAAACCGATTAGTAGAATTTAAACATAATGACATTAAATGAATGTGTATGCACAATTTAACTAGAACATGTTATTTATTACATGAATTTAACGCTGCATGTGTGTGCAATCCAAGCAATCCTCATGCGAGAGAGTCTATTCAGGTGTTTACAGATCACAGAGGCAGTCTAAAAGTTTCATCTGTGACCTTTAACCTGTGTTGAAGGTGAGGAAGCGTTGAGTGAATGGTGTGGAAGTGCTCAATGAGGGGTGTGTGAGGAGTGCTGGGTCGTTAAAGCAGTCTAGCCGTGCACCACACAGCTCTAAGCTTCCCATAAGGCAGGAAATTCCTCCTATGGGCCGTTCCACACCTGCACAAACATATCGTGCCATAGCACGAGCGAAAATCTACTACTGACACCCAAACAGGTCATGCAAACCACACAGACTTGATTTAAGATATGTCTGCACTTTATTCTCACTCATGTAAACACACACAATGATTCTGAAGGCCCTAAGAGGGTGAATGTGTGCATTTTATACCGTTTTAGAGAATCACTACATTCATCGTAACACACAAATAAATGTATCTTCATCCTTAGTGTTACAAATAGCGTGAAAGAGGTTTATGTTAGAGGTTTTTTTTCTGTCACACCATAGGACACATTGATAGGTCAACTACCCATTTGTACAGAAAAGAACAACTAGTACCAATATCAACCAATATCTTCTTCTGTGCTCCAAATAAATCATATACAGTTTGAAATTACATGATAATAAGCAATTGATGACAGTTTTGGGCAAACTATACCTTTAACTCCATCTGCTAAATATTCCTGTAATATAGGGTGATTGCATTAAAAGTGGGACACTTTTTGTTAAACATTTAATTTAGATACCTAGCTGTTTGTTTGTTTGTTTGTTTACTTTCATTATTACTTTTGTTAAGTTTAAGATCCAGCTAGAATACAATGCTCAACTACTCAACACTAAAATAACACATCCTAGATCTGAATGAATGAAATAGTCTTATTAAATACATTGTTCTTTACATAGTTGAACTTGCTGACAACTAAATTACACAAAAATTATCATTGGAAATCAAAATTATTAACCCATGGAGGTCTGGATTTGGAGTCACAAAGGGTGGGGGGAACTGCTGACACACTCCAGCCACATGAGGTCTAGCATTGTCTGGCATTAGGCCAAGGCCATGTGCACCGGCATATGGTCTCACAAGGGGTCTGAGAATCTCATCTCGGTACCTAATGGCAGTCAGGCTACCTCTGGCGATCCCATGGAGGGATGTGCGGTAAAGTATTCATTTACAATTAAAAACAATCCAAAATTGTTATTTTATTCATCAAATGTATGTTTAAAAATCCCAAAAAACAAATAAGGTGAATGCTTAAAATACAAAGGTTCACTCAGTCAATTTGAAAAATGCAGAACAACTGAACAAATGTGTGTTAATTGTAAAATTTGCTAAATTTGAACATACTATTGATGAAAATAACTAAAGAATAAAAATTTGACAAGAACAAATACAGACCAACAACAACTAATAATTGAATAAATGTGGAAAATATTCTACTGCAAATGTTTCCTTTGTGCATTTGAAATGTTACAAGGGCTATTGTCACATTCTGTTCCTGTCCTGTCTTGTCTCCCCCGCTGTCTATGTCTTTTTGGTTTCTCCCAATCAGTTTGATCGTTTCACCTGTTTTTGACACCTGCCCTCACTTTTGTCTTTGATTTCTTTGTGTTTAAATACCGTTGTCTTTTTGTTGTTTGCAGGTCTCGTTAATAATGTAATGTCGCTGATGTCAGTTTGTTGTGTAAACCTCGTGTGTGCCTTTTCGCTGCCTCGACAGCGTTTGTTTTTGTATTCTCTGGAGTTTCGATTTATTAAATACTTTGCAGTCTATTTTGCTCGTGTCTTCCGCTCTCTTTGCTGCACGCACCAGCGCCCATTACGACAGCTATAGGCCTATTTCCTTTTTGTTTTTAATCTACATATTCGAGAAACACTGTTTACAGTAGAAAGAGACATCATCCAAGATACCATGCTCCTCTGAACAAGACTGAACCATAGATCATAGATTTGGCTTCATGCCTCGCCTTTCTCTCTGCTCTCTTTCCTTTCTTCATTCTCTGACCTGACATTCCTGACTGCACACTCATTTTTCTGTGAATTACACATGATTATTATAAAATAACCAGTGAATGTCAATTTATTTAATGAGTGTGAGTAAAAGATTATACCTGGCTCACTTTACCTGAAACTGGCCACTTTATCTACTACAATATTTTGGCAATATTTTTGGCAATATTTTAACACCTTAATTATTTTTTTCTTAAATAGTTTTTGAATGTTAATCCCTGTTACCTGCTGCAACACATACAAGAAGTTCTGCTACAATAATATTTGTGTTTTAAATTCTTTAGTGAGCAACCTTATAAGTTGGGAATGAAAATTTCAATGACAAAGGGCTAACTGCCTTTCACCCTGAAGGAGTCCTTCTTTGACTTGTGGCCACATCCACCACAGTAATACTGCATCAGCCAAAGTTATTTTTTTATTTAAATAAACTGTCCCTCTAAAACAAGATAACGATGGCCCACTTTACCTGCAATCACCCTAGCTGACCATGTGAGCTCAAATTCCCTTCTGTTTGAAAAAACATGTACAATTAAAGAAACAGTGCACAAGAAAAAAAAAAAGTACCTGTGCAAATTAGAAGCAACTGGCAGAGTAGAATGCCAACTTTCTTTATTTTGCTTTCGCTTTAAATTTGACCTGTCAGTCAAACCATGACAGTATAGTCTTTACATCATGTTAAATGTTAAAATGAATTTGCTGGCTGGTAAAATTAACAGGCCATAACACACCAAGATCCTGCAAAATGTGTTTTCAAAATCTGAAACATAAACACTGCTTGCTATTTTTCCTTCATATAATTTGCTATCAGGCCGTGCCTCCGTCTCCGTCTCCCTTCTAAATCTTTTTTTTTTCTGTTATTTTTTTCCCTGTAGGCCCTGCTGTGAGTTATTAAGGCACTTGGGTCTGTCTGGTTTTATTTCCAGAGTCTCGTTTTTCTTCAGCAGCAACAGCAGCTGGAAACATTGCCGCCTGACTCACTGCCAGCTCTCACCAACCGGTTCCTCTGCTTCCCTCTGACAGGAGCGAAGGCTACAGCCCAATGCTTACTCAGAAACAGAGACCCTGAGGTACCAGACATGGCGAGATGGAAAGGATATCGGGATTCCAGACGTGTCTCAAGATCAGGAGACGCTACAGTATGGACCTAACCCGGGGCTGGACCTCCATTACATGAACAAATGTTAACCGAACAGCATCAAGTCCTATCTACTGTAATGGTCGACATGCTGGCTTGGGAACCAAGCATTGCTTCATCATTAAGTAATGTACAACGTAAGTTAAGATGTTCTTAAGAGCATGATTTGTAATTGTATCGGAAATCCAGCTTAAGTCTTTTATGAACATTCCCTCTGATTCTGTCTGGCCTGTGTGAGCGTGGCAGTGAGTGAGTTTACGGTGAGAGAAGTCAACAGCGAGCTGTGAGAATGAGTGCAGAGCAAACACGCATGCAGTGTACTAACATCACTTCAGACGTCATCAGGACCAAACATGAGAAAGCGTAAAACCCCTGTCTCACAAAAATGTCAAATGTCAAAAAGTAAATGGTCTGAAGTTACTCATCAGTACAACAGTATGGGATAGGCATGGGATATTTAAATAAAGAACTGGAAAACTACAGGCACAACTGTGTGCATTTTAACTGTAGAGCTCATGGAGTTAATCATATATACCTAATCATATACATATATAACATACATTATATTAAAAAAATAAAAAAATTTTACTACTACTACTGTTACACCAAACACTCCTGTACAGCTGGCTCTAAGAACACCAAAGCAGACGTCGTCTCTCGCCAGACTGAGGATGATCAACAAGACTTTTCAGGGAGTCCATTCTCCCTGAAAAGTTGCTTCTCTCCCCTGTTCAGTGGGACCTCATGATCCCACCACCCAACGAATGTCCCAATACCCATACCTCTGTCCCGGAACAGCTCCGTCAGAGGTTTCTCACTCAAGTACACAACACTCCCAGCTCTGAGTGCAGACCAAACAACTGCTCAGGAATCGCTTTTGGTGTCCCACTCTCCAGAAGGACACAGTTGGTTTCGTTCACAACTGTTCCATTTGCAACACCTCCAAAACCCCCAGACAGCTACCAGCCAGCCTGCTTCAACCAATTGCCACACCATAAAGACCTTGGTCTCACGTTGCCATAGATTTCATATACTCACCATCATGATCACTTTTCTAAAGCCTGTCGCCTCGTGCCTCTGCCAAAACTCCCCTCAGCCTTTGAGACTGCCGAACTTCTCTGCAATCAAGTTTTCAGATTCTATGGTCTGCCCAACGATATTGTCTCAGACAGAGGACCACAGTTTACCTCACGGGTATGATCAGCCTTCTTTGGACATCTCAACGTGAATGTGAGTTTAACATCCAGGTACCATCCCCAATCGAACCGCCAGGCAGAACGTCTGAACCAAAAGGTTATTCGCTTTCTTCGAACATACTGTCAGAATCATCAAGAGGATTGGAGTAGGTTCCTCATGTGGGCCTAATATGCCCAGAATTCACTTATTAAATCACCCACCGGTATGACCCTGTTCCAATGTGTCTTAGGATTTCAACCTCCACTATTCCCCTGGTCAGGAGAGCCCACTAATCTCCCCTCCATCACAGACTGTGAGGAGATATGGGATAGAGCCTACACTCACCTCCTACTTGCGTTTGACAACAGGAACAACAGGCAAATCAACACCGACGTCCTAACCCACCTTTCTCTCCCGGTAAGTGGATCAAACAAATAACACCCATTTCATTCCATTTAGAATTCCCTGCTAATTAACGTATTTCTCCCACTTCCCATGTTTCGCTTCTCAAACCCACTGGTGGTCCCGGAGGAGGGACGAAGGATGGAGCCGGAGAGCAGACTCCCCCACCTATCATGGTCGATGGCAAGGAGGCCTATCAAGTGCATGAGCTACTTGACTCGAGGCGTCGGGGGAGGTACTCTGCAGTACCTGGTCGTCTGGGAGGATTCATAAAAGCCATGAGCGCACATCTACTCACTGCAAAGTCTTGATTTGCCTTGGCTGTCACTTCTGAGCGTTATTACCCGTGTTTGATTTGCCCGTTTTCATCTTAGACTGTTTATCTGGTTTCGGATTGTTTGCTGTCTGCCCCAATCTCGGACTGTTAAACGACCCTGATTCTGTTACTGTCCCGTTGTGGGTAAATAAAGCTGCACATGGATCCTACACCGTCTGATGTGTCATCACTTGTCGCTACTTGTCGAAATAAAAAATATCTAAAAATATAGTATTTTATCATTGAAATGTCAGCCCATCATATAAAAAAAAATTGTATATATGTAAATTTTGTTGTATGTAAAAAGTTGTTTAAATGTTGTAAATAAAGCTTTAAAATTAAAATGTGCCCTAAAAGACATATAAAATTACTATTTAGGGGTTTAGTAAATTTGTGTTTTTTATTTAACAGGCATATTTATCAGTTATTTTAATGTATCAGACAGCTATTACCCCCACAACCTCAACCCCCATGCCTCCGCACATCAGGAATTTGAAAAATAAATAAAAAACAAATCTTTACTATTATCTTCATCTTGATAATGTATATACGCAATTAATTGTGATTATGTGTAATGCAATTGTGAATAATTAAATTCAAATATAACTGATGCATGCAATTAATTGTGATTACT
>JAUMHR010000079.1:9903201-9922938 GCA_032361145.1 Enteromius fasciolatus
TTCTATTAGAACCAATTGGTTACAGTAAGTCCTTGTTTTTTTTGTTTTTCAGCAGGGGTGGAACTATCTGGCAAGAACACAACCATGAATAAATATTATTGAAACACCATTACACCTTAAAATTATAAATACCTGTCAATAGCTATACATTTAATTACAATATAATTAACAAATACTACTAAAACCTATTTTGTTAAACAATGCAATTAAGTGTAGGCTACTAATGCTTTAAACATCCGGCACAAGGTACATTTTGGCACTTTTTTTTATTTTGCTCTTTTTGTCCTAAAAAACATGTTTTTGCGTAATAGTTAGCATTTAGCATGTGTGGATAGACATTAACTTGTGTTGAACCCGGAACATTCCTTTACGCAAACTGCTGAATGATGCAGTTGAGCCATGAATCATCAGGAAAATGCTGTTGAAGACAGGTCCCGGTGTTGAACGACAGGGCGAGGTGCATTTAAGCAGTCATGTTTGTAAGGATTAGCATGCGAGTGCACAGTAGCGGACAGTAAGCTAGCAGTGATAGATTCCTCACCGAATAAGCAGACACTTTCACTCTTTCCTTACCTCACCTCAGCCCTGCTCTGACTCATAACATGTCTGTTATTCAGATTCTCTGCTTGAATATGATTGAGGAAAATACTGTAAAATACTCATCATTTGCCATGTTAGCGTTACCTGTGTGACTGCGCTGTTTTGCTAATCTCCATTTTGGGGAAAGAGATTTCAAAAGACTACAATGTTTTGTATGCTGTGTTAAATAGGCTGTGATGTGTTGCTAACTTTTTGACTGATGTGGTATTATGCCACATGCTGACCTTTATTGTTTGTTATTTGAAAACATCGGTACGGATGCATCAGGCCACAGTTCGTAGCTGAGAGATGTGTTTTTGTGTGTGTTGTGTGTCACCCGTCTACTATTTTGCCCTGTTTTGGGGTAGCATTCCTGTTCTGCTTGTGTTGGCACTGAAACTCTGTCCTGCACTGGTCACATGAATCAGAGCTTTTCATGGCTGCTGCCACAGACATCCACCCTTCGCTCTCTGAACACACTGTAGAAGGCCAACATTACACATCTAAACGAAGATCCATAAAGAGCAATGTACAGTATAACAGCTAACAGAGGAACAGACGGCAAATACTGTATGTACTGCAGTGAATTTCTACGGACTTACTATCATTACAATACATACAAAAATAACAAATCAGTACTTTTTACTCAACTAGGATGCCTTCAAAAACATCTCATTAGGAATATTTACATTTACATTACATTTTAAGTGTGGTTACAGCATATATACAGTACCTTTTAGCCACTAAATTTAAATAAGGCATGCCATAGTCTCTCCTGAAGTTGTAATTATTTTAAGTTTAGTTTACCTATATACAATATATATACAAGTCTCTTACTTTCCATAAACAGCCAATCACTGTCTAATTTAGAGCCCATAAGACCGAAGAATGGGAAACAGCCTATAAATGTATAGAGTTCCTCAAACCTATCTTCTTGTAAAAGCATCTTTCACTCACAGATCTAAGTCTGTTATGACCTTTTTAAGTGTCATTATGGGTGTCTAAATACACACGGCTTCAGACGCCACATAAGAACAAAGCCATCCTATTTGCATGAGGTTTGCTGAGGCGTCTGCAAACAGCAGATCTCTCTGAGAGATTGAAAATATGGAGCCACATCTATAGAAGTTTCTAGTAACTGCTCTGTGGGGGCAGGAGGAGATGCATACCTCGGCGTTGTCTGGTAAAACAGTAATGTTGGTGTATGTCTAGGGGAATGGGCTGTTCGGAGGCCTATATTTGGATCATTGTTCTTTGTCGTGACAGCGTTCAAACCACAACCTGAATTCCAGGAGAGGACGCAATAAACTGAGTAAAGTCAGTCAGGCGGCTGTATGGAATATCACTCAGTGTGATTGGTGGACAGAACAAAATTGTACTGGCTTAGTTGTGTTACTGAGGAGACTTTCTCACTGTAAATCGTACAAGAACACACAGAAGACCACAACTCTTCCTTAGATGTTCTGTTTTAGCCTGAAAAAATACCTTAAATGTTTACTCACCATGACCATATTTCTTCCAGGAACTCACATTTATCACCAAATCATTTTAACTAAACTGAAGCTATGAAGGGTCATTGTCTTTTCAAACATAAATATTAAATCATGTACAAGATTTTCAAAATAGTTATTCAAGTTAAGTTCGTAGCATCTTTTCGTCTCAGCACTGCTCAGTAAAACTGAACTAAATGCAAACAGATGGTTACTATAATCCAAGACCTCTAGAAACAAGAGTTTAGTTGCCACTGTTAAGTTTACTGGCTACCGTTATCCAGGCTATGAAAAGGGGGGGGAACCATCTCAGATTTTCTCAAGTTCTGACCTAAACCCAATGCTTCATTTAGCTGCTGGTAACATTAGACATCTTCAAAACTGGGCTTGTGGCGCAGATGAAACTTAACTGGTTTGTAAATATTCCAGCTTCCTCGCTCAGATCAAACCTTTCAACAAATCAACCACTGTTTCCCACCACATTCCATCCTTTAAGTTTCAAACAAAACAAAACTCTCAATTCTTGATAGCCTTTTCCACAACCCACCATCATGCCCCTTTAGTTGTCTCATAAATCAAGCTACCCTTTTTGAGGGACCCAATTCCTACATTTTTTGCTCGCAGACTACCCTAAATGTTCTAATGAGCGGTGTGGGTTTTCGCTTTGAGACATGTGATGTTGTACGGTGGGCTTGGGCCAGTCTGGACTTTGAATCAATGCAGTCTGACCCAGCCGCACCATTTCAAAGGGCCAAAACTGCAGCCCGTAACCACCATTAACTCCGTTTGCCGTGTCTGCCACATGTGGTATTTAAACTGAGGCTGAGGGAGGGTCAGTTTGAAGTTTCAAAGTGCGGAACATTCTTTTAACGGCCAGCCAGAAGCCAATTATAGAGGCAGCCGCTTTAGATGGGGTGGCGGATTGAGGGGCAAATAATCTTTCTTTGAGTTTATTTTATGGTTCAGCACTTATAGCTGCTTGAGCCTTTTGATTAGAGCCTGACCGTTAAAGGATTTTGAAGGCCGATACCGATATAAATATTTGTTGGTTTTAAAATCCGATATTCCGATATATCTATCTATATATATAGTTTTAACTAACATAATATGATAATGCATTTTACAAAGAAACTTGTTTCTTTTATTGTCACAACAGAACAGAGGAACATCAAAATATATTAAAAGTTCTGATGTTCTAAAATGTATAAAAATACAAACTGAAGATATGAAACAAAGTCCCTTGAACAAAAACACAAAAACAACAACAACCAAATCAAAGTTACCAGTTTTAAAAGACTTGGTAAGCTTCATAAATATAATTTTGAATAGGACTGGAGACAATTCTGTTAAATTTTGCTAAAAAGCAACAACAGCAAAATATTAATTGCTAACAGTATATGAGGTAGTGTACTGAATCAGTCAATCCTCAATAGCTCCAGTCCGGCAGAGGTAGGTTTTAGTACAAGAATAGTTATTTGTAGTCGAGTATTCACTAAAATATTATAGTCACAATGGAACAGAGGAACATCAAAAATTTATTAAAGGTCTGACAAATAAAATTTAGATATAAAACTTTAAAGTCCTTTGAACAAATACACAATAACAACAACAACCAAATCAAAGTTACCAGTAAGGGTGTATCGTCTGTTTTTATTTTAGTTTTTAAATATTCATTTATCGGCCATTATAAATGCCGATAGTTTGGAAAATGCCTAATATTGGCCTGCAGATAAATCGGTCGGGCTCTACTATTGATGATGATGGCTTTTTGCAGTGAAACATGTGATGCAACCAGTATAATTTATGTTGTTACATTACATCAATCAGCAGTACAGTTCTATCAAGCAGAAGCAATCGAATATGCAAAATTGAGATAGCATTCATGTAATCATCCTAATTTACGATGGTCGATTATTTGGCGTCTGCTGACACTTGGAATCAACACAGTTATGGTCAAAAAATGTGCTTGTCCCCTGAATTATTATGATTAATGTTAGACTGAAAAGGCTTGTGCAGCAGAGGTGTTAAGTGTGGATTTTATGCCTTCCATATGGTCAATCCCACAGAAGCATTTGTGAACTGTTGTGGTTCAAATACCGTGAGGCAGGTTGGAAAATATGGACCATTTTTGGCATTTCTATAAACATAAAGTGAAGCATACTTCATCGAGGCTTGAACCTTCAACACATGTGAACCCACTGAACCCACAGTAGCCTCTTTTGTGGAAATGCTTTACTATCACTCATAAAATATAGGTATATTTAATGAATTCTGTACAATTTTACAAGAAAAAAACTTCACTTTGCCGTCATATTTTCTGACTGACTACAAGGCTTCAGCTATGGCATCATCGCAGATAGGATGGGCGGAGAGGAGAGCTGATGATGTAACTAGAGGAGAAGTGAGAGATGCATGGGCGTGAGGAACGTCAGGAAAATCCCATGAGGAATGCTCCACTAAATCCCACAGGAATGTGGCCGCAAAAACCTCTGCTGCACAACAACCAAGCAAATGAGGGCATCCCTCTACCACCATCTCCACCTCGCCAGTCAGACATAGGAAGCTCTGAACAGGAAGTGACTTCACAAACCAAAACATGGGATTCCCAACTGCTTCATTTCCACTGTTTACTCTTATAAACAGCATTACTCTTTTTTTGATCCTTTGCTAAAGACATGCATGACCAAATTGCTTCTGTTGAATAGGAAGATTTGTGTATGGGAGTGGTTATACACTTTCTGAATTTGATAGGATAGCAAAATTGCAATAGATATCCAATAGAATCTATTATTAGTGAATTTCTGTAGACTGCAGTCACAGCAGGCCTGTTTTCCATCTTTTCAGCCTTCTGTACAATTATCTTGATACATGATCTCTACACATGCATATTATTTGTTCATTCTTTGGATGAGTCCAGTCACTTTTCAACAATCACATTAGACTAGACAAAGAGGCAGTCCAAAACAAAGACTTGGTTTGGGTAAAAACACCAGTACTGTATAGAGGCATATTTTGCTTGAACATTGGTAATCCGAGCACTCAAATTAACTGGTCTGGGTGCTGTCCAGACAGAAAGAAAATGGGATCTTGGAATTCTGCAGTGATGGAAAATTGCTTCTGGCAGCCAGAATATGGCTCCGAAGTATTCAAGCTTTGTTCGTTTTTGTCTAGAGAACAATAAACAGGCTCTAAATTATGTGCAGAACACCCACCTGCCTCCTAACCCTGACCCTACGCGTCTTGGGAGGAAAGTGAAATGAAGTCATGTGACCACACACCCTTTGACTTCTGTCAACAGGTTTTCATTTCCCTAATGCCTGGAATCTTTTCCATTACATCATTAGATAGTGACCTTTGACCTTTCTCAGCAACTCATACATGCATACTGTCTTAGCTAGCCAAATTTAGTCTTGTTAGCTGGTCGCGTCACTCTTACCAGTTTTAGAATCGGGTCGTCATTTACAGCCACCTTTAACCGCCAGTTTTCCAGCTCACTCTTTAAACAGTTACCTTTTTCACCTCCCAACTCTTTTACGACATCATCAGCTTTTCCATCTTCTTCTTTTAGAGCAGTGCGCCAGCTCGAATAAACTCTAGGAGGGGGGTTACAGATATGTTTCTGTTCAAAGAGCTGGCAGAAAGTCGTTTCTGAAATATTCTGTTGGTGGTAAAGTTTCAGTCCACCTTCATCGTCCTAGGGAGGTAGTAAGCATGACATTAAAGTTTAGCAGAGCTGAAAGTATTTATCTTTGCTTCATTGAGGCAGGAATGTAGCTGCAGGCACTAAAAGAGCTTAATGCAGAGTACGAAGGTAAGAACGGGATTCTTACACACACCTGAATTGTGCCACACACAGCTATGTTTATTTAGCCGCCAGACTATGGTCACAGTCCATCCATCTCAGCCACAGAAAATCACACGCACAGCACACTGTTAATGACCAATACTCAATAAGATATTATGCTTATATTAAAAACATACAAACTGACTGAACATCGAAAACAGGAAAAGACATTACCTTATTATCATACTGTATGTAGCCCATGGCTGTAAACACCTTTATCGGTTAATCTTGACATGAAAAGCTAGGTAATAAATTCAGTATCAGTAAAAAATGTTTCTGGCCCATTCAGTTCAGTCAAAAAGTACTTTACCCTAAAAAATGCTAAATGTAATTTTTAGCGAATGTCATTTAATATGTGCCAGAACAAATATCTATTTTCCATTAAATATTAAATTCTATTTCTATCATCAAACTGATGAAAAAAAATCAATGTGGATGAGGTACAGTATGAATTAATAAAATGTATGATTACAGCAGTTACAGTCTCACACCAACCCTGCTCATAGAAACATAGTAAACTGCCACTTAAAATTAAATGACAAATAAACTACATGAATAATAATAAATTGATTTATAGTATAACTAAAAAATACTATATTAACTGTCATCAGCATTTTGTTGTAGGCCTACATCTAGCATCATGAACATTATAATCTCATCATTAAGGGGTTTGGAGGGGGGTGGCAGCAGCTTTCAGCCCAGTCGGAATGAGAGGTTGTTGACAGACAGGGCACATTACAATCCTCAACACCGGCAACACTGTTTCCAGACTAGAGAGAAAGAGTGTGGACAAGAGAATGAGCAGAAGGGTGGGGGGGCAACCAGAGAGCCCAGAGTGAAGATTCCCATATAAGGCAAGTCTTCCTCTGAGACTATGTGCATGTAGTAACAGTATGTCTGCTGGCAGGGGGATAACATTCCTTCACCTCCCGTTTCTTCTCTGGGAGTTTTTCATTTCCGATTCGCCGGCTGGCAAGAGGCAGTGCTCCCTTTCATAAGAGTGAGGAGGGGAGTCTGGGGATCCTTCTTCTTTCTTTTTTTTTTGTGTTAAAAAAAATATACAAACGCTACAGTCTAGCCACTTTCCTGCTGCCTTTCTGTCTGTGCTCCGTCTGCTGTCTGAAGGCGCAAAATAGAATCGCACCTGCACTGTAAAACACACAGCTGACTAAACGTTATTAGCCAGGTGAAAGTATACAATTACAGAAAAAAACATTCTGATTAAAGCAATTGGTCAAAAACCAGACAGAGATCCAGTGCCACAATAAAACATATGTAAGATGTGCAAAAATTGCTTTATGCAAGTCTAATAATAGTGATACATAGAATTCAAAATAAATATATTCAACATAGGTCTATATGTTAAGTTTAAGTCAATGGGGTCTAAAATAACATGCAGCAAAATGCCACGGACTTCCATTGCCAAAAATAAAATCTTATATTTACATATATGTCTTTTATATTGTTTATAAAAATTTGGAAAAGGCATGAAGGTGAGTAAATACTGATCAGACTTACATAATGATGTTCATTTATAGGTAAACAGTCAATTTTAACTGATGTATATCAACCCCTAATAAAATAAGACTGTCGATCACCACATAGTTATTTAGGGAATAAAAAAAAATCGTATTAAATCTGAAAAACAGGCAGACATTTAGCAAGACAATTTGCTTAAACTACCACCAAGCAATGCAAGGTAATGCCAAGATTGCACTTTTATTTTGCTATGTGACAGCCCAGGAATGTAGGATGGCAGTGGGTGCAGGTTTAGTGGAGGGGGAGAGGGGAGTGGAGAGTGGAGGGGGGCAGGAAACTAGGAAAGAATGCCAGGAATGCCCATGTTTATCCAGCGTTCCATTGAGGTGGAGGCAGTCCACCGCAGAGCAGCGTGTATAAAGGTGGCTCAGCTGCTGCTGGAGAATCAGAACACTCCAAGTCCTCCAGAGAGAAGCAACAGTCGCTCGACACGGCTCAGCCTAAACTTCATACAAAAGCTAAACTCTAGCTTTCACTCGACTCGATCAGGAGGAACTGGAGACTACACAACGAGATCGCCTTGATCAAATCTGAAGAGAAGACTGCGTTACAGCGGCAAGACGTTGTAGGATCCCAAAAGAAGATTTTTCTTTTTTAAAAGCGATTAAAGAGATCATGTTTTCTGGAATGAATCTAAGAGTAATTGCTCTGCTGTGCCTGACTTTCTGTGGATGGGTAAGTCCTTTTAATGCACTTTTATTACGAGAATAAAACCACTATCCTGTTTAAACACATCTAGAAATTCAGGATTATTCAGGACTATAACTTTAGTTATTAACCAGACAAATTCCAAATTTTTACCCATTTTCAAAATCATTGTTAAGCAAATGCACAACGTCTTACAAGAACATGTGTCTTATTCTTCAGGCTGTAGCTCAGGAGTGCAGTGGACAATGCCAATGCCCTGATGTACCACCCAAGTGTTCGCCAGGTGTGAGCCTGGTGCTGGACACCTGTGGGTGCTGCCGGGTGTGTGCCAAGCAACTGGGCGAGCTTTGCACAGAGCGAGACGTTTGCGACCCCCACAAAGGCCTTTACTGTGACTACGGCTCCCCAAGCAACCGCCGCATTGGGGTCTGCACAGGTAAGGATCTTTTCGCTGACATACAGACGCTGAATCTATAGTTGTTGAGTTGAGCCAGAGCTGTAAACCACCTTCTGTCTCCCTCCCACAGCAAGAGAAGGTGCCACTTGCGTGTTTAACGGGATGGTGTACCGTAGTGGAGAATCCTTCCAGAGCAGTTGTAAATACCAGTGCACGTGTCTGGACGGCGCCGTAGGGTGCGTGCCCCTCTGTGGGATGGACATCAGGCTCCCCAGCCCAGACTGCCCTATGCCCCGTAGGGTGAAGGTCCCAGGAAAGTGCTGCGAGGAGTGGGTGTGCGACTCCCCTCACCAGAACACCTTTGTGGGATCAGCTTTGGCAGGTGAGCATTCCTTGATCTCGATTGTTCCCTGAGTCAGAATTGGTGATTCAGACACAGTAATGGAATGCTGGTTGGAATTAATTGATTTAATCCTTTGAAGAGTATGATGACATGGAAGGAATGTGATGAGTAATGTCTTGTCTTGTAGCTTACAGAGAGGAGGAGACATATGGTCCCGATCCCTCCATGATGAGAGAGAACTGCCTGGTTCAGACCACAGAATGGAGTGCATGCTCAAAGACCTGCGGGTTGGGAATCTCTACCAGTGTCACCAATGACAACCCCGAATGCCGTCTTGAGAAGCAGTCCCGCCTCTGCATGGTCCGCCCTTGCGAGTCACACCTGGAGGAGAAAATCAGGGTAAGCAGCAACTTACCTACTTAACCAATGACCGCGCAGCTCACTCATGGTTCCACTGGCGCATGATGATGACGACATCGCAGAATTGCCTGGCTAACTTTTCGTTCTTCCTCTTTTCAGAAAGGGAAGAAGTGCATCCGCACACCACGTGTCTCCAAAACCATGAAGTTTGAGATTTCTGGCTGCACCACTACCAAGGCTTACAGGCCCAAGTTCTGCGGCGTTTGCACGGACGGTCGCTGCTGCACCCCTCACAGAACCGCCACCTTGCCCATGGAGTTCAAGTGCCCCGACGGCCAAGTCATGAAGAAGCAGATGATGTTCATCAAGACCTGCGCATGCCACTACAACTGCCCAGGGGAGAACGACATCTTTGAGTCCATGTACTACAAGCAGATGGTCGGTGACATGGCGTAAGGAGACAAAGAGTTCCATGCAGTTACTGTCCACTTGAATCGAACAGATATCCATCTCATATTTCAGCACAAAGTACTTGTTTGTCTTTTTATGGTTTGTTGCTTTCATTTTACGTCTTTTTGCGTGTATGTGTCTGTATCTTGTACGTGGACTCTGGATTTATATGCTGTATGTGTATTCATTTGTCAAGGTGGATGTCTAAGGCTAGGGGGGTGGGGATTGTAAAATGACCGGGCTCTGTTCGGACGCCCCCTAAAAACAATACTGCACTATCGTCCGACTCTGTGACGCCCAATGTCACTGATTGGCAGATGACGCCAAGCCCCTCCCCTAAACTGTGGTGGGCCGATTCAGATTCTGAGAGCAAAAATAGTAAGAAACGGAAGGCAGCTTTTAACCCCAGAAGCTAATCGCCTCACGAAGCCGAGAGAAGGCGGAAGAAAGAGACAGAGATAAACTGATGTGCTCTTATGTTTTAGTTGATTTTTTTTAGCTCAGAGTTTGAGCTGATTCGAGATATGAAGTTTGGCCAAGATCTAAGAAGGTTAATATAGCACTGAGAGTTTGACTTCGACTGTCTGGCCCCTCCTGATAGGAGAGCGTCAGTACCCCTGTCAAAAAGACTGGATGAATTGTAGCTTCATTCTTTTTTTATTACAGTATCTATTTTTTGAAAGCTGTAAATAATGTACATATTTTGTACAGCTTAAGTTAATTTAAATTCAATGCATTTGATGTCTTTCTTGTTTTCTTGCTTCACCATGTTTAATAATAGCTTCATGTGCTGACTTGACTGTTCTTACAGTTTGTCCAATGTTTTATTGAGAAGTGTGGCCAAAAAGTTACATGTTTTCACTTTTGTAGTTTGAAATAAAATATTATATTTTTTATATAAACATTGTCATTTGAGTCATTTGGAATCTGGTACAGACACTGTTCTGATGGTAACTATCCATCCTGATGTCAATCACATGTGAACACCACGTTTTCACAAAAGCCCTTTGTGTTCACACATGATACTTCAGTGCCATTTTTTCATTGTGTACAGTCTATCAAGCTCAAGACCACACACCTCCTTCATGTATGTACACACACACACATACATATATAATACAGCATATGAAACTAGTGCATAGATACGTAGACACTCTCATTAACACACAAGTTGTGCAAGTGTTTTTCAGAATGTACACATACAACTGATATACACTGTTTTTGAAAGACGATTCTTAAGCTAAACTGCATTTATTTGATTAAATAAATAAAATGAACTCAAGAGTTTTTAGAGTAACCAGACAAGGCACACAGAGAAACATAAATGACCTTAATTCAACAGCAGAGTGCGATTTAAGCTAATGTAATATAATGCAGAGAAACTGCATATGTCTTCGTGGATACAAACACACGGAAAATATTTAGTCAAATATACAATAAGCAGTAACGTTACGTACAGTAACGGTTTTAAGAGGCGACAGTAACAAAATTGTGTACCTCTTTGAGGTTATGAGTGTAAAGGATCTATTAAAACTCAAAGGATGTCCAATTATAATGCAGCAATAGATATAAACACTGTTAAATGATAAAAATACTAATGTTGTCAGTGATGTTATTAGCTATGAGAAACATACACCTTTACCTTAAAAGACCTACTTAATTGCTTGATTTCGTAATCGGTTTTTCAACATAGGACGATACAGCCTGGACTTGCTCTGTCTGCAGACTACAAACCATCGAAGGTACTGTGTGTACAATGAGCGCCATCTAGTGCATCTACTGTGGTAGTGAAATATTTCTATTCAGAAGCTGTGGACTGTAGAACTTCTCATTTCTAGAAATTAGATTAATTTCTAACCAATTTGACCTAAAAGGAAAAGTTTAAAAAGTACTTTAAATCCGAGGACTCAATGTTCCAGCAACTGAAATAAAGCTGTCTATCAAAAATGCTGCATTTTAGATTTATAGTAGGCCTAAATGTTTATAAATCAATAGTTTTATATTGTGTTATGCATTTGATTACATTGTTCACAAAGTGAAAAATGAAAATAAAATTACAAATCTTTATTTCTGTTGAGTTTGGGGCCTAGCAGGACACAAATTTATTTTCTATTTATAATGTTCCACTTACAGGTGCATCTCAATTAAACTCGAAAAGTTTACTTCAGTAATTCAACTCAAATTGGGAATCTCATGTATTAAATAAATTAAATGCACGCAGACCGAAGTCTTTGGTTCTTTTAATTGTGATGATTTAGACACACAATTAACAAAAACCCAACAATTTACTGTGTATTTGTTCCCTCTTTCCAATTACAGTTACAGTACATGGTGGTCCCAGTGACATAAGAATTGAGTGACGGAGACAATATAGCATGCCACTAAGGTATGTCATGTATACTCTTCAAGTCAAGTCACTTTTATTTATACAGCACTTGAAACAATACAAATTGTGTCCAAGTAGCTTACAGAGTCAAAATGGAACATTTCTTGTCAATAATGCAAGAGAACAATCACAAAAAGTCAATTGTTCAGTTGAAGTCAGTGCATTGTTGATTCATTGATGTCATCATCCAGCTCAGTTCAGGTCTCTTTCAATAGCTCAGCTCTGTCCAGCTGACAACACTGCCAGACAAGATGTCCCCAACTAAGCAAGCCAAAGGCAACAGCGGCAAGGAACCAAAACTCCAGGTGACAGAAATGAAGAAAAAACCTTGGGAGAAACCAGGCTCAGTCAGGGGGCCAGTTCTCCTCTGGCCAGACAAAAGCAGCATGATGTGGTTCAATTGCAGGCTGAAGCAGAAGTCAGATTGTGCAGAGGAATCATCCGGGTTCTGATGGCCGTCTAGTTGACAAGGTCTTCGCAGGTGATCTGTCTTTAGGGCCTGTCTAGCCGACATGATCTCTACTGACATTCAGGGCTGTAGAGGTCGTCTGGATACAGCCCGGATCCGGGTGTCAACAGTGATCTCAGAACAAGGGTGAAACAGAGTGATATTAGCATAGATTCCATTCTTCCATGGACATAATCAGTAGCCAGCATCTGGTATGTATATATACATATATACAGTATGTATATCTTGATCATACTTAATCAATATGTTCCTTTTTATTATCATTACAGCCACGGGAAGGATTAAAAGGCACAGTCCCTTGGTATCCCCCTTCAGGAACTCCATATGGCACTGCAAAAAAAAAAAAAAAAAAGTTACACGAGGTCCTACAGAATTGATCCAATAAAATGTTAAGAATTGTTTAACTATTGTAAAGATAAAATGATAAAATAGTAAAAATATAAAATCTTTTGTGTATGTATGTCATACTACAGTGTACGTACACATTTGTACATAGCATTAACAACCCCAATGTTTCTGTAATTACACATATGTAACAATGTTCAAGCACATTTGCTGCTTGAACATCAGTACCATTCATCTATGATTAAAATCAGATTTTTAGGTTTAGGTGAAGAGACGTGACACCTCCATCACTGGATCACCCCCTGTTTTAATTAATCTTATTCATACTGTAGTTATATCATTCCTGTTACACAAAGGGTTGTTACCCATGTTCTGTTACACATCTGTGCTTACACAAACCAGTCTGAGGGTTGTTACAGAAATATTACAGCTATAGATACTATGTACCAATGTGTACTTTCACTGTGGTTGCATACTAGGTACACATCTAGTTATTATGGAAGTACACAGGTATTAGGGACACTCAATATAAAGTGACACCAAATTAATAAAAGCATGGACTTTTGCACACATAGGGTGAAATAGTAAATAAACATACCATCTCTGTCTTGATCCTTTGTTATATTAACATAGCCAGCAAAAAGAATAATGAAATCTCCTTTAAAGTCCGCACTCTTGAGGATAAAGTCACCACAGGGCAAGTTCAAATCATCATAGAGAACCCATCGATCGAAGCTGTCTAAGACCGCAATTACATGACTAGGGCAGGAGACCCTTGTTAACAGCAGAAACTGGAGTTCGAAGGTCCTTAAAGAAAAGCAAATAAAAAGCATCAGATACAAATGTAAAAGAAAAAATGTAGCAATTAGGCCAATGCCTTTGTGATGGCATTTGACAACAACACATGCATCTCTTCTTACAAGTCAACTTATATATTTTTAGAAGAATCAGAATATGACTCAAAACAATGCACAGCTGTTGTGCTTCTCATGTCATAACTGAACTAACCGGTAAATATTTAAGCATTACTTTAATTTATTTTTCCTGTTATTTTATTAATTTATTTTTATGTATTTATTGGTTTTGTTTTCTATAGTGCAGAGGAGAGAAACAGAAAAGCAGCTAGAAGAGAAAGATGGAGGAATGTGATGACCAGGATAAAACATGGGTCGCCTTGAGCAAGTGCAACCTGATCTCACGGCAATTCGTACATATTTTACGAGGTGGCTAATTCGTACGAATTTGTACGACCTGACTCGTACGAATTCATACGATTTATTTTAAATCGTATGTATTTTACGAGATGCCAATTCGTATGAATTTGTACAAATTACCTAAACATAACCCCACCCCTAAACCTACCCATCACATGGTTTTAGACAAATCGTACGAAATCGTACGACCTGTTCGAATTAGTACGAATTGGCACAAATTTGGCACCTCATATGAAGATGTACAAATTGCTGGTGAGATTGTGTTGGCAAGTGCATCACATGTCTGTTTTGGGTGTGTGCTACCATCAGGTACTTGGCCTGAAAAATAAAAGAACCGCTATATTAAATACATTTTTGCCTTTACCTGTAATAATCATCATCAACATATAGAGGTGGTGCAGCATCCAGTAACTCATGTGTGTCCACTAGAATGAGTAAAGGTTTGGGATCGTTGAAACCAAAGCCATGCACGTCTCCAAAACGTTCAAATTTACTGAAGTAGAGAGGAGAAAATGTTAAATGAAGTGGTTTAGGACATATTTGACAGAAAATTGGAATTTAAATGCAAAATTAAGGTTGGTGTTTAGAGCAAAAAGGACACAATTTACAATCAGCACAGATTTCAGGAGTATGATATGTTATTATCTATAATGAGAGTTTTACTTTATACTGTAGATCAAGCAGAGTATGGGCTTAAAATGAATTTACCTCAGGGTCTTCTCGCTCAGTTGTTTAGCATGTGTTGAGCTATGGTCTCTTGGCAAAACAATTTCATTCAGCATGTGCAAATGATCCTTTGGCTCACTCCAAGCATTAATTTCATACTTTTCATAATCAGATCTATAGATGGTCACCTTGGATGTGGGATAATCAAGCCAATCAAGCCAAGCAAACAGCCAAAATGCTTTGGCCTCATTATACATTCTGTGTCTTAAGAAGGCCATAGGTGCTCTCAGTTTTTCAAAAGAATTAAAAAGAGATGCAATACGGTCATATTTCATAAAGCAAATGAAAAAGGCCATCAAAAATGAATCAGGGACACACATGTTAATAAACATGAATCGGCCAAATTGACCATCAGCTCTCAAAGAGATGGTGTCGATCTCCATACATTGCGATCTAGAAGAGATAAAAGGGTGTTTTAGCACAGATAATGAAGTAGGAATTACTAAATAATCTTTAATAATCTTTTTAATTGTTTTATCAGTCTGACCTTGCCGGGGTGTCTTTCAGCAATTCTTCAGCTATTTTGGAAACAACATGAATCCACATTTATTGTACTGTTCTTAAACTGTATTCCTAATAGTATATACATTTTTTATTTTCATACCTTTTGCCAGGAGTTCCCTGTATTCTTGTGTTAGACAAGACTTCAGTTCATTTCTGTTTGACAAAGGAAGATTACATGTAAACAAAATATATTTCATTACAACTTTTTGGTGGGGATTCAAATATAAATGGTTTCATTTTAACCCTCTCTCCATATAAACCTCCTATAAACGTTTTTAACATCACTTAAATTGCACACATCAGATGTACGAGCTTTGAAGCAAGTCTATATATTTTTAGATGAGCTGCTTTTGTTTTGTTTTTTTTACTTTTTTAATATCTGATGCTTAATGTATTCTCTGAACACTTCCTGTCGAATTGTCATTGCTCAGCAGCCGATAGCTCCCAAGAAAGTTGAAGAACACGTTTATAGTTTTTGTGAAGTTTAGGCTTACAATCAGTGTTTGGTGCTTGAATATTATCATTCATCTATCAGATTTTTAGGTTTAGGTGAAGAGACATGATCAAAACTACATTTTGGGATAAACAAAACAAATATATGTTGACATAGGAACATGGGGACGAGGATGTGCATGTACTGGTATTACTCCCACTAATGTGTAAGTATACTTACACTGTGGTTACATATTACGTACACATCTAGTTACTATATAAGTACACAGGTATTTTAACTTTTTTAATATCAGATGATTAATCTACTCTCTGAACCTGTCGAATTGTCATTGCTCAGTAGCCGATAGCTCTCACGAAAGTACATCTGAAAATTCATGTTTAATCTTTCAAACAGTATAGCCTTAAGAATGTTCTTGTTGCTACACATGAACTTTCTTTTAAAAAACATGTAACATTCATATTTACCCGGATATTTCGTTTTCCATGTTTGATTATCTTCAGGCAAGTTCTGTAATGAATACCGGCATCTACTGTAAGACAGGAAGTGTAACAGGAGGAGCTATATGACATGACAGGAATGAGGAATAACATATACAGTATGACGTCATTCACAAGGCCACACAAATTTAATGTTTCTATATTGTGTGTGTTATTCAACTGTTCATTGTAAGGTACCCCATACTGTAGGTTGATATGATATAATATTTGGGCAAGATAAAAAAGCAAGGCTGAAATGTCAAGAAGTCTCTCAAGAAAATGCGTGCCACGTGTTAGGACCAACTTTATCACAGAACCCATTCCTCAGGATGAGGAATCATTAAGAAGCCTAGGGAGTCTATACACTGCAGACTAATCTGACAGGCAGTAACTTGGCTGATTGGACATGACTGTGAACAGGCCTAACACCTGGACTCCAGACTTAGCTTCCTGTTAAGGGTGACCTACATATGTGGCCATTAGAAATGCGCGTTTCTTCCCGCGGCTTGCTGCTTTTCGTGCCGTGGCTTGCAGTTCAAATATGCAAACAAGCATGGTCCTTGGATTTAAATGAATGTGTTGTGCTTCACATCCAACAGGTGGCGCCTCGAACAACGGGGTCACAAATGTTCAGACATAGCTCCAGCACCGAATGTTTTTTTTTAAAGCCCCGAATCTTTTGGTTATGCTAAGTTTTATAAAAAAAATAAAAAATTCTAACACATAGCTTATTATACAATAATATTCAAAGCTGATCTCCAGAACAAGATGCAAAGCAGACCAGACTCATACTAATTCAAGTCAGAAAGTCTGGATACACATGCAAGACAAAATCAAAACATTTACAAAAGACAGCATGTACATATTACCAGTGTTGGGAGTAACGCGAGTTATGTAATAATATTACTTATTTACTTTGCTGCTAAGCTTTAATGATCCAGTTCAACCACACTTAACAAGCAAAAATGACTTCAAAAACGAACTATTGTGCTTCATTGTTTTGTTTTTTATTGCTGAAGAGTATTGAACTTTCTTTTTCTGTATTCTACTTTAAACATGTGAATTTAATATTTTTTTCAGCTGGAGTTTTACTTTTTGGTGATGAATAGAACTTTTTGTATTAAAAACAAACACTCAAGCTCTGCCCCCCACACTCAAGTAACGCGGAAGTAACATATTTAATGCATTACTTTCCATAAAAAGTAACTTAGTAACGTAATTACTGACTTTTTTTAGGGAGAGACGCAAAATGGTAATGCAGTACTTTTAAAAGTAACTTTCCCCAACACTGCATATTACTATATAAGCAATAGTTCATACAGTTTATACAGGGGGAAATATAAAGTGTGTAGATGTGCACTACTTTGAACCCCACGTTCTTAGAGAGTTTGCCCGTAATTACGTTGCGTCTGAGCAACGTCACCCCTAGCAACACAACAAGGGAGAGCGTTTGGAGTCACGTACCGAGTAGGCTACAGCTTTGAAGCAGCCAGTCCTGCGTCAGCTTGACAACGTCGTGAGTACCACTGCTAATAAATTCAGCCACTTCCTGGACTATACAAATACATACCCTATTGCAATTTGACATTTTCATACCGGCGTACAAACTGTTTTTGTTTTGAACGACAGTAACAAATTTGAGGGATGATAGGTCTAATGCATTTGGCAGTCACAAACCGGTTTCGCACCTTCTGGTTCAGGCACTTTATTATTAATCAGTTTACCCTGCAATGTCGTAAAATGATGTGGTTCGTTTCAGGTAGAGTCTTTCAGCACTGTCCAGCTGAGGACTTCATGCATGGATACCTTTTCTTTCTTCACTGCTTGTATAGAGAGGTGTCAGGGTGTTGTGTACTGAAAACCCTGGGGAATTATATGCCACACTTCAGGTTACACTCACTGAACTCGGTGCAACAAGACCCGACCCATGACGTCACAGCCTTTTTATATTTAGCAACACGGAGACAATACTTGTTTAAATTAGCAGTAGCAGTAAATCAAGTGTGGAGGGTTGTTCCAAACAGATAATTGATTTCTAACATATTTAATAGTAGTCATTATAATGCCATTGTGTCAGCACACAGAGGACATATTAACTTCATTAATCCTGTAAAACCTGCCGAGTAAATTAAAATAAAGAGAAAAGTACATTTTTTATCAGACTACATCAGACTGTTTTAGCATATGTGAACCTGGACCACAAAACCAGTCATAAGTAGCATGGGTATATTTGTAGCAATAGCCAAAAATACATGGGTCAAAAGTTTAAGTTTTTCCTTAATGGCAAAAATCTTTAGGATATTAAGTAAAGATCACATTCCATTAAGATATTTTGGTCTAATCGGATTCAATGATTTATGCTAAGCTATGCTAATTTTGGGACTACCAGACCCGGCGATCGGCTGAATGGATTAAAAAAAAAAAAAAACTGTAAAACACATCTGTATTACTCTAGGGATGTTGGAAAATGAGCCTATTTCCAAAAAAAAGTGGACCCTCGTTGTTTTGTGGTTCACATGTATAAAATAATTTCCAATACTTCTATACTCTTGTGCCCACAGTGTCTTCAAACACCTTTAATCAGTGAACTGATTAACTTCAGTCAGCCAGGAAAGCAATCATTTTTAGAAAGAGAATGAAGCTCCTACAAACCAGCAAGATAACTCAAACAAAGACTGCAGATGACACACAAAATACTCTTTCTCTCATCTCCAAAAAACAACTACAGGTACACCCACACTTGCATATAAACACACTGCGTATTATATAAATGTTGCACACTCACTCCACTCACTGTCTGTTCAACTGCAGGAACAATTACACTCTGAACAGCAAGAAGTTGAAGCTATTATACAGCCACTGCTGGAGAATGAGGCTGGGTTCATAAAGGTAATATTTTTGGTGGCCAAATATATCTTGTTATCACAGAATCGCATGTGTGTTTGCATGTGTGTCAGTACAGAATCTGGATCACTACGTCACTCACAAAGGCACACTGGACCTGAGGAAACGTAAACTGCTTCATAAGCGCTGGACACAGAGTGTGTGGCTGCCGGTACAGAAGAGCATTGAGCAACATTTTACACACCATGGCTACACTGAGACACAGAAGATGAGGTGCATGCATGCACACTACATCAACTACTGTAATGCTAAGGTACAGGTACAGTATTAGAAGCAAGTAGAATAACTATACTTTTACAGAAGCAATGTACCCTTCAGATACTACTCTTAAAAATAAAAATCATTATACTGTGCCTCTGCATTATCCAGCTTATTATACGGCTACTTGCCACATAAGGAGAAAAACTGGACAATTTATAACATCTACATATGAATATATAATAACGGATGTATTTTAGTTATTTACAAGTATTTAATTGCACTTTATGTTGTCCAGTGTTTGTCACAAGATGGCGCCAAATGGCAATCTTTGTTGGCGCGGAGGGATTTTAAACATATAAGTAGTACCGGCTATGCGTTATTACTTTGGAGCGGTTATTATTTGAAAAG
>JAUMHR010000079.1:9923038-9937308 GCA_032361145.1 Enteromius fasciolatus
TTGGTTTAAGAATTATTAGATATTTGGACTGGAAACAAGACCAAAATACTAAGTAAGAAAAGCATTTTTTGCAGTGAGGGCAGGTGTACAAAACAGGTGAAACAATCGAACTATTTAGGGCAAAACCAAAATGACACAGACAGCGGGGGAGACAAGACAAGACAGGAACAGAATGTCACATTACGCCCCCTTCCGGAAAAGGCGCACCTGCGCCGTAAGCAAGATCAATGGGGAGGGGGGGCTGGGTGCTCTGGAGGCAGGACCCCAACTCCTGCACACCACCTGCCTCCAGGGCGGGTCAGGTGCCCTGGCAGGCCACACAGGCTGGACAGTTCGGGGTGGCACCGGGTCGGGTGCCTTCACAGGCCACACAGGCTGAATAGTCTTTAGGGGCACTGGCCGTTTTGGTTCCCTGACAGTCCACTTGGAAACCCCAATCCCGCCCATACCCTCCAAGATCCACCTCTTACTGCCCCCCCCCCTAAAAATTTCTTGGGGAAGCTCCCCGGGAGGCACACAGGGGTACTGAATCAGTAGGAAGCGCGGGATGCGTAGCGGGTTCTGGAGAACACACGGGGTGCGCAGCAGACTCTGGAGGGCGCTCTGGCAGCGCAACAGACTCGGGCCAAGGCGGCAGGTCCTCCTCCACCACAGGCTCATTGTGGGTCAGGCCACAGCAGCAGTTCCTCAACTATCGGCTCAGGGGGTTCAGGCCACGGCAGTAGGTCCTCCACCATGGGCTCAGGTGGGTCGGGCCACAGCAGATCCTCCTCTACCACAGGCTCAGGAGGGTCGGGCCATGATAACAGGTCTTTCTCCACAGTTGGTTCTAGTGGGTCGGGCCACGGTGGTAGGTCCTCCTCCACCATTGGCTCTGGTAGTGGCAGCGGCAGCGTGGCAGGCTCTGGCAGTGACAGCAGTGGCTGGGCCGGCTCTGGCAGCGGCAGCGGGGCAGACTCTGGCAGCGTGGCAGGCTCTGGCAGTGGCAGCAATAGCTGGGCCGGCTCTGGCAGCGACAGCGGGGCAGACTCTGACAATGGCAGCGGCAGCGTGGCAGGCTCTGGCAGTGACAGCAATAGCTGGGCCGGCTCTAGCAGCGGCAGTGAGGCAGACTCTGGCAGTGGCAGCATGGTAGGCTCTAGTTCAGGCAGTGGTAGTGGCGTTGGCAGCGTGACAGACCGTGACAGTGGCCGGCAGTAGCATTGGCGGCGTGGTAGACGGTGGCAGTAGCGGTGGCAGCGTATCAGGCAGTGGCTGAAGCGCTGGTAGCGTGACAGACCATGGCAGCGTGGTCGGCAGTGGCGCTGGCAGCGTGGCAGACGCTGGCTGGAACTGTGGCAGTGGGGCAGAAGCGACATCCGTCTCCTCGTTCGCCATCCTGAACGCCAGCTCAAAAATCTCCTTAATTCTCCCCGCTTCCTCCTGACGTTTTTCGCGTCAGTGTGTACACTCACGTTGGCGCCCTTTGTTTAGTCACGGCGCATTAAACGACGGCGATATTTGCGCGCGATATTCGTCCCGGTGTGAACAGGCCTAGGCTTATTAATTTCCTCTGTGTGTGTGTGTGTGGGAGAGAGAGAGAAAGGGCCTTCATAGTTGCCAAAACTGAAAAGAAAAAAAAAAAGAAAAGAAAAAAATTGAAATATAACAAATTAATAAAAAGTAATTAGGTTAAGTTATTTTTTTAAGGACAACATAATATTGCAATGAATTACTTTTTAATATTTTTCCATATAATTTCTATAATTACACATAAAAATACAAAACAAATGGTCCTTTTAATATATTTTTAAAAACATAGTTTTAATAGAATTTATCTAGGGTTACACACATACAATGCAGTAACTGCATATTTTGAGTTCAGCACATTTCAGCAAAGATTATTACTATGAGTGTTATGGAATAAGGTTTTATAAATGTTTTTACACATAAAACTACAGTATTTCCAAAACCTCCCTAATAACTAAAAGGTGTATTGTGTTTTCAGGGTTTTGTGTTTCTAGAGACTTATGATCCTCTGGAGTACAACCCCTTCCTGCATCATTTCAACACACCATGTTATCGCAAAGTGAGTCATATCATCCTCTTTTCAATCTTAATTAAACACCTAAACAAAATGCATTAACAATGAAATACAATTGATTTAGTGAAAGATAAAATATATATTTTCTGTGTAGATTTCCACCCCAACATTGGAGGATCCCATGTCTCTTCAGTCACGAGCCAGGATTAAGGAAAAGACAGCAATACTTCGCTGTCAAACAGGTACTTCAACTAATAATCAGTTTTAATATATTATTTTATGTTATTCATGACCAGTCTATAACTGAACTGCTTTGAATTGAATAAAACACGTGAGGTAAACACATTGTTTTTTACTACCTTTAACCTGTGTCTTCTAGGTCATGTATATCGCCATCAAGAAGTGGAAGAACTTCTTCAGAGTTCACCTGTTTCCCAACAGAGCTGTAAACGGTCACGGGCCAAAGCCTCCCGATACACTGCCTCAGAGAGACTTTGGGAGAACCGCAGTCTGTTTAAATCAAGGTACTTGCTTCAGGCTTACTGTTGAGCTGTTTTTGTGTCATTATGTTTCTAGTGCTTCTGTTTCAGTAATACTGAGGCAATTTCCCGTTGTTTAGGAGTACATGCACTCAACATTCGACTTTGGCAGAGGAACGGCGCTTCCTCCCTCAGTGCTGGTCCTGTTGCTGATAGCATCAATCATTAGGGATTTACTGACATGAGTTTATATTTACACACACGGGTCTTCCATTACTGGGGATGGTGCTTATACCATTAGAGTGCAATAAATAATGAGGTACAGAGTGTGTGTAATGTGTCTAGTGCTTATTGAACAATGAATATTCATGTTCTTCAATATCTGGAAACTGTAAGGTGATCAGATTTTGACAATCAAATGTAGTTAAAGCTATGTTGAAGAAAATATATTAAGAATAGTTACCACTTTTAAAAAAACACTTTTTTTATATGTGAAAAAGAAAGTTATTTAAGAGCATTAACATATATTTAATATATTTCATATAAGAATTGTATCCAAACACATACAATAATCTATTCCTAAGCTTTTTTATTTGTTTTACAATTATGCATAAAACAAATAACAAAACAAAGAACAAATAATACAGACTTTTGACATTCATCATCAGAAATTGAAATGAACAACATCCAGATCCAGTCTGTTCATAAAGCAAAATGCTGTTATTAATATCAAGACTCATATTATACATTCTTAAAGAACTTTTAAATCTTCCTTAAATTTGTGCAATTAGAATTTAAATTCCGTCATATTAATTTGGTCTTTATATAATTAAATATATTACAGTGTTTTAAAAACTGTTTCAGTGTTTAATAATAAAACAAGTAAGCATGCGCTGAAGGGCTCCAGGAACAGGTTAGGGAAGCACATGCTCAATTGGCGCAGTGAAATTTACAAATGAATGAATTTCAGCAATTTCAGTGACATCGTTTTAGTCCTTATGCATAGGAAGCTAAAGTACACAAGTAAAATTAAGTCAATTAAAGGTTGTCAGTGACTGATAATGCTAAGCTGTGTATTTTAGAGGTGTTTCAATCTATAGTAGCAATCATCGGCCTCTAAAGAATGAAAGAAAAATTAAGGCACATTTAACACATTTTAAAAATCAAACCAAATGTAGAATATGTTCTGACATGCTTTAAAAGCGTACACATTTCAAAGTACAAATCAGTTCCTATCCCAAACAAATCATCATGTTATTATTGTTCCCCATTATACAACATCAAGCATGTGTGAGAGTAAATATGAGACTACCAGCTTCTGTTTCACTGCATGTAAACATCTGTTAAGTGGTTTTCATATCAAAAGTGTACAGCAGCTCATTCCTATAGGCTACTTACAAAAATGAACACTAATTAATAAACTGTTGTTAAGTGATTTATTAAATGTTGTAGTGCCAATGAAACAGATGTGGGGTTCATGGATGAGGCGTTTGATCGTAGAGCTGCAGGTCAAGCCGAACTTTCACCTCTCCAGTTGGAACTTCATGAAGCAGCAGACGCCTTGCAAGTGGACCTTTACCATCTTGATCCTTCTTTATTGTTGCTACAGGAACTTCAGTACGACCTAGAAAATCTGTATTGAAAGCACAGTCTGTTAAAGAAATTCATATGATTTTGTGTATGTATATTTAGTGTGTGTGGAAGCCCACCGTCGGGAGAGAACTGGTCCCTCTCAAAGACAGTGAGGCAGAGGACGTCCTGATACAGATCTTTGATGAAGAAGTGACAGTTGAAGTTCCACTTGGGGTTGAGCGTATCGGGCTGATGACGGGACGTGTAGCACTGAGCGCCCATGGTTAGCTCACAGTACGGGTTACTCTTCCCTATAAACACACATTATTTACTACTCAGGATTTTTGGCTTGTCCTCCAGTATTATCATCTAAACATCCTTAAAACTAGACGTATATACTAGAGAAGCAAAACAATGGCATATACTGTAGAAAACAGCTTCCTGCATACATACATACAGTATGCAATGTCATGGGTTTGATTCCCAGTGAATGGAGTAAATGAGCAAATGTATAATCTGTAATGCAATTTAAGTCACTTTGGATGAAAAGCATGTGCCAAAATGATAATATGTCAAAAAGATAATGTCTTGTTTTTTTACAGAAATTTAGTGAAGTTGACGCTTAATAAAAATGGAAGTAATAATTTTGATATCGTTGTTATTCAACAGAAATAACCTGGGGGAAAAAATATATTTTTTTTAATACACAGTATATAAATTTAAAGATAAGTTCAATTAAAAAAATAGGAAATACATTGCAGAATTAAAAAAATTTAAAAAGTGTGAGTGTATATTTTAATAAAAAAAAAAACAATTTTTTTCAGTCTTATTTCTGAAATATTAAGGTTTAATGAGGTATTTGCTTAAAATAATAAAAATATATATTAATGTTTATATTAAATCTCATTCGGCTGAAACAAATTGCAATACATTTAACTTATTTGAAATTATTTAAATAAAACAAAGCTAATGATATTATATATAGCTATTTAATTTTTTTGTTTTTGATACAGAGTATTTTCTAAAACTGTACTAATCTGCATTAAAAAATTAAATTCCACTAGATTATTGGATTGTGCTGTGGAACCATTTTTAAATATTTTAAAATAATGCCTGTTAAAACAATAAAACTGAAACAAAAAAATGTAAAAAATACAAATAAAAATGATAATACATTAAAAATTCAATAATAAAACTTAAAATTAGTTTCAATAAAACACTTAAATAAATTAAAAGCTATATGGTCAATAATTAATGAAGTAAGGATGTTTATGTGAATAGAGCCCAGAGAGAGTGTGTGTGTGTGTGTGTACGTGCGCGTGTTCTAACCGTTTGGCTTGCAGGGCTTTAACTCTGTCCCCTCCAGGATGGTTACTAACAGTCGTCCGATTCCATTGTTCTTCTGCGAGCGAGCTAAACAACATACACAGTTTTCTCAGTAAAACTACTTTTAATCACATTGACCTCGACTTAAAAATCCCAACCTTGATATGCCTTCTCTCTTTTCAGCTTCTCAGTCTCTATGAAGTGGTCTGATGCTGTTTTGATCTTCTGTACCCACGCAGTCCTAATTTAACAAGAAAATGATCACTACTGGTCTACAACAGATAATCACTGTAATAAATGAATATTTCTGCCTCATACTCTAAACTCTGAATGATTTTATTAATGCCTTTATTTTACTTGATGATTCAGGCTTAAGGCCTTTATCTGAGCATTTCAGCTTGAATGTTTGTATTGTAGGTGTACCTCTCATTAATAGTGTCAGCCTTAAGAGTGTAAACACGATCAATGTGTGAGATGTGAAAAACTGGATCATCACTGGAAGGGTCAGAGGGCATCTTTACCAAGACCTCATTCAGAAACACTGGCTAGAATAAGAGAGTGTCAAAACAAAGAGTTGAACAAAACAACGCAATACAGAGAAATACAAGCTCCAGATGGACACCAGTCATGTTGCTTTACCGTTTTATACATCTTGTACTGTGCATTCGAGTTGGGATTGAAGAGTTTGTCAGGCCCAGATGAGAACTGTTTGGAGGTGTAGGTGAGGAGCAGGAAGTCGTTAAACAGGAAGGCCCAAAGCTCCTTGCTGCTCTTGGTCTTATGTAGTTTGCCGCCGTGCAGCAGTTTTCGAGGGCCCAGGCAGTTTGTCAGAGAGTTAAAAACGAGGTGCTAAAATGAGAATGTCACACAAAACATTTTCATAAATACCATAACACATAATAAAAGCTGTTGTTTTACACTTGGAGGTCAATATGCAGCACAAAAAGGTCAACAGCAGCTCTCCTGCAGTGATCTCACCTCGATGAGTCCATCACACAGCACATGGTTCTGGATCCAGTCCAGCCGGTCAGAGTTTTCCTTCTCCCTCACGCCCTCGTTCACCTGTGAGCACAACTCCTCGGCCTGCTCCAGAGCCGCCTGCAGGCTCGTGTGATCTGCGTGAGTTAAAGGGGTATTCTCCAGAATCTGTACAATCAGATTTCAGAAACAAACAAATCATAAAAATCAATCATAAAAATACAAAAATTATTTCTGAATTTACTTAGAATTTATTTTTACATTATTATTATTATTATTATTATTATGTATATTAACATGAGTTATAGAAAGAAAAATTCAATAAATATTAGTGCAATGAATCGCATTCAAAATAAAAGTTTGTTTATATATATATTTATATATATATGTACAGTGAATATTTATTATGTATATAGATATATAGACACATACATTTTAAATGCATTTACATATATAAACATACCAATTTTCTTAACTATATACATGCATGTGTATTTATATATACTGTACATAATAAATATACACAGTAAACACACATATATTATGTACACATAAATCTTTATTTTAGATGCGATTAATCGTTGCCCAGCACTAATATTAATATATTTATTCTTTCTATCACTCATGTTAATTAACATAATAATAATAATAATAATAATGCAATATTACTCTATTAATACTGATCAATTGTGTTATTCCATATACAGTACACTATCTTTATTTATTTATTTTTCTGGGTGTATGAAATATTTTACAGTATTTATTGTGAATAGTTAAAACATTTTTTTTAGAATGAATTGATGAGTAAAAGGTTTAAAAGAGCATTCATCTAAAAAATACATTTTGATTTGATTTCAATAACAAATATACAGAATTTAATTATATTATATATTCTATTATGCTCACACAGCCTATTTTTTCTTTCATAATCTTATTTTCTATTCTTTAATTTTTTTTCTTTTATTTTCTATTTCCACTGACTTTTTATAATAGCTATTATTTCTCTTATCATTCCATTATTAAATTTGATCATAGTTGATCTTTGCAGGAGCCACTTCTCGTACGTTCTTGATCAGCAGTGGGTAGCGTGTGATTCTCTGCATGGGTTTCAGGAGGAAGCTGGAGAGTGGCATTCCTTTACAGCGGTAATTACTGGCAATTTTCTGTGAAGAAGATAAACAGAATGAAGAGAAGGAAAAGAGTCTAATTAATGTCATATGGCTGTCAACAGTAAATTCATCAACAGTCTTCCCTGAGAGAGTATTAGTAACCGACAGCACCATCTTGTGGACTACTGTGAAAAATATACAAAACAACTGGTTTTGTTTCAGGACACTGCTCAAACAGGCCAAAATTTATATAAAAGTTTTACTATGCACCGTTATACACTAGGCTTAATGCTATACTTGTCTGAAAAAAAGTAGAGTGTAAAAATCGCTGATTTTTTGTAACTAGAAAAGTACTGCACTCAGTTTACCTTCAGGAAGAGTTTGAAGTCGGGTGATTTGTCTGTTTTCTGCTGCAGCAGGGCAGCAGCATTGAGCTGGCAGCTGCAGAAGCGAATGTAGGCCTGCATGTGAGAGAGCTCTGAGGACAGAATATCACCCACCACCTGCACCGGCATCCGCTCTCCAGCCGTCTTCTTACGGACGCGCAGAGCTCTGAAAAACACACTTGGTAAATGATACATTCATAACATACACGGAATACATTAGCTTTTGTTTGTCTAGGACTCAATGTGACCTAAGAGACACTTTTAGCCACTCCACTTCTAGCAATAAATAAACTCATACACATTTACACATATACAATTTTTTTTTGCTGTAGCTGTTTTTAATGTAGTAATATTTTAAAGAAAAAAATACATTAAAGAAAAAAATAAAACAAATTAATAAATATTGTATTGACTGACTTTTTAAATTTTTTATTTGCAACTATTGATAGTCCCAAGCGTAACATAAATGGTTTTCCATAAGTCTTAAACACACTAATCATGCAAACATTAAACAGAACTGCAATAAGGAATACTAATATTGCGCTAAAAAATTAACAATCAAACCAGACACTGAACATTCACCAGATACCACTTGGAATACACTAAACAGGCTCTAGCAGTGTGTGTTGACTTACTTTAAGAGTTTGGTGCTGCACATGATCAGTTCCCGCCAGTTCACAAAGATCATGCTCATCTCAGCATCCGTCAGCCGCCCTGACTCCGACATTGGCTTATAGAACACCTGAATATTCATGAACACAGAAAACAAACCAACATATTTTTGTAACTTAAGAGTCCAAACAAACTGAACTACTTTCCATAAGCTAATATATAATAAATATTGTTGATGCAGCTGTTGGTTCACCTCTAGTGCCAGTTCCAGATCCTCCAGATAGGACTCTTCTGTCTGAATGAGCTCATGGATATAGCCTTGCCTCTTCCTCTCCTCAGTGCACATAGAGTCCAAACTGAGCAGATCAGCACACCCTACACACAAACACACACACAGGACAAGCCACACATGCACATGCACTCATCAGTGACCACATCACAACAGCATCTCACAATTAAAAACTTTATTTGTGAAATTCTGCTTCATATAATTGTGAATACTTTCCATACAAAAAAGCATCCAGAGCAAAGGTTATGACAACTCTCTAAGTTCTCTAAGGTCATGACTGTTAGCTGACTGCATAGCTGGTCAAGTATGAGGGCAACACGTGCTGCTGGTCATCAGTTCCTTTGACTACATTTAAACACGCAGAGGCAGACTAACAATCCTGTAATGTACAAATATATGATTGTGCTGATGAACAGTGCTGACTTAAAGGGTATAGTTCACTTTAAAGGGGCCATGTCATACAGTATATGTTTTATTGTTCATCTTTTACCCTGTGGTCCATTTATAATGTTAGTTAAGTTGCCAATATTTTGTGGTTTTAGCCATGTTTTTTCATGTTAAATTTAAACAAGCTGTTTAGATGCTACCAGATATGATTTAACTAGTGATGTAATAAATAGTTCTCTGCAGAAATGATTAATGACCTTTGTAAAACATTTACTGTTAGTTGTTCTGAGTCACCTCACCAGGATTGGGCAGATGATCAAGTTACTGAACACTGAATAGATACAATTAATCAATTTATGAAATAGTCAGTTTGTTGCAGAAATTAGGGACTTCATAATTGGCCATTCTTGTAGCTTAGTAACTTTTTTGTTGTTTTTTGGGACTGGACAGAAATTTAGAGTTGAAATTTACAAAATATATAAGAACGTGTTAAAAAAAGATAAAGGAAAGTTCAGTCACTCATGATATGGCCCCTTTCAGTCATGTTACTTCTTAAAATAAACAGAGAAAAGAAGTAAGATATATTTTCCAGATAAAACGTTTCCCAATAAGCAGTGAGAAAAAATATGTCCTAAAGCCAGTGGAGGTAATCTCATGGATTAATTTGTGTTTGAAGCCAAGTCTAAACAGAAATAGTAGAAGAGGAGGGGTTAAATCCAAACAAATCTAATCAGTCTTGAGTCTTGAGGCTGCTTCCTGGATCAGAGTGTTCTGATTGGTCCAGAAAAGAGAGGAGGAAGAGGAAGGAGTGGCCAGAGCTATCGTCCTAGAATAAAACACAGATGAGGCGAATGACATGGAAAAAGGGTAGATAAGGGCAGAGGAGAGAATGAATAATGAAGAGATGGATGGAGAATTTATTAGAACTTGTTGAAAGAAAAAAAAAAAGAAAGGAAGGAAGGAAAAAAAGAAAATTAAAGAAAGAAAGAAAGAAAGACTATGACCAAAAAGTCTGTCCGTTTGTGTCCATCATCAAAATTAAAAAAGTCAAACATCTTTTTAAAATGTTAATTCCAACGCAATTAATTGAACCAATTTCAGCTTATATTGCTCCACGCTTGTCTTATAATCAAACCACTCTGAACTCTAATGTGGAAACGGTAACTCTCATAGTACTCACATTGCTGGCTGGGATCACATTCTGTGGTCATCTTCACATAATTAGTTGGAAACAACCCTATAACCCCAGCGACCTCTCCTTTCCACCAGTCAGGGTTGTCGTTGTTGAGTACGGTGATCAGCTGACCTTTTTGGAAGCTCATCTCATCCTTATTGGCCGCTTTGTAGTCATACATTGCAATAACCTGACACACTACGGGGGAAGAGCAGAAAAGACAGAGAATGGATGGATGGAGCAGAATGGGCCAGAGAACACATGCATACAAACACATACAAAAGAGAGAGTGTGTGTGTGCACCTGTTATTTATTCCCTTATAGGGACCAATTGTCTCCACAAAGATAGAAATACCAGTCAATTTTGACCTTGTGGGGACACTTGTTAGGTATCCTAACAAGCTTATAAATCACACAGAATGAAGTTTTTTGAAAATGTAAAAATGCACATTGTAGGGTCAGTACACATACAGTTTGTACAGTATAAAACATGTAAACGTGTGTGTGTGTCTTACATGGTTGAGATGCAGGAGTTATTTTGCCGCTGTTGGCCTCCAGTAATCTGACATTTGAGGATTGGAACCAGCCCTTTTTACGCTTTTTACCCCGTGCCTACAAAAACACACTTTTTTTTTAAAACTAGTGATTTTTCATTGAATTTTATTGTTTTTATACTAAGCTATGCAATTGTTACTTAAAGGGTTAGTTCACCCAAAAATTTAAATTCTGTCATTACTCACCCACATGTCATTCCAAGCCCATAAGACTATTGGCAAGATTCGAAAATTCTGATTCGACCGTGAAAATCCTTGGTCGGGGACACCCCTAGTTGAGTATATGTTTTCTTTGTGTTCTCCTATCATCACAAAACTGAAGTTGATCTACTGATGTCACATGGACATTTTTACCGGTGTTTGTATCCATTTCTGGACCTAAGATCATTTCAGTTGTGTTCCTGTCTATGAAGGGACAGATGGCTCTCTGACATCATCAAAAATATCTTAATTTGTGTTCCGAAGATGAACGAAGGTTTTATGGGTGAGTAATGAATGACATAATTTTCATTTTTGGGTGTACTAATTCTTTAATGAGTGCCTGTCTGTCCGTCTACATATAAACATAAGCATTTTAAAATGTATTTCCATGCACTAAATTGCACTAGTAGCAATGGTTAAGTCTGGTTATGTGATATACAGTGCTAACCTGTAGTTCACCCAGCCACCAGCTGTTAGAGTTCTTATGCAGCACCACGATCAGCTGACCAGGTGTCAGACTCAGTTGTTCTGGTGTTGTGGTAGCATTGGCCGTAGTCACCTGAGCAATCTCTGAAGATGGCAAATAAATGTCCAAAACGTGAAACAACCAGCCTTGATTTTTGTTTCTGTGTGATTGTACTCATATCTGAAATCTCAAATCTCACCTGGTTTTTTCCCGGGAACTCCAAGGTTGGCAGTCTGAAATGATAACACAGTGAGCACATCACGGTCAAAGTACACACTAATTGAAATCTCTCTGAAACAGCAAGTTAGTTTAAAACATGTCTGTGTTATAATAATTAAAATTAAAGTTTTTAAAACAAATGATCTGAATGTGCATACGTCAGGCTCTTTGGGTTTAACGTAGTTGGAAGGGAAGAGGCCAGACTGGTCTCCGATGCACCCTCTCCACCATTCTCCTTCCCTCTCTGTGACCAGGACAACATCCTCCGCACAGAATGTCAGGTCACCTGACTCTGGACTCTCGTATGTGTACAGAGCCACATACTCTAATACAACAAATAAACCATGACAAAAACCTCTGAGATATATCATAACATCTCATCTGGATAACTAGAGATGATTGTGTAAAAAAAAAAACAGACTCCTTACCCTCAAATGGACCAGGATCTGAAAGTTCAATCTCGTCCACTGTAGAATATAATGGCCTAGAAGAGACACAAACAGCTTTGTAACTAGCATATATTTATTGGCTAGTATTCAATTACACAAAAGATTGGTAAAATGATAAATGATTGGTAAAATAAAAAATAAAATACTACCATCTTATGTATATTTAGATAAAGACTGAATAAAATATGGTTTAATTAAATGTAACAATCACCCCTGCTGTATTTAAAATGTCAATCAAATAAAATAATTGAAATGAAAAGTACTGCTAAAAGTAGTGCTGTTAAGTGACTGATATCCCATTTCTTACTCATTCTGTGTGTTATTGGTGATAACCATGGAGACATGCGAGCAAGGGAACCAGCCCCGGCTCTCGTTGAGCTCTCCATACCACCAGTTCTCCTGCTTCTCCAGAACCGTGATCACGTCATCTTTACAGAAGCCCAGGTGACTGTCGGTCTTAGCGCTCCATTCACACAGAGCTACAGCCTAATGCACAAAACACAGACAAAATGATGTGCAGGGACAATGACCGGAGAATCATGATGATCATTTTCCTGCCAGTTATCATATTCCTCCCAGTAAAAAACAATGTTGTTTGTGAGATATTTCATATATGGTGCGTCTGTGTATATGCACATATGCCAACCTGTGAGTGCTGAGCGTTTGAAGAAACTGGTGTGTGTGTTGGTGTTGGCCCTTCTATGTCCACCCGAGGAATTCTGTGCGGGAAAAAGGATTTCTAAGTATTTTTTCATTCTTCTAAAGTAAATCCATTACAATTTTATTTTATTTTAAGTATTGATGAAATATACTAAAGCTAATAACACAACCCTAACCATCTTTAAATATGAGTTAGTCTAAGATCATGTCCCACCAGCAGTCAAGGATGTCACACCTATCGAATGTTGCTGAGTCTGACACACTCTGAAGGTCTTTCACACTTACTGATTAAGAATAGAAGAGGGGTGACAGTCTAAATGATTGCATCTGACTCATACTTGTACTGCTTTTTTGGCAACAAATGTGAAGCTCATCAAAACAATGTGACCCTGGACAACAAAACCAGTCATAAGTGTTAATTTTCCGAAGTTAAGATGTATACATGATCTGAAAGCTGAATAAATAAGCTTTCCATTGATGTATGATTTGAATGGATAGGGCAATATTTGACCGAGATACAACTATATGAACATCTGGAATCTGAGGGGACAGAAAAATGTAAAAGCTGAGAAAATCACGTTTAAAGTTGTTCAAATTAGATCTTATCAATGCATATTACTAATCAAAAATTAGGTTTTAATATATTTTCGGTAAGAAATTGACAAAATACTTTCATGGAACATAATCTTTACTTACTATCCTAAGGATTTTTGGCAAAAAAAAAAAATCAATGATTTTGACCCATACTATGTATTTTTGGCTATTGCTACTACTAAGCGACTTGAGACTGGTTTTGTGGTCCAGGGTCACATATGTATGTTAGTAATAGGGCAATAAATCAAATATTTACAATATATTTGTGTTAAATATTGCTGCTATATAAAATTGTTATAATTGAATATTGAGCCTGTGCCTGTAACATCTCTTTATTTGACCATTAAGTTTGATTGGACTAGTTTAATAATCCTTCTTTGTCTGATTAATTTCCGCGAGTCACTTTAAACTGCATGAGTGAATCTGTTTAAACATCTAATTGTATGACTAAATTTGATCATTACTTTTTATTGAAGTCTCTATGTGACATTTTCTTGAGAATAATGAAATGGCGTTAGTAAAAATATATTGCTGTTTATTGTTATTTAAATATTTGTACATTTTATTTATTATTTTCCTTTAGCATGGATAAAAAAATCAATTAACTTGTTTTTGTGTGTAACTTCAACAATAATATTAATCATTTTTAATCTACTGATCTACTAGATGAAAGATTGAAAAGGATGCTTTTCCTGATTTAAAAAAAACAACAACTTTTAAAGGGGTCATACAAAAGCAATTTTCCACAAGCTAATATGATTCTTTATGATCTTAATGGAAAGTTTGTAATAT